>PYAF01006350.1:315399-341070 GCA_007407185.1 Glycine tomentella
TGCTTTTCTTCATCTTTTGCTTTGATTCTCCTCTTTTAAGCCCTGAAATGCACAAATGATGATAAAATGAGATTAAATTAAATATAATAATAAACTAACTAATTTTATTCTAATTCCTAACTTATTTATCTAAATTATAACCTAAAACTAGCCTAAAACTAAGATGTGTTTGCAACACATCAAACAATTCCCAGATTTAATAGTTGTTGTCCTCAGCAACAGACATAACTCTAAGATAATAGCAAGGATCAATAATCAAACTGAACCACATTTTACAATCCTAGAGGTGACAAATGGCCTTGCCTGCTGACAAGGGCGAGAAGTACTCTCACTAACCCGACGAGAACTTGCCCTCCTCCTGGAAGAGAAAGACCCGTCAGAGGTTCCACCATGGGTATCCTCCTCAAAGGAGTCGCCCATGGAGATCACATCTCACATAGCGCGTTGCTCCACCGACTCTCCCGAATCATTGCCTCCCATGCCCAAAGAAGAATTTAAAATGGGTTATTCAGATATTTTTCACAAGAAATGGATACCTTGAGCAAAGAGAAAGTTTAAGCAAGGAAAAGATCAGGGAAGCAAGGAGAAGTTTCACAAAAGCTAGGAAGAAGAAAGGCAGAAACGAAGGTGAGAGAGAAGTGTCGAATGTCTCGTCCATTTAAATAGACGTGACTACTGAGCAGTAATGCCCGAATTTGAAACGTCTCATTGCAGTCTGCGCCATAATCAATACCCACTCACCCACTACCACACTACTCCAGTACGTGCCCACTCCTTGAGGAACACTTATGCACGAGTACGACGAGTGTGCTTCACGCACCTGGGGAATTAACAAAGCATCACCCGTGCTTTCAAGGTTCACGCCCAACAGTCGGATTTTGTAAAAGTGCCCAACCTCGACGCTTCATTGGCCTGAAACATTTGATCTCATCAATACGACAAATACATTCATTCTGGACACTTCAACAATGACAACCCGGACAATACAGCCTACATTAACATGCTTAACACAGCTCCACAATTATTTTTTACAAAGTTATTAGCATTGACATTGGACATCCCTTGTCCACCCTCGGGGGCTTCTTAAGCTCAACATTATATTTTACTTGTCAAAGATCATCAACCTTGACACTAGACATTCATCATCAGTGCTTACTCATCCTTTTTTGCCTATAAATTGGCTTAGAGGATGGGGGCTTATGTATTGTACAAATTGGTAACAATACACGTGGATGATAAGTGCCACATTTTAGTGAAAATAGGATTCAAATATGGCACTTATCCATTATTTTAATTGATTTAGTCACAAGATAACCCTAGAAACCTAGTCAAATGATGATTATGTAAAGGTAAGTCATGCTTTCATGTTTCGAAAAGATTTCGTCCAATTAATTGGTTCAATTTTGCTAGGCTTGAAGGATACGAAAGAACCAAGCTCGCGAAACTAGGAGCATGGAGTGAACTAAGCAAAGGAAGAAGCCTTAAACAGCAAACCAAGCCCAACAAGCACCAAGGCCCAACAATTACTTCATGACTAAGCTTTAACTCGCCTAGGCGACCAATTCATGCTTATTTCACTCGCCTGGGCGAGCACAAGTCCCCAAGAACCGCCATTAGCTCGCCCAGGTGCCCCATTTATGAAGGATTTGGTGGCCTGGGCGACTAGACCAAGCAGCAGGCCAAAAACTATAAATAGGGACGAATTTTGAAGGCCAAGGCATCATTCTTCACTCCATTTCTCTCCCACTTAGCTGCTTGTTCTTGTTTTTTGCTTATTTAAGTTCCTGAGTGAGTGTAGAACTTAGGGAAGTGAGGTAGAGTGAATTGTGTAAGGAGATTCTGCCAAAGAAAGGGTCGATGATGAGCTTAGTTTGTGATTTTCTCGAGGAGGTTCTGCCATGTTCACTTAAACTTCCCTAAGGATTGGACGTACTTTTCTTATCCCTATGCTCTTTTAATTATTTATGCAGTGTTCTATTCCTTGTTGGTGATTTTATTCTACGCTTAACGCTTGATTCTAATTAACCGTTAGCTTCATGAAATTAACCCTAAAGGCGACTGGAAAGTAAATTTAGGGTTTGAACTGAATTTAATCACTCGTTATGTTACGTTGCTAGGAATAGGGCTTAATGTTTCGATCGCATTAAACACGTGATTAGGATCTTAATGCTTGGGTATTTAATTAAATATGCGAGGAATCAATATTTAGTAAAATATCCTTAGGACCATAATTGCGAGGAATCGAATTAGGGTTACTTAGACATGTGTGACAATAAGAATAGAACATGCATAGGTAAAATCAATTAAAAGGGATAAGCAATACGAAATCCAATCCTACACTTACTTGAGTTGTATCTGTTTATTTATTTCCCGCAATCTTTATTTGTTTTTCCGTTATCTTTATTTTACGCAACAAAACAAACAAATGAATCTTCACTTTTTATCATCTGTATATAACTACTAATCTGTTAACAATTTAAATCAACCGACGTAAACTCAAATCCCTGTGGATACGAACTTTTATAAATTCGAAACTTACAGCGATAAAACGGTACGCTTGCCGTGGTGAAAATCCGTAACAGTGGACATTACTGTGGGGTCATTATACACTTGTCCATCATTCATGTTAATCCCACTACAATAACCATGTACGTTTCTGCCTTAAATGTCAACCCAGACATGACTAGTACAACTCGTCCACCCTCAGAGTCATCCTTGCTACAGGAGCGTAGACGTTCACTCTGTCAGCTTCCAAAAGATCCTGGACAGCGACAACTTATCTATTATAAATACTTGAATTGGTGCGACCACCTTATCTCATAATATATCTCCAGTTATCTACAAGCTGTTATTCATCTACAAATAACAACATATTTATAAGGTACACATTATCTCTAATTCAAATATAACTACCTATTATTATCTGTTATCTTATCAACAGATTATCTAATAAATAAAGGCACAAAGCTCATACTCCACGCTATAAATACAGATTCTCTCTAAACCTTTACCAGGTATAATAGAATCTCTTGATCATCTCAGAATATACAGAATATCATCACTAATTCTCAATCCAAGACATCCTCGAAAACCTTAAACATTTTCTTATATACTTGATTATTCTTAAATAATTAATGTACTTACTTGAGCGTCAGAGTGTCTTTCCTTTGTTTTGTAGGTCCTCTCCTTGACAAAGACGATTTTCCATTCGACGTGCAAAATTTGGAACCCACTCGTCATCATACGTGAAATTTCCAAATTTTGGTAAGAACAAAATCATTATATTAATTACCTTAATTTCCTACTTGAATATATTAATTACCTTAATTACTATTTTAATATATCAATTGTTTAAATCAATTAACATATCATTCTAGATTTAAGCAAATACATCATACCAACCTTTTTTTTTAAAGAAAATGAGTTTTCCCCTAATACTAATTTTTTATATAAAAAATATTAAATGAGAAGATATATTTTTATGAGTTAGGATAAAAGGATTTAAAAAAAAAATCATATAAGAGTTCTTACTAAAAAGTTTGGTATAAAAGGATTATTTAATATATATATATATATATATATATATATATATATATATTAAATGAGTTTGCCCATGATTGAGTTTTACGTTTCTAAGTTTTTAATTTTGTCCTTCATACTAATTTAGACATGATTGATTTTAACAGGAAAAATTAAATATGATTTCATTTTTATTATTGATGATTTTTTTCTTATTTTTATTGAATTTTATTATGCTTGTTTTAATGGAAAATAAAAATTAATTATGCAAGATCTAATTTTATTGATCGATAATAATATACAGTAGATACAGTAGAATAATTAATATGAAGTATAAGTACAATTATATTATTATTAAGAATGTAAATTAATTGATAGAGAATCTTTTTTGGAATGGATACCCATAATCTATGTAATCTATAAATCTATAATCTATAAATGAATACAATTGACCTTATCTTATTTCGTGCATATGGTTTTAGCTAGCAGCGTCCCTTCCTAATATTTGTTGGTTGAAATGATTCGTTTAATTTACATTTTGAAAAATTATTAATAAAATATGATTTCTGTTCAAAATAATATTTGGATATAAAAAAGTAAAAATCATTTTTGAAATATATTACTCTTTTCAAAAAATTCTATGCTGATTGAAAAATTTTAATTTTAATTCTGAAAGTCAATTCTAATTATTATAATATTAATGTAGAAACCCAAGAATCAACCTACAATCAATTTTAAATTTTAATTTTTCTTTTCAGAAAGTCAACTCTCATTTTTAATTCTGTGCTATTTTTTTTTTTTTTATGAATTGGAATGTTATTAGGTAGGGTTAGGGGTGGGTATAAGGCTTAGTCCGCAAAATAAATAGATTATTTTAAAGGTTTGTATTTCACAGGTAAAAATCTATGAATAAGGGGACTAAGCATCAAATGTAAATATTAATTTGAAAATAAATATTTTTTTATAAAAATATTTTTTTAAAATGAAAAATGGATAAAATTAAAAGGAAAAAAATTTTGACTTCAATTTTTAAGTTAAAATTTATCACACTATAAATATACCAACATTTTAAATGTGACAAATTAATAATAACAATTTAAATTAAATATCAAAATGTAAGGACCCTGAGATCTGGCGCGAGTGGCGTTAGGCACCGCGCAGTTAGCGCCAGGTCCTTTGTTAGAAACTGTAGAGGGTGTGGCGCGGGTAGCGCCAGGGTTGGCGCGGATGGCGTCAGACCCACTGGAAGTTGACGCCAGGGGCGCTAGTAGCGCTAGGGTCTCTGGAGGTTCACGCTGGGAGCGCCAGTGGTGGCGCCAGGGGCGCCATGATTTCCAGCTGGCGCTGATGGCGCCTCAGTTTCTGGATTATGGTGCCAGGAGCGCGGTAGTGGCGCTGATGGCGCCACAGTTTTTGCAGCTGGCGCGGATCGCGTGGGAAGGTCGGTGCTGTCTATATATAAAAGGGGGTCACGTTTTTCAGAGGAGAAAAGCCTCCTCCTTCTTCCCCACGACCCCAACCTCCATTAAAGTTGTTCCCAAGCTTTCTAGGACCTTATATCTTGGCCAAAACACCTTCCTATAGCCTTTAATCTTGAGAGGAACCTTTAGAAAGCTGAAATCCTTCTTCCTTTCTATTAGAAACGCCTTTTGAGAGAAAACCCCTTACCTTCAGAGAAACCTAAGATACGGCTGATTGGGGAAGACCCAAGGCTTGGAAAGGACTTCAGAGCTCGAGGAAGCTGTCCTGCAGCCTTCTTGGTCGCCACTGAGGTAAGAAACTTGGGTTTCTGCGGTTGATTTTGGATTTGGGGGTTTTGGGTGAATAGTGACCTATTTGTGATAGAGTTAGAATTAGCTCTGGGTCCAGTTGTGAGATGTGTTTAGAATGATGAGAGGAGGAAGGATTAGCTTTCAGTTTATGATTTGGTGAGTGTTGGTTTCGGCTCTAGGTTGTGCATGTGTGACTTGGATTGAGTCACTTGATTTGAGACATGCAAGAGCCTTAGTGATGGGCTTGAGGTGCCTGATAGGCCATGGAGACGGTGTCTGGTGAGATAGACCGTCCAAGCCCTGAGGAACCCAGAGGAGTTGGGTGTTAGAGCTTTGAGCTCTTTGTGAATGGCTTGGGTTGAGTCCAGAGGGACTCTGAGGCCATGGATGGATATGTGATAGACCACTGAGGGTCTACAGAAAGGCTTGTAGAGGATGAGCCTGAGAAACCTTAAGTTAGATAACTTGGGTTGATGGAAAGGACTGTGGTTCCTTTCTCTGAGACAGTTAAGGACCGTCTGATGAGCTTATGTTTGCTTATGTGCTTGAATGGTCTGTGATGTGCGTTGGTTGCCTTTGATAGGGCTTGACACGAGGTGTTAGAGGAGCAGACCATCATTCAAAGAGCAGAGCTGCAGGCACGGCTTGCCAGGTAAGCTCATCGTTCTGGGAGTTAGTCCCTTCCTCTTGTTTACCAACCAAGTGGGTGATGTACGCATGCCATGCTTGTTTCTGTGTATGTTTTGTGCATGCTGTGGAATGAAAGGCCAAGATGGCCTGTTTTATGATTATATATATGTTTGAAGCCTGCGAGGCTAGATGAACGGTACTTGGAGTGATACTCAGACCGTTCTAGATGTATGAATTTATGATGAACCCTAGGATAGACACCGAAATGGTGTGAGGGTAATTGTGACACCTGTGGCTTCAGGTGTAGGGCCTTGGGCCTTTGGATTCATGAACACTGTGAGAGTGTTTTGTGATTGAGATGAAGACCACGAGGTGGTCATTGCTGGAACCTATAGGATACTGGACTAGCATCGGGCTAGATGAGGTTCCCTAGCCAGAGGAAGAGTTTGAGGACTCCCTGGAATAGCTGAGATTCCTTGGGAGGTGCCACTGCTCTCCATTGAAGCCCTAAGGGTGGATTGCCCTACATGGATGTTCCTCCTTAGGTAGTGATATGATAAGTCCTAGAGGGTTTTCCCAGGCCAGTGCTGTGAAAGTCCTGAGAGGTTGGGTGCCTCCTGTGTGAGATGATCCCTCTCAGGCCAGTGTTTGGAAGTCCTAAGAGATTGAGTGCCTCCGGTATGAGATGATCTCTCTTAGGCATATGATTGATAGTCCTGGTGGACGGTGCTCCTCCTGTGGATGACTCCACAGGCAGAGGAAGTCCTGGTGGACGGTGCTCCCGTTGTGGATGACTCCCCAGGCAGAGGAAGTCCTGGTGGACGGTGCTCCCGTAGTGGATGACTCCCCAGGCAGTTGAGATGGAAGTCCTGATGGATGGTGCTCCCTGTGTGGATTGACTCCTCAGGCACGTGTTGTGGAAAGTCCTGGAGGTGATTGCCCATTTATGGATGTTCTTGCCCAGGCATGTGTTATGAAAGTCCTGGTGAGGCCAGGCAGTAGATAGATATGTTGTATCTCTAAGAGAAGGCTTCCCGAGGGGATGAGAGCCTAAGGCCTCTTAGATGAGCCATATCTAGATTCTTGAAGTCTTGAGTTGAGGGATTCCTCAAGCAGTATATGTATGTGTGTGTGAAGTCCTGAGTAGGTAACTCAGGCAATGCTGGTTCAGTGATGAGGCGGTGCCTCTCTGATATGAGAAGTGTCCTAGGGTGGACACTATGTTATTGTACCTCTGTTAGACTGATCTGAGATGGCTTGAGAGCCAGTATGAGGTGAGAGACCTCTGATGCTGAGAGCATCCAGTTAGTACCCACAGAGCTGGGGAATGTGTGAGAGCCAGGAGGATATCCTAGGCTTTGATATGTGTGTTTATGTGTTATGCTTGGGGTGAACCCAGGGTAAGGGAGGATCTCCCAGAACCCTGAGCTTACTGAGACGTCTGTCTCACCCTGTGTGGGGTTTGTGGTTTTCAGGTACTTCTAGAGAAGAGAAGTTATCACAGGGCAGGAGGCCCTAGCTGAGGGTGCTGGAGTGGTCATGAGCTGCAGATGAAGATTAGAAGAGCTTTTATTTTGATCTCTGTCTTGTTTTCTGTATAAGTATAAGGTGTGAGTGTACACCCGTTGTTTTGTACATATTTATGTTGTACAACCACAGATGGGGTAGAACTAAGAGTTTTATATGTATATGTACAGTCTATGTGATGTATATGAGTTATGTTTCCTCCTGTTCTTTTATATTTGGTTTTATATATGCCTATGTATTATGTTTGGTTAACTGGATCAACAGGGGCTTGTTTATGATGCTTTGTGTTGTGTGATTTATATTCCATGCATAATGTAATCAAGGAAAATCAATTCTATCGCTTCCGCACCACGTTTAGTTAATGCTGATAGCGCGCTTATGATATTATTAATGATAACACGTCCGGGGTGTTACACAAAATCTTAATATAACAAATTAACAATACTTGCAAATTGGACTTAGACTGGCAGTCCGCGAGTTCGTTGATACAGCCTGCTATATATGTGGACTTAATAGACCAGACTCAAAAACTTAATGGCATCTACTTTATACACTATAAAGATTTCTTATACATTATATAGGCACAGTGCATTTCCGCATTAACCCTCCTGGCTAAATTTTGTCATTCAATTTTAAAAACAAAAAAACCAGAGGCGTCGATTTCGTTTTCCTCCGTGAATCCCTTCTTCTACTATGCATTCTTCCGCAGCTCTCCGGTGCTTCTCCGGCGTGGTTGAAGTAGGCAGTCGAGTCGAGCAGCATTGTTGTGGTCCGGATTGGTGGTCGCGTCAAAGGTGGTGGTCGGTGTTGGCGTCCGTCGAGGAAGGTGAGGCGTTGTGTCGAACGGATTGAGAAATCCGTGATAAGGTTGTAGGGAGCATACGGATTAGATAATCCGTATGGACCTTACGGATTACGTAATCCGTAAAGTCCATACGGATTATCTAATTCGTATATGGCATGTGTTTTGATAATCCGTAAGGTGCATACGGATTGCCTGATCCGTATACACCATACGGATTACATAATCCGTAAGGTACATACGGATTAGGTAATTCGTATGCACCTTATGGATTATGTAATCCGTATGGTGTATACGGATCAGGTAATCCGTATGCACCTTACGGATTATGTAATCTGTATGGTGTATACGGATTACATAATCCGTAAGGTGCATACGGATTGCCTGATCCGTATACTCCCCAAAACCTTTAAAAACAGTTTTAAATATGTTAAAATCTTATTTATTTATGTATATTAGGTTCTTGAAATTTGGTTGACTGTAAATGGATTGGTAGTGAGGGGATATAAGGCACCATTGTATGTGATATATAGTTGGTTGTGATGTAAGTGTATGATTGACACTATTACATGTATTTATATGAAATTTGATATTTTAAGAGTTTATTGAAGTGAAACAAAGTTAGAACTAGTGTTGTGCCTGTCAAGTGACAATATAACCTGTCAATGTTGTGCCTCTCCCACAAATTGGAAAAAGCATGTCATGTCTTCACCAACAATAAGAAAACTGACAATTCTTTGTAGCTCAAGAGTCGTAGTTGAATTCAATTACTTGATGTAATTAGGTGGGATTGTCATAAGTTGGGACTGTGCAGGTATAACCATAATGAGTTGAATATTGTGACGAACAAAGTTAACAATTTGCATGTCATTAAGTGTTGTTATATGGTAGTTGGTTATTTTTTGATTAAGAGTTTGATGAAGTTGAAGAAAGTAGATAGTTTGATGATATGAAAAAAAAAACTGATTGAATATGCAACCAATGCTATGTATATATGTTTGTTAATTATTTGTTTTAAGTTTATGAATTTGTTGATTAACAAATGGTATAGGTTATGGCACGAACTAGAGGAGGATTGCGGCGGCCTGTAGAACAGGCCGGTGAACGTCGAAGGCCTACTGCATCCGCAAGGAGACAGCGGGCAGCTGAGGGGGTTCCTGAGGAACCTGTTGTTGAGGAGCCAGTGATGGAGCTGGAACATGTACCAGTGCAGGAGGATGTTGGGATCGAGTCTGAAGGCTTCCCTGGTGGACCGGAAGATCCTTCGGTTTTGACTGATTACGCTAACCATGTCGCACTGAGAGTGTGGGCCGGAGAGGTATTGATGTGTTAAAGTAAATACAAATTAATAGTTATTGTTCAATGTATGTGTTGTAACTAACAAACATTTTTGCAGGAACGGGCAGAGTTAAAATTGGCGTCCCATGGTCGTAAGGTATCAAAGTTTGGAAAGCCAGCACTCGAGATTGAAGGGTTAGTCGCAGCTACCGGGTTAAGCCATTGATTTCGTCTTCTGTGGACACTGGTGACAGGGGATTGCTTTCTGCGTTTGTGGAGCGGTGGCACCTAGAGACCTCTAGCTTCCACTTGCCTATCGGAGAGCTGAGCATCACTTTGGACAATGTTGCGGCGTTGTTACATCTCCCAATCATGGGAAACTTGCATACATTTGAGGTAATTGATGTGGGGGAGGCAATAACACTCCTTGTTGAGTTGTTGGAGGTGACAGTAGAGGATGCTACAGGTGAGACTGAACAATGCCACGGAGCATATGTTCGATTGTCTTGGCTATGTGAAGTATATGCTGCCAAGTGTGAAGCTAGCCAGTGGATATTGGCTGCGCGAGCCTATTTGTTGCATTTGGTCGGTTGCACTATATTTGCGAACAAGAGTGCCACACACATCAGTGTGGTATTCTTGGACGCATTTCACGATCTTGACCAAACGGCGGGGTATGCTTGGGGTGCAGCCACTCTAGTATACATTTACGACAACTTAAACTATGCATCCCAACATCACGGAAACACCTAGCCGGATATATTTCATTGATTCAGGTAATAAGAACACATTAATATTTTGTTGCTTTACTTAACTATCAATGTTGTTAATTCATTTTATATGTTGTGCTGCAGTGCTGGGTGTATGAGCACTTCCCGACCATTGGGAGTGTCATGCCAAATGCCGAGTACGAGGAAAGGTTTCCACTTGCATGCCGATGAAGACCTGCGAAGGCTTTACCAGTTTCAACCTACCGTAGGTGGATGGATAGGTTGACTCTTGATGATGTAGTTTGGACACCTTACCAGGATCACCGTGCACACTGGGATTTCGAGACGATTTCATTATACTGTGGGCACATTAGATGGGGGCCACACATGGTACGCCATTTACTGGAGCGGGTCATGCGACAGTATGGGTGTGTTCAAAACATCCCACAGTTGCCTCCTCCTGCATTGTTGTCCACTGACGATATCGATGACCGATGGACTCACTTCTCTGACTACATTGTTGGCACTGATGAGTTGGTCACGTATCCTAGTGAGTGTGTTACTGACTATATGAGGTGGTTTTATCGGGTATTGCATCCATTTATGAGCCCGCCAGAGCTTGGGGACCCAACCCGACATCCTTCCAAAGTCACTACTATTTTACACTATTACCCTGCTCCCCCTACGACCCATGAGGATGATAGACCACTTGCGCCAGATGGACATGCTGCAGCTTCTGATAATGGTCACACCACTCCGCATGCAATGGTAAAATTATCCGACATTTTACTTATTTAAAAGTTATACGAATTCACCATGCAATATTTATTGACTATGATTGTGTTAACAATGTTGTGTTATCTTGTAACAGGGCATGTGCGAGAGAATAGCAGATGGGTTGCAATACATGCTCGACACAGAGCAGGTTCTTCCTGGCATAGAGGCATACTCTTCTGTGCAGCACCTGTTGGGATTAGCATGTAGCGTGACACCGCGTGGAAACATCTTTGTGCGCACGAGTAGATTGAGGGACTCAATTAGGAGACGAGTTGCGTGATTGATACATTTACTACATTTGTGTTTAAAATATAATTTAAAGTTTCATGTATTTGAACAGCTTGGCACAATATTTGTTATTTTATAAGCATTGCATGGAACATGTTACATTTTCATTCTATTGTTGTTGGACACAGAGTCTTTATAATCTTTTTAACAAAGTACACCAAAAGGAAATTATGTTAAATTGACATATTCAGGTGGTAACTTAACGGAATCTGAATACAGCCTCATTCGATGAATGTACGGAATTTCCCAATGTCTTGCCTCATTGAGCAGTGTGTAGGCCACAAGAATGTAGTGCATGGGATAGGGCAGTTAACTGTCAGTTCAACCTGTTTCAAATACAATGTTTGTTATCAATTAATATTTACCAATGTCAAACAAAATAAAAGTATATCGATTCATGATGCTTGTTATACCTGCACAAAATGGTTACCATACACATGACCAATACAGACGATGCGATGAATAGATGGATCTTTAGGAGGTTGACTTCTCAGAGGAAAAAACGTCATACTTTGTTGCATAGAAAGCGACACAACAATGACATTATACCTTGAAGCGATGACATAACCCATGTCGGTAATATCCATCCACTTATCCATTGTTACCTACACAATCAAATTTCATTAGTTTCGATATCTGCATCTTACAAATCATACATATCTTGGTAAAAGATTTGTGAAACTGTCGTCTTACCCTTGATAATCCATCAACAAGAAGGGACCGCCTTAAGTGTTCAAACCTATCAAACCCACCAAACAATGATATATATTGATCAGACCATTCTGAAAGTTCCTTAAGCAAATGATTGCGGACCAAAGACCAAGAATCTTCACCGTAACCTAGCACAGTAGCAATTACACGATACCCACAATTACCATCAGGTTTAACATCAGTGATGTTAACAATGAACTTCTGCATAAAAGGATGAAATTGGTCTAGCATAGGAATGTTTCTGTTCTTTGTTGGTCGATCAGATGAGGAAGCAGACATTTTTCGTGTGGAGCAACTATTTTGCACAGAATCTAATTCATCAACATATTCAAAGTAAGATGGGTCCCGCTTGGTTGATCTCTCGTGTCTTGCGTGTTTATTTTTCGGAGCACCTTTTGTTCTCACCTTTTTCGGAGGAGGATTCATTGATGTTTGATCAGGAAAAGCAATTTCTTTAAGCTTAGTCTTCATCGTCATTTTGCCATACATGTCAACCTTCTAAAAACGATTGGAGATTGCCTCAATCTCATCAATGATGTTAATTTCCATGTTATCCATTCCTTGGTTGGAAAAATTTAACCTTCACCAAAACACATGAATGCTTGCAAGTGGTATGCTACCAACAACAACTTCAGCTAGCTCACATGCACAAGGGAGACCATGGGTAGTTCTCATGACACATCCACATCGAGCAGGGTTTTTGCCTGCATAATTAACCCGCTCAACCTCAGCAGCAATCTGGTTCAATGCATACTGCGACACCATTCCGATAAGTCTCTTGTACAATGTTACTTTAAATACGTGTCCGATGACATGTGTGCTTCTTTCCATTGATGCGTTTATTTCAGTATGCTGCAAGGTGATCATGTTGTTCATGGAATCCTAAACAGTACACAAGTCTCCAATGCTATTCTATAGAAGCCTCTTTAGAGTCCAATGAGCAGACTCAACCCTGCATTTAGTGACAAAATGTTACACGGGTTCAAATAAATAGATTGTTCAAATAACCTGCTATAAATAAATTGTTACCTATTTGTTGTAGTATTGCCTAGATGCATTACTTTATTTGTCCATGTGGTTACAAATTTTTCCTTATGAGGCTCCAACCATGTTTCTTTCACATAATCCACAAACGCAGGCCATGGTGCACATACAACTTCAAACTTCTTTCAAACATTCATTGTAAGCTTTCTCATTACCACAATCAATAAGGGTCCCCCAAGCTTCCATGACAAAGTCCCATGCCAAATTTTGGCGTATGTAAATTTTACACTTTGCCTTGACATTTTTGTCAATGTGAAACCGATACAATAAATTGGTTGACATTGGAAAAACTGTTTTCACAGCAATCATCAATGTTGCATCTTTATCGGTTACAATCACTTGTGGAAAAAATTCACTCTTCAGAAATATCCCTCTAAAGCGTTCAAGGGCCTACACAACATTGTTTAACCGCTCCGCCTCTAAATAGGCAAATGTAGCAGAAAATGTCATACCAGTAGGTGCCACACCAACTATCTCAAGTAAAGGAAGTCTGTACCTGTTTGTTTTGTATGTACTGTCGATGAAGAACACCACATGATATGCATTGGTCAATTTCACTGAATCTGGATGTGTCCAAAATAAGTCACGTACCACATTTTTTTCTTTCATTCTATGCCAATGAATATACATATCGCGTTCAAGAAGCTTCATTAACTGTTGCATTTCAGTGTTATCACCTCTTATCTGCGTGCGATATGCATACCTTGCATTGTACACTTGCTTCAAGGTTGTATAGTTATTGGCATTGTGCTCCTTCAAAGTTAACAGAATATTTTTTGGCTTTACCAGTGACCTTGTCATATCAGCAATAATTATCTTTTCCTCCTCAGTTAGCCGACCAGCATATGCATGTCCACATAATGAACTAGCCAAACTATGATTATGCATGCCACATATTAATTTGACTACCCACCCTTTACCTCCTTGCCCAGGTTTTGCTCTCAGCTTAAACAGACATTCACATTTTCTACTGCTACCCGTTGTAGGTACAAAACCTTTTTTGAAAGATCTATACTTTCCACTCCTTTGACAGCCAATTATAACATATGATGTTGTTCCCAATTTTCCACTTGCCATGTCACTCCTCATTATGACGGCTACAAAACCATTATCAAATGCAACACTTCGAACCCATTTCATTACATCCTCACGCGAAACAAACACCTTCACAATGGAACATTCATTGTTAGGTATTATCATTTGTATAGTTAAACTCAATCATTTAACTACTTTAACAAATGTTAAATAAAATATATACTTCTTCGGTAATGAATGCTGCCGAACAATCAACGGAACAATTGACATTTTCAAACTCATCAGCTTCTTCAGCAATGTCTTCCTCCATATTAATTTCTACCGACATAATAGTATCATATATCCAATCGTCATTGTCCATCTTAACAAATAAAATTAATATCATTTCACTTCCAAATCATACACATAATAATATTAAAAAACAAATGGATTTAAACACATTAGAAACACCTAAAGTCTTTTATTTTGACTTATAAACAACAAAATTCAGTCTAAAAGTAAATAAAAAATTCTTACAAATAATTTAACCCTCATACGGATTGAGTAATCCATACGAGGCTTACGGATTAGGCAATCCGTAAGCCTCATGCGGATTACTTATCCGTATATAACATACGGATTCGGCTATCATATGGCACTTATGGATTAGGCAATCCATAGCCTCGTACAGATTAGTCAATCCGCACACGTTATACTGATTACTCAATCCGTTAGACTCTTATGGATTACTTTAGCTGCATACCACGTACGGATTACATAATCCGTGGGACACGTATGGATTACTCAATCTGTATCTTATGAACGGATTAACAAATCCGTATATGTTCCACGGATTATACAATCCGTACACAATCCGTTTGTAAAAAACAGTAGCTCAGACTTCTTACCTCAAACCCAATGCCCAGGTTAATCCGTATATGTTCAACGGATTATGTAATCCGTACACAATCCGTTTGTAAAAAACAGCAGCTCAGACTTCTTACCTCAAACCTAATGCCCACGATGGCCTCTCCGGCGACTGTCACCGCTAAATGCCGCTAACACTGCCCCCAACTACCTCCTCCAACAGGAACACCTCCAATGCACAAGCACAATAAGATCAACAACGCAGCAGGGAGCAGCAAAAAAACCAACACAACTGACCAAGGAGACAACTACCAACTAATAAACAAACTCAGAGCACTTTTGCCATTTTCAAAAATTTATATAATGTATAAGAAATCTTTATAGTGTATAAAGTAGATGCCAAACTTAATATATTTATATGGATTTTAAAAACAAAGGTTCATTATTCGTCTAGTCTGCATATTTAACGGGCCAATTTCTTGGACTTGGATCCGTATACTCACTCGTAGTCAGAAAATGTTTAGATATCTCAAACATATTTTTGAAGTCTCGATCATAATTTGGTATGATATTTGAGTTATTAGAAAATGACATGTGCAACCTACTTTTGGGATAAATTTGGGTTTGGATCATTTGATACTTGTAAAGTAAAATTACTTTTTATTTGTATATTTGCAATAGAAACATGAAGTTATATTACTTTTGATTGATATTTTAAACAAATTTCATTTTATTAACATATTTTTGAATAAAAATATACAAATATAAATTATATTATAATAAACTTTTTTTTCACTGAATAATAAACTTTTTTTTACTGAATATTGAATTTTTTCAATCAAATTTAACTTTATAATATTCTTTTAATTCAATCTTATATTTATAAACTTTAATTTAAACATGCACTTAGTTTGTACGTAGTCTCCTCTCTAACAAAAGCTTGTACTATTTTTTATGTTTTTTTTTTTGCTTATATCTTTCTTTGTATAAATGAAAAATGCATAATGAGAAGAAAATATTAAAGCCTTAAAAAATAAGGTCAAAATCTAACTTGAATAGCATCATAAGATAGGAACCTGAGGGCGATGATGATTAATTGCAGGCTTTAAAACACGCACCTAGAAAACAAATCACAGAACAATTCGCAAAGAAGAAAGAAAACTATAAACTTCCAACCACAAGAGACCGCACTAGCCACTGGAATTACCCTTCAACAGGGGAGATTAGAATTGCAAAATTATTCTTCTTCCTTCTCTCCCTCAATCTGCATAACTACATAACCACTGTTTCTCTATTCAGTTTATCCAGAACCAGATTCTGATCAAAACCCGAATTAATCATCACTTAATTTAAAATAAAAACTTTCTCTGATACTGAATAGTGTTATTGTGTGATTAGTTGAGCCAAAATAGAAAAATAAGGAAAAAGAAAAGAAAAGAAAAGTTGTGATGGGAAGGATTTGGCATGGGGTGATTCAGAAGAGGGTGGTGAATATGGAGGACAGTGTTCATGGAGTTTTTTAACTAGGAGGAAAAGGGTGGATTCTTCAGCTAAGAGCAATTCTCAAAGCCAACTTGCCAAGGAGTTAACTGTGCCTCATCTCATGGCAATTGGTAGTTCAACTTTTTTTTTTCTTTTTTCTTTTCTTCCTTTTTTTCTCAGGTGTTTTAATCATTTTCAATCACTTTTTCTTCTGGGTATGTGTGGAAAAGGTTTTTTAAATTGCAGTCATGGTATATATTTGATATTGCAGGAAAATTATAGATAAATGCAATCACAATTGCAATTGTAGAGTAGGCATGACAACGGGGCGGGACGGGGGCGAGTATTGCATTCCCCGTCCCTGCCCTCGATTCAAAAATCGTTCCCCAACCCCGCCCCTGCTGGGGGTCGGGTTTTTCCTACCCTGCCCTACCCCCGATATTTGATTAAAATTAAAAAATAATATAGTTTTTTTTTAAAAAAATCGGACAAAAAAGCTAATTACGAAACAAAAAAACAATAAAAAACCCACATTCAAAATATGAGATCATAATTTAAAAATTACAAAAAAAATAATTAATTCAATTGAAAAAAATTACAAAATAATATTTTTTTATTTTTTAATATTATTTATGACGAGACGGGTGCGGGTGCGGGGTGGGTATTAGTAATCCCATACCCGCCCCCGCCCCTGCTTCTGGCTATCGGGGAAAACACGAACCCAATAAATTCGTTTTTCCTTGTTAAAATTGAGATGGTTTCGGGCGGGTACCCACAGGTTCGGGTCTCACTGCCATGCCTATTGCAGAGTCTGTGGCCAAAATCACGGTCGTGGTAGTTATTTAGATCGTTGGATGTGGATCCGTTCAAGATTTATTTCAACAGATTGTTTTCACAATACCAAAATTTTCTGTGTTTTTCTTCTTTTTTTTGGTTTCTAATTCCTGTTATGAGTACATTTTCTAATAAGATTTGGCTATTGGATAAGACCACTCACTTTCCTGTTTGAATTTCTTCAGTTTTTGAGTCAAAGGATGCAAATATACATACATACATATATATATATATATATATATATATATATATATATATATATATATATAGATGACCCTGTACTGTTTGGGGTCCGCCAAATACACGTGGCCACTTACGTGGCGTTTCAGTATATATGTCCATCTTTCATGTTACCCATGCTACAGGAGCACAGACATTTTCCCTCAGCAGTCGAGCTATTAAGCCTAACATGTTATCTTTAATGTTTTATTATTCAAATGTTATTGATAATTTTGCAACCTCCTTATCAAATTGTAGGTATCTAATTATCTATAAGCCACCATATTATCTACAAGCTACAGATTATCTATAAGGTACACATTATTTATAAGCCTAATTATCTACAACCTGCAATTATCTGTTAGCATTTATCTACATGTTAATAATTATCTACAAGGACTGTTACTCACTTTAACAGTCCTGACAAACAAGGATTGAGGGCTCTCCCTCAACGCTATATATACCAGGTTCCGTCTAACCCTTCACACACTCAACACATTCTCACCAATACACAATTCACACCGAGAGACATCTACTCTCACACGGACTAATACTCAATCTCGTATATTGATTCATTCATACATACATAATTGATGTACTTACTAGAGCGTCAAAGTCCTCTCCTTTGTTTTGCAGGTACCCCTCTTAACAAGGTCGACACATCATTCGACGTACAGGATTTGGAAACCATCTTGGTCATGTTCACCCTGACATGCACCACTTCCAGATTTTGGTAAGAACATTTGGCACCCACCGTGGGACCGCGGTAAAACTTACCCTGCAGTCTCGCCTTTTTCTTTCTTCACCAATAGTCAGTACGCAATCTAGCCTCAGACGTGGTACTTCTCTTAAAAATTCCATCCCTCTCTTGACAAATATGCCAGAAACAGATACCCTCCAAAAACTCCAAACCCACATAACGAAGATGGAGCGACATCACAAGGAGGAACTCTGAAAGCTGAAGGCTGATCATGATCAGTTGGAGGCTCTCGAGTGAGATGCCCCAAGGTGACAAACACTCAGCTCGTACAGCGATCGAACGTACTCAAGGGGAATCACACCCCCAACACACTGTCAACCCTATGGATGGTCCTAGTTTATCACACATATACTGTCCAAAAGGGCAGACGACTCACAAACACCCTTTCATCGACCGCATCATGGAATTCGACCTAACTTTAGGTTGGAAGTCACTCAACCTAGAGCGGTATGATGACACCACAGATCAGGATGAGCATCTGGATGCCTTCCTCACCCTGGCGAACCTCTACACCATTGACGTTCAGTCATGTGTCAAGTGTTCCCTACATCATTCAAGGGAGCATCCTTGACATGGTACAGTCGACTCCTGTCAAGGTCCATCAATAGCTTTGACACCCTTGTCAAACTCTTCAGTGCACAGTACCAACCAGCTGGTCTCATCGTGTGTCAGTCTGCGACAGGCAGCCGATGAGTCTCTTCGGAAATTCATGGATAGATTTGGAAGAATAGGTGTCCAGATCCAAAACTTCAACTCGGATGGGACATTGCACTCTATGTTGTTAGGCTTGAGACCATATAAGTTCGCATACAACCTATGCAAGAAACCCCCTTCTAGCATGGACGTGTTACGCAAATGAGCCAAGGGCTACATCCAAATGGAAGAGATGTCAAGGTTTAGGAATGAGGTCTAACAAGTCAGACAAAAACGTGACAAATAGGAAGGATCAACCAAGACCGACCCACACAAGTCAGACAAAAGGCACAAGCCAAACAAGCGTCATCCTCTCCCAAGGGAACCCGAGTATGAGTGTTGCACACCCCTGACAGTCAAACGCACCACCATCATGGAGGAAGCCTTCAACACGAAAGTACCTGTTAGACTACCCCATCCACTTCCTTCTAAGTTGGGGACACATAGGACCAAGTACTGCAGATATCATTGCAGTAGTAGTCACAACATAGAAGACTGTTGGGGCCTAAAAGATAAAATCAAAGAGCTCATACAGGCTGGGTATTTATCTCGATTTGTGAAAAGACTTGATAATCACCCAACTGGAACCAGACCGCGGGACACTGAGAAGACCCACCCAAGAATTAGGATACTGACAGGAGAAGAGACAGAGCGGAAGACAGAGGGAGGCCGAGGCAATTCCAACCCAGACATGAATGTCAACCCCCACAAGACAAAAAAATGAGCCCTCCCAACAAAGTCGAGGTTTAATCAACACCATCGCATGCGGATTTTCCAACAGAAGACTATCTAGCCAGTCTAAAAAATGACACCTTCACGCCATCCGTACATCGACATCAATTTCATAAACGTTCCACCACCAAGGAGTCTCCTCCATTACCTTCATAGATAAAGATTTCAAAGGAATCAACCCTATCAACTAGGATGATCTCATGGTGGTCTCCGTAGTGATCACCAATTTCATAGTGTCCAAAGTTCTCATTGACCAGGGCAGTTGCACGGACATCTTGTATTGGAAGACTTTCTAGAGACTCAACGTTTCACTAGACTCGGTCCACCCTCACTTTAGACCCCTCATCGGCTTTGCAGGGGAGAAGGTAGAGGCTAGAGGTTACGTGGACCTCATGACCACTTTTGGTCAAGGCCGACTCTCAAGGAGCTTCACTATCAGGTATCTAATTGTCGATGCAGACACCTCTTATTTTTCTTTAATGGGCAGGAAACACTGAATGAGCTCAGAGCCATCGTCTCTACGCCTCACTTGAAGATGAAGTTCCCTGCCTTGACGAGAAACATAATGACGGTCAAGGTAGACCAGAAACAAGATCGACAATGGTATGCAAAGAGCCTAAAAGTGGCACCATATCCTCCCACCAGGGAGCCTAGCAGACATCATCCTACATCGGGTGGTACCAACCAAGTCATGAACGTAGACGAAGGGTCTTCAATCCGGACTCTAACTGTCTACATAGCTTGCCATGATAGCACATTTGATGTGGATCCACGGAACGACACCATCGACAGGGGACCAAAGCCTATTGAAGAACTCGTCAAGTTGCAGCTCGGACCAAAATGAGGGTAATGCATGCAGCTTAGCAAGGACCTCACCATCCATAAGCACAAACACATAACTAATGCCCTACACAAAAATAATCGATTATTACGACTATATGCTATTTTCTTAGCTTTTTCTTAAGTTTCAAACTAATTACTTAACTTCTCTATGATGCAATGCTTAAATGATACAAATGCTATCAAGGCTTGGATCATCATGATGCTTTCAATCCTTTTACATTAAATCACAAACAACATCTTCAATGCTTGAGCCATGTTGAAAGCCAAAACTTCCAAGTCTTGAACCTTGGTTGAATCTTCACTTGATCTTCATTCAGCTCCCCCTCAAATCAACAGGTGAAACCTCTAACCCAGTGGTTAGTAGGTTAGACCATTGGTTCTCTACAGAAAGAGATAAAATGACTTATCTCCAATTTAATACCACAAAGCTTATAGGTCCCCCTAAACACTTAGACATAGAATGGTTCATTAGGGAGGGATTTCAGTTTCCTGCATTCCTTGAAACTCAAGGATTAAGGAAGTTAGTGGAAATGAAGGGTACATTTTACCCTGAATTGGTGAAAGTGTTCTACACTTGTGCCAAAGGATCAATGGATGGAACTTTGAGGTCTCAAGTATGTTGGGTGGTAATGGAGATTACTCCAGCGGTGTGGGAGGTTGTTGTTGGTATATCTTTTGAGGGTGAGAGGAAATTTGAGGAAGAAATAGAGGGATACAATAGAATAGATACATATAGGGGAATACTGATTGATCCCCATATGCAACTCAAGCACAGGCTGGGTACTGGTCCCATGACTCATGAGGACAAGTTGCTTCATTACATTATCACATATGTTCTGACTCCTAGACTAGAGCCACAAACCATGCCCAAGCAACTGATGATGACCTGCAAACTGTGTATGGTCTCAAGAATTCAATTCAAATGAATTGGATTCTCATCATTGAGGAGATAATGCTCAAATCTAAGAGGCTTATGAACTATCCCTTTCCTTATGCTATCCTTGTGTCTAGATTCATAGACTATTTCAACATTGATGTGTCTAATGAAGTGGTGGACAACACCAACTTGAACAATAGTCTGATTAAGGAGAAGCATCTCACAAAATTGGGGATGGTGAAGACTCCTCAAGGTTGGCAGATGGCTGGCCAACAACCTGATCCTGCTGGAGGTGCTGAGGTTGAAGATGATGATGAAGGAGAGGCTCAAGAAAGAGGTCCTGCACAACCTTTCTATAGTTCCTTTGAGTCCTTGATGATTCAAAAGATTGATGGCCTTCTCTCTCTTCATCATGAACATAGGGCTGAAATTAATTCAGCTTTAGAAGAAATCAAAACTAGGATAGAAAGTATGGAATCAAAATTGATGTTTGAAGTGTCTGAATCCTTTTAGCTTTCTAAAGCCTTGTAATGTTTTTTTTTTATGTTTTCTATTTTTTATTTATCATTGTAATGGCTCCCTTTAATGATTAATGCAATAGCTTTCTGTTTCTCCTTTGTGTTATCCGCTGTGCCATTTATTTTTGACTTTGATAAGCCAAATAGGGGTAGAAATTGATTGAATTTGTCATGCTCTGCATTGTGCCCTATTCATCCTTGTTTTTCTGCATAAATTGAACATTCACTTAATGGATTAATTAAGGGGGGGCTAAGTAATGATATGAGCAATTTAAACTCAGATATAACTTAATGAATGATGATTAAAAGGAATCAGATGCTTTAACACTTGTTCTTTGCAAAGAAAGTGTAAATTTTTCAGGTCTGAAAAAGTTCAAAGTCTTCCATTGATCAATTTCCTTTAAAAGCTTCAAGTTCAACAAATGGTCAATAAAAAATTTGGCATGTTCAAAGCCAAAAAGGGGGAGATTGTTGGATACAGGGGGAGCTTTATAAAGTTTGGAAGTCTTTGATTCAAGATTGGTTTTGAGCTTTTAACATGCTTAAAAGACTTGAAGACTTGGAATTGAAATATTATGTAAAAGGAAAGCTATCTGATTGATCCCTGAATTCATTCATTCATTCATTGAATTAACAAAATGTTTTTCATTAAAATCGAACAAAGCTTTTAACATTTAACTAAGGTTTTAATTGAATTGAAAGGTTTTTGGAAAAATAAGTTTTTCACTAATTTAATCGATTACATAAGAGGCTTAATCAATTATTTTGTTTTTCGTTCAAACCTGGAAAACCTTCATAAACATTTTAATCGATTACCTATCGGTTTAATCGATTATTTTGCCTTTACATAGGACTGAACTGCTTTTTTTATGAATTTTAATCGATTACTAAACTTCCGTAATCGATTATTTAGTTAAAATCAGTTTTTAAGTCTTCCTGGAATAATCGATTACCAGAAACAATAATCGATTATATAATTCAAACTGAAAATCATGTTTTCCTGACTTAATCGATTACCATATCCAGTAATCGATTACACAGTTCACCTTTGAGAATAAATATTTGTGTCAATCGATTACAGCTCGTGATAATCGATTATTTTGCTCATGGTGAAAACCCAGAATGCTTCTTGAATACTTTAATCGATTATATTTTAATTTAATCTATTACACACTCATTTTAATTGATTATTTGGAGCGTGTAATCGATTACAGTTTGTTACAACTTCTGTTATAAATAGAAGTGGAAGCTTGGCTTATTTTCTAACTTGATCAATTCGTATTTTTGAGTATACACAAGCTTTCTAAACACTTCCAAAATGAATTTCTGGGTTCTACGAGTTCTTGCTTCATCTAAAACATTCATGGGTATTTGAATGATTCTTTAAGCAAAGAATCTCTTTCAAAGGTTAAGGAAGAAGAATGCTCTGAGTTTGTTTTTTGTCTTTCAACCTGATTTGTTCATTCATTTGCATGTCATTCACTGGATCATCAAGTTGTTTCTTTCCTTAACTCCTTGATTGTAATTCTGTTTTCAAATTTTGTTGATATTGACTATTGTAATTGGGTTCATCTTGCTTGGGACTAGAGAAGGGTTCTCTAGCTTAAAGATTAAAGTAGTGTTCTCTGAATCTTTCTCCTTAGAAGTCTAATAGGGTTTTAGATTTCTATTTTTTATCTAGGGTTGATAAAGAGAGGTTCTTGTAAAAGCTTGTAAGAACAATTTATAATAGTGGAACTCTAATTCAGTGTGAATTAGAAGAAACTGGATGTAGCTTATGTTGTGAAGTGAACCAGTATAAATTGTTTGTGTGTTTTGATTTTTAATCTCTTCATCTTGTCTTATGATTCTTTGATTCATCTTTATTGTGCAACAAGTTCTGTTTTGAGAAATTGCTTTTCTTGGGGTTGAGCTATTTGATTGAATAAAAGGTTTCTTGGTTCTAAAAGTGATAAAGATCCTAAATTCTAATTTGAACTAAAATTTAAAAAGACCAAGGTAATAACCAATTCACCCCCTTCTTGGTTATTGTGAGTATTCCCTATATTTTCAACAAGCAACAAAGCAAAATTTAGAAAAGCACAACTCAAATTGGATTTTAATGAAACAACTCAAGGAATATTATGGTTGTACCAAACTGCACAAGGAGGATATGCCAAAATAATCTCAATTGCTAGAAGTCAAATTTCATCAAATTTACATGTTATACAAGTTCATTTGATTTTGTTGTCCAAAGGAAATTTTAGAACTTGTAATTATGTAACTTTGCTGCTAGATTTTGTTTTTCCTTCACTTTTTCCAGCCACTACTCAATAATGTATATAATACTAAACTTGGCGGAGTTTTCACTTTTGGATGTTGCTGATCCTCCATGAGGCAGATCAGATGGGGAGTTTCCTTTCTTTTTCCTCCCCTATCTTCTTTTTTCATTTTTATTTTTTTTCTTCGCTTTACTTTGCTTTGAATAAATAGAACACTGCTCTGAACTGATATTTTGAACCTTTCTGGAAATTGTTGGCTATATATAATACTAAGCTTGGACTTCTTTTGTTGTTGATGAGTCAATCTTGATTGATTAAATTCCTTGATTCTTGGTTTGACTTACTTGGCAATGAATTTTGTATTGATAATTGTGCTGATGGCATTGAGCCTTGTGAGTTGTTGTTGGGCCTGCATGATTGGAATTATCATTTTGCCAATCTCTCTTTCTTTCTTGTGTACATTTACTCATGACTTTGCTCTCTAGAACTTGCTTTTATTCTTTTCGAGATTGCATTTTTCACTTGCATGCATAATGTGGTAGAGACATTCTTTCTTTAATTTTTTCTCACTTTGGCCAAATAGCCAACCCTTGCATCATCTTTTTTTGATTAGCCCCTTTTGTGGATTCAAAGAGGAGCTAATGCATAAATGGACAAGGTTCAAGCTTGGTGGTTTTGTGCTTTCAACATGCCTCATTGCAAGTGTGTCAAAGAAGCTTTGGATGATCAATTTGATTTATGTAAAAGGGAACTTGAGTAATCTGATAATCCATTGAACATTGCATGCATAATCATTCATCTAGGATTGTTAGATTGATGGTCTAAGTAAAAGCAATTAACTAGTAAGACATTTAAAAAGCTAAGTTTTTGGAAAAATTAAGTCTTACTGAATTAATCGATTATTTGATTGATGGCATCGATTATTTTATTCTTCGTGCCTTCTGGAAAACAAAGCAAGAATATTATAATCGATTACATATCGAATTAATCAATTACACAGGCTTAAATAAGAAAATCATGCTGACTGTCTTAATCGATTACAGCATTTCGTAATCGATTACATCTATGCCTAAGGATTACATGATAAGCTGGTTTAATCGATTATATAGTACATTTGAGAATACATTACTGACTGTCTTAATCGATTACCATATTCAGTAATCGATTACTCAATGCATTTAGAAAAACATGTTTGTCTGGTTTAATCGATTGCTTCACGGAATAATCGATTATATTGTTCATAGCTCAAACCCAGAACTTATCAGGAGCACTTTAATCGATTACATTCTTGGATTAATCAATTAAAAATGCGAAATAATCGATTACAGGAGCGGGTTTAATCGATTATTTTCAGTTAGAATGCTGTTATAAATAGAACCTCTTGCTCTGTGCTTTGTAATTTTTGAGAAATTTGTATACTGAGAAATCACAAACGTTCATAAGCTTTCTTTAGTGAGTTTTCTGAGTTTCTAACATCATTGTGGCTTCACCAATTCATATGGCTCATTGATTG
>PYAF01006350.1:341170-356074 GCA_007407185.1 Glycine tomentella
CAACCTGATTGAATCATTCATATGCATATGTTCTTTGGATTATCAGGTGAAATCTTTCCTTAGTCTTTGAAGGTGTATTTCTTTTAATTGATTTTTTTGTAAAGATTGGCTTATTGCAAATGGGTTTCTTGCTTGATGATTAGAGATAGTGTTTCTCTAAGGGAAGCTGAGTAGTGTTCTCAGTTTGGGTTTGGTCTCTTTTTAGACTTCTGAACTTTATCTAGGATTGATAAATAGAGGCTTGTAATATCTTGTAAGAATAACTTTTGCAATAGTGGAACTCTACTCTAGTGTTGAGTGGAAAAACTGGATGTAGCTTCATAGTGTTTGAAGTGAACCAGTATAAAAATCTGTGGCTAATCTTTCTTCTTTTCTCTTCATCTCTAAATATCTTTGGTGGTGATTCAAATTATTTCCACAGAAAGTTTTTTACAGCTTATTGATTTCTTGGCAATGGAATTTGATTGAATAAATGATTCTTGATTTCAAAATTGTTTTAAAGTGATAAAGATCCTGTGGCAACTCTGATTTGAAATTTTAATTTACCAAGGTTCAACCAATTCACCCCCCTCTTGGTTGTTTTGAAGTGTTCCTATTATTTTCACCTTTGTGCCTATTGTAACATCCTTTGTTTGTAGCTCATTACTAGCCTACAGTGTAAAACTGATTTGTCCTTTTACTTTGGAAATTGATTGAGCATTAGTTTCACTTGCAGTCGTGTTAATCACTAAGTGTGGGGGCTTGCGCGAGATGTGCAACAGTTAAGTATGCGGGGAGGTATTTGGTGCATTGTAATATCTTAAAGCATACATATGCTTTAAAAAAAAAAGAATACAAAAGAAAAAAAATGCATATGAATAAGAAGCAAATAAGTTTGGTGTTTTGGGAGATTTTGTTGGTAAAGTGCATAGCTTCATTTTATTTTATTTGGTGGAACATTTATACTTCTTTGGAGTGCTTAAGTGTCCTAATACTCTTTCAATTTCTTGGGCATATTATTCATCATTTCCAAATTCTTATCCATACCCTTACCCAAGCACCATTTCAACCTTGAATAAGCCCTCTCAATTTATGTTTGCATGTGTTGTGAGTATTGGAGAATTAGAATCTAAGCAAGCTTATGGTAGAGTAATTGTCTTGAGTAGAATTGAGTGATACAATTTCCCTAAACACTTCAGAGATTGAGTATGTCTAGTGAGGCCATCTTGCACAATTACCATTGTTAATTGAAATTGCCATGTTTATTGAGCTTAGATGAAAAGAAGTCATATCATGATTGGTCGATTCATTGAAGTTTTGTGTCCTTGCTCGAATCTTCTTGATAATTGTCGGAAAGGAGGGTTGAATTCCTTTTGGTATCTCAACTCAAGTTTTGCTCCCCTTTATCCTGTTTATCTTGTTTAGATTTTTAATTTTGCCCACGAGTGCAAAAGGATAAGTGTGGGGGAATATGATAATTAGGATTTATTGCACTTAATTAATACTCTTATTTAATGATTTTAGAACTTAATTAGGATGCAATTAGTGGTTTTTGGGTCTAATGGGATTTTGGGCTTTTAAATGAACTTAATTCGTTTTTGTGCTAATTTTTTAAACTTAGACAAACTTAGACTGTTTCCATATTTCAATCATAACTTTTGTTCTAGGTGTCCAATTGATCTGGCTCGTGCTTTGTTTTGTAGCTATCTCAAAGATCTACAACTGCTTTTAGAGGCTTGAAGGATAAATTCAATCAAGAAGATTTTCAAAATTGGAGCCAAAGTCAGACACGGAAATATGGAACTATGTTTAGTTAATTAGGCATAACTTTGTAATTAGGAGTCCAAATGACATGGGACCAAAGCCATTAGTTGTGTACTTAGTAGGGCTATCTTTCTAGGCCGGTTTAGGACCCATTGACCCAATTTGGGTGCTGCTTAAGTAAGCATCAGCCCCAAACACGAAGACAACTTTGTATTTGGGGTTTTCAAGATCAAAGACTCATTTTTACTTTTCTCTCATTTGTTCTTCCTGTTCTTCATTTTCTACAATTTCTCTTTTGTGTTTTCTATTCATTTCAACCATGGTAGACTAACTTCTCTTAGTCATTCAGACTTGTAAGGTTTCCTAAACTCATCCTGAGGTTTCTGTTCGTTTATATCTTGGTGATTTCGTTTTCCTAGCTTCTGTTCTTGAATCTTTATGTGTTGTTTGTGTGCTGGGATTTAAATGCATGTGTATGTTGATGTTTGATTGTTAATAACATTTTCATCATCCTCTCTAAGCAAGGGTTAGGGGACAGATTTGTACCCTAGGTTGAATCACCTGATGAACTAAAATCAAAATGGGTTTAAGTGATTAATCTTTGTTTGTATGAGTTTGTCACGCCACATGTTTGATTAAATGCTAGGTGATTGTCTAGCAAAGGGTTTAGGGATTCAGGTTACCACGAATTTGCTAATCATTTGTAATCGATGAAGGATGTAAATAGTGTTGGATATAGGGAAAGTACAAGAAGAATCAAAGCAAGAATGAAGAAGAAGCTTGATGATTAGCTTAAAGATATTTTTGCTTTATCATGCCTATTCAAGTATGAAGACATGTGCAATTTGTTTAGGTTTGATTCAAGTACATTGCTTTGTGATCCTTGCATTACTATTTGCATGTCTCATTGAACTTGCATACATAGAACCTATCAAAACTTGAAAGCTACTAAATGATTTCAAAAGAAAACAGATTCTCATGGTTATGTTTTTGGAAAATGAAAACTTACTATTTTAATCAATTACACAGTGTTTTAATCGATTAAATGTTCTTGTTCTAAATCTGGAAAAGCCATGAAGAACACTTTAATCGATTACAAGATTAAGTTAATCGATTACATACACTTCTGCTTAAATCGATTACCATTTATTGTAATCGATTACATAGGCTTTTTAGAAAACTCTGCTTTTCTGCTTTAATCGATTACATTGCAAAATAATCGATTATTTTGTTCGTAATCTATTTCCAGATTGCTGAGGAACAATTTAATCAATTATTCAGTTATTTTAATCGATTACATATGGCAAATAATCAATTACACTAGCGGACTAATCGATTATTGTCAGTTAAATAAGTTTTTTAAAGCCTTTGTAAGCCAGTTCTTTATAAATAGAACTTGTGCAAATTATTCAATACATCTGAGTGACTTACCAAAAGAAACATAGCTTTCTAAGTGTTCAAGAAACTAATTTCCTTGTGAGTAACACATCTTGTGAAAATCAAGATTTCTAAGTTTGTTTAAGATGTGCTAAAGAAAAGAAGTTTTCAAGATATTGATTCTGAGCAATAGAATTCATACTACCTGGATTGTGTGGTAATCTCATTTCGTTTTCATTCATTCATACATGAAGGATCACAGATAGTGTTTATCTTGAATCATTCTTTTTAGATTTTCTGATATTTTGTTGTGTTGTAATATTTCAAATTGATTCCTTGTAAAGCATTCTAGAGAAAGGTTCTCTAGGTTTGAAGATTTGAGTAGGTTTCTCAAGATCTTTGTGACTTGTATTCTAATAATGTTTTAGAATTCAAAATCTGTGTCTAGTGTTGATAGAGATTGTCACTTGATGTGCTTGTACAAGAATAATTTGATATAGTGAAAACTCTAACCTAGTGTTGGTTGGAAAACACTGGATGTAGCCTCCATGTTTGTGAGGTGAACCAGTATAAATTGTTGTGTGATTGTTTCTTTATCTGTATATCTTTCATTACTATTGTTTGGAAATCAATATACAATCAATAAGAAACATTTCAGTCATTACATGCATTTCAAGGTGATATTAAATTCAAAGAAAAACCTGTTTTTGATCAAGGGTGATTGAGTGATACGATCCAAGTTTTAAATTTCGCAAATTGTTTTCAAGAAAATTTTTTAAAGGTATTCTTAACCAATTCACCCCCCTCTTAGTTATTTAAAGTGTGTTCATAGTATTTTCAATTGGTATCAAAAGCTGGTTCTTGAGATTTATTCAAGATCACTATCTTTCATAAAAAAAATATGAACACCACTCAGATTAATTTCAAAAAGGGTGCCTCCCTAAATCGTCCACCAACGTTTGAGGGAGAGCATTTTAGCTTTTGGAAAAATCGTATGAAGATTTTCATACAATCTAATGACCCATGTGCATGGAATGCTATAGAAAAGGGTCCTTTGGTCCCTATGAAAACTGTTGATGGTAAATTGATTCCCAAAAATTAGGATGAAATGTTAGATGCTGAAAAAAGAATAGTGCAATATGATTTTAAGGCTAAAAATATGATCACCTCTGCACTTTCTTCTGATGAGTTTTTCAGGACTGTTAGGTGTACAAGTGCTAAAGAAATGTGGGATATGTTAAAGGTTACTCATGAAGGTACAAAGGATGTACGAAGATCAAGGAAACACGTTTTGATTCATGAGTATGAGATGTTTGTGATGAACTCCACAGAAATCATATCTCAGATGCAAACAAGGTTTACTCACGTAGTAAATCATCTTCTTGGTCTTGGGAAGACTTTGATGTTGAAGAGTTAAACATCCAAATTCTAAAATGTCTTACAAGATCATGGCAACCTAAGGTGATAGCTATTAAAGAATCAAAAGACCTCTCCAAAATGTCTATGACTGCACTTTTCGGTAAGCTACTTGAATATGAGCTAGAAATGTATCAATTAACACATTCTGAGAATGCAGATAAAAAACAAAAGAGTATGGATTTATAAGCTGCATCATAAGTGTGGAGAAACAAGATGATTCAAGTGATGAAGATGAAAGTGATGAAAACCTGAACCCAATAGTAAAGAAGTTCAGCAAGTTTATGAAGAGGAACAAAAATAGAAAGCCATCAAAGTTCAACAACAAAAAGGACAACAACAACAAACAACAACAACAATAAATTCACCAACTTCACATGTTTTGAATGTGGTAAACCTGGCCACATCAAATCTGACTGTCTTATTTTTCTAAAGAAGCAACAAGGTGAAAGGAGGATTAGAAAAGATGTTAAGCAAAAGAAAGCATATATTGCTTGGGAAGATAATGAATCAACAACATCTGGATCAGCTAGCGAGAATGAAGAAGAGGCAAATGTTTGTCTCACATCAACTCTAAGTGATGATGAAAAGGTCTCTAGAGCTGAAAATTTGAGGTAAATTCTGAAAACGATCAAATTGTTAATGCATTTCATGATATGCATAGTGAGGCTCAAAAGTTAGCAAAATCAAATAATAAGCTTAAAGGAGATTTAAGATGGCACATTACCAAACTTGCAGAAATGCAAAGTGAACTTTGTAAATTGAAAGAAGAGAATGAAAAGCTTCTTTCAAATTACAAGGCTAATGGGTGTACATGTCCTTCTTCCTCCTCTAAGATTGAAAAATGCAAATTGTTACAAGAAGAGTTTGATGATTTCAAAAGAAGTCAAGGAGAAAAGTACATGTTACTACTTTCTGAAAGTAGCTACTTGATTGATCTTTTGAAAAAGTTCTATAGAGGAAAAATGCAACTTATCTTAAATACTAAGTGTGCAAAAATATGTCGGAGATACTTCTGGATTGGGTTACAAGCAAGGTTCAAAACGTTTTGGAAAAACTGTATTTGTACCACCAAAACAGAAGAATCAAAGAAGTTTTTATAATTCAAAATTTAATCAAAATGCTTACTTTGGAAAATCATCAAAAGCTCTAACTTGTAACTATTGCATGAAGAGAGGGCATACATCTTATAAGTCTTTTGCTATAAAATATTATGTACCTAATGAAGAATGCATTTAGTGCCAAAGACAAAGAAAATAGCTAACCCCTATGGACCCAACCTCAATTGGGTACCTTTCTTCGCCACGTGATTTGAATTTTGCAGGTGTGTCTTAGAGCAAAATCATCACTATGGTATCTTGATAGCGGATGCTCTAGACACATGACGGGTGACATATCCATGCTTACAAATGTCAAACTAAAGGATGGAGGATTTGTCACTTATGGTGATAATAACAAAGGCAAAATAATTGGAGAAGGCAACATAGGAGACAACATTAGATTTATGATCAGAAATGTTCTATATGTTGAAGGATTAAAGCATAACCTCCTAAGCATAAGTCAATTATGTGATAAAGGGTTCAATGTCTCCTTCAACAATAATTGTTGTTTGATACGTGATAGTCAAAATGGTGAGGTAATACATGTTGGGAAGAGGAAAGGTAACATCTATGTACTTTCAATTAAGCATGCATTTATTCACAATACTAATTGTCTAATCAGTAAAACTAATGATACTTGGTTATGGAATAGAAGAGCAAGTCACTTGAACATGCATCATATGAATAAGCTCATTAGAAAAGACTTAGTAATTGACTTACCTAAGCTCAAATTTGAGAGGGATAAAATATGTGATGCTTGTCAAAAGGGGAAACAAACAAAGAATTGTTTTCAATACAAAAATGTAGTTTCAACTACTAAACCCCTTGACTTATTGCATATGGATTTATTTTGTCCTTCAAGAACTATGAGCCTAGGAGGTAACTACTATGGTCTTGTCATTGTTGATAATTTTCTAGATACACATGAACTTTGTTCATAAGAACCAAGAATGAAGCATTCACAGCATTTAGAAAATTAGCCAAGTCTATTCAAAATGAAAAAGCTTGCAACATTGTTTCAATAAGAAGTGATCATGGTGGTGAATTCCAAAATGAAAACTTTGAAAATTCTGTGAGGAATATGGAATAAACCATAATTTTTCTGCTCCCAGAACACCTCAACAAAATGGTGTTGTGGAAAGGAAAAATAGATCCCTTGAAGAGGGTGCTAGAACTCTTCTTAATGAAACAAATTTGCCAAAACATTTTTGGGCTGATGTAGTGAACACTATTTGCTACACTTTGAATAGACTTCTTATAAGGCCTCTTGTGAAGAAAACACCTTATGAGTTATACAAAGGAAGGAAGCCAAACATTTCACATTTAAGAGCATTTGGCTGCAAATGTTTTGTTTTAAATAATGGCAAAGAATCACTTGGAAAATTTGATGTTAAAGCTGATGAAGGTGTTTTTCTTGGTTATTCTTTACAAAGCAAAGCATATAGAATCTTTAATAAAAGAACTTTATGTGTGGAAGAATCAGTGCATGTAATATGTGACCAGTCTAACACCTCCAAGGAGGAAAAAGTATGTGATGATGATGCAGGAAAATTGGAAGATATTATGCAGTTTAATGAAAAGATAAAGCTTGATTCAAATGACAATGTGGAACATTCAACACCCATTCAAGAGCAAAAGGATTGGAGAACCACTAAAGATCTCTCTCTTGACAATATCATAGGGGAAGAAGTATCAAAGGGAGTTTCTACTAGATCCTATTTAAGAATTCTTTGTTGTACAATGGCATTTGTTTCACAAATTGAACCAAAAGGCATTGAACAAGATTTACTTGATGAACATTGGATGATGGTCATGCATGAAGAATAAAATCAACTTAAGAGAAATGAAGTATGAGAATTAGTTTCTAAACCTTCTTCTCATAATCTATTAGCACCAAGTGAGTTTTAAGAAACAAACTTGATGAAAATGGTATCATCACAAAGAACAAGGCCAGATTGGTTGTTAAAGGATACAACCAAAAGGAAGGCATTGATTATGATGAAACATATGCTGCAGTTGCAAGATTGGAGGCCATTAGGTTGCTACTTGCTTATGCATGCTTAATTAGTTTTAAATTGTTTCAAATGGATGTTAAGAGTGCTTTTTTAAATGGATACATTGAGGAGGAAATCTATGTTGATCAACCTCCTGGTTTCATTAATTTTAAACGTCCAAATCATGTTTTCAAATTGAGAAAAGCATTATATGGTTTGAAACAAGCTCCAAGGTCTTGGTATGAAAGGTTGAGCAAATTTCTCATTGACCAATCTTTCATAAGAGGACAAGTGGACAAAACCTTGTTCATCAAGAAAAGAGGCAATGATATTTTGATTGTTCAAATTTATGTACATGATATAATATTTGGTTCATCTAATCAGTCTATGTGCAAGGAATTCTCTATCTCTATGCAGAGTGAATTTGAGATGTCTGTGATGGAAGAATTGACATTCTTTCTTGGACTTCAAGTGAAGCAATTGAAGAATGGAACATTTCTCAGCCAATCAAAATACTGTTTGGAAATGATTAAGAAATTTGAAATGGAAAAGTGCAAAAATTTTGCAATTCCCATGGCTACATCAACATATCTTGACTTAGATGAAAGAGGAAAAAGTGTTGATGAGTCAAAGTACAGAGGAATGATTGGATCCTTGTTATACTTAACTACAAGTAAACCAGATATAATGCTAAGTGTTTGCTTATGTGCAAGATATCAAGCAAATCCAAAGGAATCTCATCTTACTACAGTAAAAAGGATACTCAAATATCTCAAATCCACACCAAAAGTTGGATTATGGTATCCTAAAGGTACATCAATAAGCATAATTGGATATTCTAATTCAGATTTTGTAGGATGCAAATTGGATAGAAAAAACACTAGTGGTACATGTCACTTATTGGGAAGCTCACTGATTTCTTGGCATAGCAAGAAACAATCATGTGTAATTCTTTCCACTGCAGAAGCTGAATACATTTCTCCTTGGTGTGCACAAAGTCTATGGTTGAAGCAACAACTACAAGACTTTAGTGTTGAGCTACAGGAAATTCCCTTGCTGTGTGACAACACAAGTTCTATCAACATTTCAAAAAATCCTATTATGCATTCAAGGACCAAACACATTGAGATCAAACATCACTTTATCAGAGATCACATTCAAAAGAGTAATATCAAAATTGAGTTTGTTGAAACTGAAAATCAGTTAGCTGATATTTTTACCAAATCCTTAGCAAGAGATAGATTCTATTCACTTAGAAACATGCTAGGAATTCTAGATGAATCTAGTGTGTGTTAGCATGTTGTTTATGTGATTATCTACATGAAAATGAATCATATAATTGTCATTCATTTTAGATGCAATCAATTCAAAAAATACTGCATAATTAATGTTCATACTGATAAATTCACTGTTATAATCGATTAGTCTCGGGATAATCGATTAAATAGTCTTTAAAAGTTGTTTAGAATGAATTTCGTGCTTATGTAATCGATTACAGAAGTGAAATAATCGATTATTCTTCACTCAAACTTTTTTTAAAATTAGCGTTCACTGGAATAATCGATTATAGCATCGAATTAATCGATTACACAAGCTGAAAAATCTTCTGAAAAATCACATTTCTCTAGAATAATCGATTACCACAATTCGTAATCGATTACACTTCATCTTCCTAAAATGAAACTCTCACTGATTTAATCGATTACAGCCTTCTGCAAAACTTTGTTTTTCTTACGAATTAATCAATTACTTAAGCTCGTAATCGATTATTCATGGAGTTACTGCAAAATCTTAAAGATTTTTTTGGAATTTGTAACTGTCCAACTGCCACCTAATTCAAAAATTTGAATTTTCTAAGCTTTTATGTTAGTGGGTAAATTCGAAATGACAGATATACTTTCAAATTTCCAACTTTGGAGCCCAAAATCATCTATATATACAGCCTTGCTCTAGAGAAAAATCACACCACTCTCTTCTTACATCTAGCCTTTTTGTATCTCTCTATTTCTCTTCTTCAGAGTCTAGTTTCTGTGCTTTTTTATTTTTTTCCTACTCCTTGTATTCACCATGTTTGCTCCCAAGAGATCAAAAACCTCTAAAAGGAAGGTTGCTAAAACTTCCAACCCTGTAGTGCGTAGGTTAGATCATTGGTTTCCAGCTGAGCGTGATATGATTAACTACCTACAGTTTAATGCTACCAAGCTTATCTGCCCTCCTAAACACCTTGACCTTGCATGGTTCACCAAAGAAGGTTTTCAATTCCCTGCTTTGATTGAAGCTCAGGGATTGAAGAAATTTGTTGAGATGAAGGGTACCTTTTACCGTGAACTTGTGAAGGTGTTTTACACCTGTGCTAAAGTCTCCATGGATGGGACTATCCTATCTCAAGTTAATGGGGTGGTCATGGAAATCATTCCTGAGGTCTGGAAAGAAGTTGCTGGCATTTCCTTTGTTGGTGAAAGGAAATTTAAGGAAGAGGCTGAGGGTTACAACAAAGTTGAAACCTATAGAGGTATGCTAATTGATGTTAGGAACTTACGGCAAGCGTACCGTGTTGCAAGTTACAAATTTATAAAGTTCGTCTCCACAAAGATTAGAGTTTACTTTGACTAGTTTAAATATTTATCAATTTAATAGTCTATGTACAAATGATTAAAGCGAAAGTTCATTTGTTTGATGACTTAGCGTAACACGAAGATAAAAACTACGAAAATAAAATAAACAAGTTTAAGTCAAGGGAAGCATAGGATTGGATTTAGTCTTACTTATCCCTTCAATTAATTTCACCAATGCATTATTTTTCTATTCTTATTGACGCACATGTTTAAGTAACCCTAATTCGATTCCTCGCATATTAAGGTCCTAAGGATATTTTACTAAATATCGATTCCTCGCATATTTAATTAAATACCCTAGCATTAAGATTCTATTCACGTGTTTAATACGATCAAAACGTTATGCCCTATTCCTAGCAACATAACGTGATGAGTTAAATCATTCGGTTCAAACCCTAAATTTACTTTCCAATCGCCTTTAGGGTTAAGTTCATGAAACTAGCGATCACTTAGAATCAAACATTAACACATAGAATGAAATCACCAATAAGAAATAGAATAATGCATAGAAATTAAAAGAGCATAGAGATAAGAAGAGTACGTCCAATCCTAGAGAAGCTTAGGCGAGCATCGGAAGAACTTCCTTAAGAGAATCATTGACGAAGTAGGTTGTCTCCACTACAAAAACTCACTTTCTCACTTCCCTAACTCTCTACTATAACCTATAAGTATTCCTAAGCCTAAAACATGAATTAAGGAGCTAAAATGGTGCCTAGGAACATTTTTCCTCTCAAAAATCCTTGGCCTATTTCTAGATGCAAGACCTGTCTGCTTCCACTCGCCTAGGCGAGTGGTTTCGAGCTTAAGTATATCTCATTGGAATTTGTAGCTCGCCTGGGCGAGTTTATCCTTAGTGTTGAAGAAACCTCTTGGGCTTTGACTGTTGCTAGGCTTGGATTGCTTCTGAAACTTCAATTTTTACTTTAATCACCCCTTTTTCTTGGCTTTATATGCTCGACACTTCCGGAATCTTCGAACCTATCAAAATACACCATTAATTTGGACGAATCTTCTCAAAACATGAAATCATAACTTACTACATACAACTACAATTTGACTAGGTTTCTAACGTTAATTTGTAAATAAATTTAATCAAAACAACGGATAAGTGCCATCCTATAAGTCCTATTTTTACTCAAATGTGGCCCTTATCAATTGACCCTCAAATGAGGCTGAAATTGAGGCTAAGTACTGGTCCATTGACTTATGAGGATAGACTTCTTCATTACATAATCACCTACATCTTGACCCCTAAGTCCACCAATCATGCACAAGCCACAGATGATGACATACAACTTGTGTATGGCATGAAAAACTCCATTCAGATGAACTAGATCCTCATCCTTGAGGAAACCATGCTGAAATGTAAGAGATTGGTGAACTATCCTTTTCCATATGTTGTTCTTATGTCTAGATTCATTGATTATTTCAACATAGATGTCTCCAATGAGGTGGTTGACAACACTAATTCCAGCAACAGTCTCATCAAGGAGAAGCACCTCAACAAGCTTGGAATGCTGAAGACTCCTTATGGATGGCAGATGGCTGGACAACAAGTGCCTTTTGCTGGTGATGAAGATGAAGGAAATGATGAAGAAGAAGTTGAAGGCCATGCTCAACCATCCTACAACCCTTTGAATCTTTAATGATTCAGAAGATGGATGCTTTATTGTCTCTGCACCATGAGCACAAGGCTGAGACAAATTCATCTATAGAAGAGATGAAGTCTAGATTAGAGAGCATAGAAACTAGGCTTGTTATTGATGATGTTGACAAACTAGTTTAAATTGCTTATGTTCTTTATGCTTTCTTTCTATTTCTGAGTATGTTATCCTTTGGTTAATGCTTGTTATTTTCAACTTCAATGTACTGCATCATCTTTCCATTAATATAAGTTCTATTTTCTCCTCTTTATATTCTCTATTTGCCCATTATTTTTGTCTTTGATAAGCCAAATAAGGGAGAAATAACTGTAATGAACATAGGGGGAGATAGGGGGAGATAAATAAGACATAATTTTTTTGTAGGAAATATTTTGGGATGATGAAGTGCTCTGGTTGTTTGCTCTGTATGTTTATGAGAAATTATACAAGTCAGGGGGAGCAAATTTAAAGCATTAGATACTTAACACTTCTTCTTGCAAAAGCTTATTCAAATTTCAGAATATCAAGAATAATTCCTCTATCATTCATCCCTCAAGAGCAATCAAACATTAAACAATTGGACATTTGATATTTTGCATGCTCAAAGCCAAAAAGGGGGAGATTGTTGGATATAGGGGAAGTTGCAAGAGGAATCAAAGCAATAATGAAGAAGAACCTTGATGATTAGCTTAAAGATATGTTTGCTTTATCATGCCCATTCAAGTATGAAGACATGTGCAATTTGTTTAAGTATGATTCAAGTACATTGTTATGTGATCCTTGCGTTGCTATTTGCATGTCTCATTGATCTTGCATACATAGAACCTATCAAAACTTGAAAGCTACTAAATGATTTCAAAAGAAAACAGATTCTCATGGCTATGTTTTTGGAAAATGAAAACTTATTGTTATAATCGATTACAAAGTGTTTTAATCGATTAAATGTTCTTGTTCTAAATCTAGAAAAGCCATGAAGAACACTTTAATTGATTACAAGATTGAGTTAATCAATTATGTAACGACCTAAAATTATTCTAGATATTGTATTTTTATTAGGGTTAAATTTTTAAAAAAATCGTTAGATAATTTTTATTACTATTTTATTTTTACTGAACGGGTCCTAGTATAAATTCTAAAATGTATAGAGTATAGAAGTTGTTAAACTAAAATATATATATATATATATATATATATATTATAAGTAGGCATAGTCCTTATTACAAAAGTCATTATTAAACAAGTACATGATTTTCCATACACAGGCCTACTTTATATCTTCATTCTACACCATCATCAATCCAGGGAATCAAGGAGATTGACCACTGCTGCCATTTAAAAAAAATGAAAAAAATATAGTGAGAAATAAAAATTTCGCAGTAGGCAAAACTAAACCACCAAACACGTTAGTACGCTATTTTAACATAAAATAATTATGCAAACTATATGAATGTATAAAATGAATTTTCCCAAGGTGCACATGGCCTCTACATATCGTACTGTATGTAGCTACACCTCGTACTGGATGTAGATGCTGCGATCATCTTACGCAAACATGAATGATTTCTGCCATATATTTGCACCTGGTCACTACATATCGTACTATATGTAGTCTCAGATTTTGTTTCACAAAATCTCTTACTAGATTTGGAAACATAAATCAATATAACACATCAATCAAAAGTCCATCCATAATAAAATCCATAAAAATTTACATACCATTTTATGGAAAAAAAAATATTGTTATCATAACATCGTACATACCACAATTATGGTTAAACCACGATACCATATTCAAGTAAGATCATTACCAACTTAGGCATGACCATTGAATATCCTTAAGCTACAACAAAACCATGTTAGTAATCTAACTAATAATCCACAATATATCTTTCAAATAATTTCTAACAACTTTAAACTTTCACAAGAAAATTATAACCTAGCATGCATTTTAATCTCCTTTCACCTATCACCTTACTACTTCATTGATATTGCTTTGTCGAGAAGCATCAAAAACAATTTTACTAAGCTAATTCTGTAGCACAGAGCTAACCTAGGTCGACTCAGAGACACGATCAATATGGTTTTAGCTTCAAATCATTGGTAATTGTAACACCCCGTAGGCCTCCAACGTGTTATCATTAATAATATCAGATTAGCGCATAAAACCAAATTACATACATTAGCGGAAGCATAGAATCGTTTTCTTGATACATTATGTATGGAATCACCTATATAAAATCGTGTCACAAATATACAGAACCATAAGCCACGCCCCTGCTGATCCAGTTTATCAAATCCAACATAAACTAAACAGATAACAGAGTTTTAGGCAGAGTAACAACAAAATATACAAACATAAACTCAGGGGAAAGTCTCATATACATCACATCAAAGTTCTATACATTTATATACATAACAGTTTCACACCACACACGGTGCTACAAAAGAATATCAACCCTCAGAAGGGGTATATAGAACTAAACTCAAAACAAATCCAACAGAGCCTTCAAGCTCTCCATGCTGCTCCTCAGTCAAGCAGCCTAGTCTCTGATGGGCCTCTTGCCCTGAGACTGCTCTTCTCTTCCTGATGGTTCACCTGAAACCACACAACCCCACACGGGGTGAGATAACATATCTCAGTAAGCTCAGGATCCATGGAGGAATCTCCTCCACCCTGGCCCACTATCATAATACATATGCACACACATCACAATCAAATGGCCCACTGGCCTAGCCCTCTGGCTTTCTCAATCCCACAGCGTATCATACAAGGTGACTACACATATCAGAGCAGGAGGAAACCATCTCCTGTAATGGGGAGGAAACCATCTCCTATATCAACATATCAGGCTAGGAGGAAACCATCTCCTAGAATGGGAGGAAACCATCTCCCAGTGTGAGGCCGGAACTCACACCTGTGTCATCCCACCGGACGCTACCCTTTACGGGGATGCACATATATGGTACCTCCGAGAATAGCAGGAATCCATCTGAACTATTCCCTTGGTCTAGGGGA
>PYAF01006350.1:356174-370072 GCA_007407185.1 Glycine tomentella
AAGGTTTCTCACTTGAGAATCCAAACTCTCACTCAAATGGGGTTTAAAACGAAAGGATGAAGGATTACAGCTTTCTAATCGGTTCTAACAAGGTTATAGGTCTCAGGAAAGTGTTTAAACTAGCATGTAAGGTCCTAGCAAGCTTGGAACCTCATTAATGGAGGCTGGGGGTCGTGAAGAAGAAGAGGGAATAGTATTTTCCTTCAAAAACGCGTTTGACCCTTTAATATACAGCCTGCCCGAGGTTTGGCGCAATCCGCGCCACAATGGCGGTGCTCCGGCGCTAACAACGCCAGCCCCCACGCCGTCTGCGCCAACCTCCCGAGACCTGTGGCGCCACCCGTGCCACCTCTGGCACCATCAGTGTGAATTTCCAGAGAAAACTGATTTTCCAGGGCACTTTTGGCGCTATCAGCGCGGCCCTTGGCGCTACCCGCGCCACCTCTAAAACAAATGGCGCCATCCGCGCCATCCGCGCCAACCTTGGCACTGGTCGCGTGGAAATCCAGAGAAAATGGATGTTCCAGACCACTACCCGCGCTAACCGCGCGACCTCTGGCGCGACTCGCGCTGGCTGGAAAACCTCAAGCGCCAAGAAATAAGGGTCCTTACAGTAATAATAAGGGGGGATTTTTGTCGAACAGTTGGTATGCGTAAAGTAAAACATTCAAGAACACAAACTAAAATTAAATAACAATGCAGGAATTAACAAGATTATCAAGGAGTAAAGTCAAATAGATTAGAAAGCATCAATTTAATTCACCAACCCAAGCTATTTGAATCATCATCATCCTAGATACATGCAGAGATTTCCTACTTAATGCATCAGCTACTACATTTGCCTTTCCTGGATGATATTTTAACTCAAAGTTATAATGCTTAAGAAATTCAACCCATCTTCTATGTCTCATGTTCAACTCTTTTTGGTCAAAGAGATACCTAAGACTCTTATGATCTGAAAAGACTTCAAATCTTACTCAATACAAATAATGTCTCCAGATCTTTAAGGCAAAAACTACTGTTGCTAATTCTAGATCATGGGTTGGATAATTGACTTCATGGGTCTTAACTGTCTAGATGCATATGCTACCACATTCCCATTTTGCATCAACACACAACCTAGACCTTTCTTTGAAGCATCACAATATACTTCAAATGCGCCATGAGGATCTGGCAATACTAATATTGGAGTACTAGTCCATCTTCTTCTTAATTCTAGAAAACTCTTCTCACACTCTGGTGACCATACAAAAGGCACATTTTTCCTAGTCAATCTAGTCAAAGGTAAAGCTATTTGTGAAAACCCTTTAATTAACCTCCTACAATAACCAGCTAATCCTAGAAAACTTCTAACCTCAATTACTGTGGTTGGTCTCTCCCAGTTCATAACAGATTCAATCTTACTAGGATCAACTGAAATTCCTTCCTTAGAAACAACATGACCTAAAAATTTCACTTCCTTGGCCCAAAATTCACACTTAGATAATTTAGCATACAACTTCTTTTCTCTAAGTGTCTGCAATACTATCCTAAGATGTTCTTCATGCTCTCTTTCTGACTTTGAATAAACAAGTATATCATCTACAGAGACTACTACAAACTTATCTAAATAAGATCTAAATATTCTATTCATGTAATCCATAAAAACTGCTGGAGCATTAGTTAATCCAAAAGACATCACTAAATGCTCATAATGCCCATATCTAGTCCTAACTGCAGTTTTTGGGATATCTTCATTCTTCACTCTAATCTGATGGTATCCTGACCTAAGATCAATTTTAGAAAATATTGTTGCTCCTCTCAGTTGGTCCCTAAGATCATCTATTCTAGGCAATGGATATTTATTTTTAATGGTTATCTTATTAAGCTGTCTATAATCTACACAAAGCCTCATTCCCCCATATTTCTTTTTCACTAACAAAACTGGAGCTCCCCAGGGTGAAACAATAGGTCTAATAAATTTCTTCTCCAACAACTCCTCTGATTGCTTTTTCAATTCTTCTAACTCTAGAAGGGACATCCTATAAGGTGCCATGGATATTGGTCCACATCCAGGAATTAGGTCAATAGAAAATTCTATTTCCCTTTTTGGAGGTATCCCTGGTATATCATCCGGAAATACATTTGGATATTCTCTTACCACGGGTATATTAGAGAGGTCATCACTTGACTCAGTTACATTAGCTGATAAAAGAATATACCCTTGAATTTCATTTTTATTGGAATAGGAAACAATGGAGTTCAAATACAGACATTGGGTTTTACTATTCTCTGAAATTTCTGAAGGTAAAACAATAGTTTTATTTGAACAGTCCAACAACACATGGTTAGCTGCAAGCCAATCCATACCTAGAATCACACTAAACCTAGTTAAAGGAAGACAAATCAAATTTACAGAAAAGGATTTATGATCAATTTGAAAATCACAATTAAGACAAATTTGACTAGTAGTAATAGGTTTACCAGTAGGGGTGGAGACTAAAAGATCATAAGGTAATTGAGATAAAGGTAACCCTAATTGTATATCAGTGTCATAAGAAATGAAAGAGTGAGTAGCACCTGAATCATATAATACAGTTAAAATTTTATCTTTAATTCTGCACTTATCCTCAATGAGATTTTCGGATTGAGATGCCTCTGCTACATTCATGGTAAAAACCCTTCCAGTATGCTGAGGACGTGTGGTGCCTTGTGGATTTTCAGCTCTGCAATTGTTAGCACAATGTCCCATCTTTCCACATCTAAAACATTGAACATTATTGCGACTGCGACAATCCTTTGCCAAATGTCCTGTTTTTCCACATCGGGAACAAGTGGTTTGAGTTATAGGGCATGGCCTATCTCCATGGATCTTGTGACATTTGTCACACTCTCTGCCTGAATCTTGACCTGTCTGAAATTTTCTCTACTGAAACTTATTTTTAAATTTAAAAGGATGAGGTCCTAATTTCTTACTAAGATTATCACTTGACTCTTTCTTTTCAACAGACCTCCTTTTATATTCTTCTATTAACCTACACTTATTTATCAGGACACCAAACTCCCTAATTTCTGGGGGTCCCACTTTTTCCAACATATCTTCCCTTAGTCCCCCTTCAAATTTCATGCACTTCCAGTGCTCATTAGGGTTATGTTGATAGGTGGAGGGAAATTTAATTAACTCTTCAAATTTAGCAATATATTCAGATATGCTACTATTACCTTGTTCAAGCCTAAGAAATTCGAGATCCTTAGCATTCCTCACTGATATGGGAAAATACTTACCATAGAATGTTGTCTTAAACACCTCCCATGAGATCTCTACTCCATTACCTGCCAAAATTTGCTTGTGAATGTTCCTCCAATATTCGGCATCAGATTGTAACATATATGTAGCATAAGTTACTTTCTGTTGGTCAGAACAATCTAGCACAATAAATATCTTTTCAATTTCTTTAACCCATTCTTCAGCCATGTCTGGATTAAAAGTTCCTTTAAAGACTAGTGGATTAGACTTCCTAAACTCAACAAACTTATGATATTCTATATCAGTCACTTGCCTCCTATTATCTTGATTAGAATTATTGTTACTTTCATGATTATTATTAGTATTATTATGATTCAGTTGCATCATCATTTGAGTACCTGCAGCAGCTTGTTGACTTGCTGCAGTCGCTTGTTGATTTGCAGCAGCCACTTGTTCTTGCATAGTTGTTAGCATTTCGTGAAGAATATTTATTTCCTCATTATTGCCACCAGCTTGGGTTGCTGCTCTTCCTCTTGTTCTTCTAGTGGCCATGAATTCCTATTCACTTTCACAAAAATACTGAGGTGATCAGGCTCAATATAAAGTAAAGTGCGTCAGAATTCATCAAACACAAACAATCATACACAAACAGTAACACTCAAAGTACACAGAAAAGCATAGTCAGTCCATTTCCCTTAGGCTCTAACAGGATGAACTGTTCTGATACCAAAACTGTAACGACCTAAAATTATTCTAGATATTGTATTTTTATTAGGGTTAAATTTTTAAAAAAATCGTTAGATAATTTTTATTACTATTTTATTTTTACTGAACGGGTCCTAGTATAAATTCTAAAACGTATAGATTATAGAAGTTATATATATATCAGTTTAAAAACTTCTATAATCTATGTAATATGAGAACTCTTTCCTAAGCTTATCCGTCATTCTGAAGGGTTTGAAGATGGGGGTTTGAATGGTTTTAGGAGCAGAGGTGGTAGCCTCTAGATTATAGCTAGATTTTTCTCCTAATTTTTCCCCTATGGTCTAGAGGTATCCATTGGTATAGTTGGATTGCTCCATAAGGTTCTTGATATCCTTGGGAGTTATAGGTTCAGATTCATCCCTAGACTTAAAGGGCGAAGCATAAATGTGACCATGCTTTTCATTCCTGGCATTAGGAGGGATAAACTTGGTCAACGGAGGGAACTCAAATCTGACTATCTGACCATCCTTAAGATCATAGCTAGTGATAACACTAATGGTGTTTGGTTCTAAGAAAGGGTATTCTATCTTATGGTAAGCTACATAAGACTTAAACAAATCAAAGAAAAAGATTTGAGACTTAACAAGATTAAGAAAGGAATAATATTCTTCCCTAATCTGGTTTCTACTATCATCCCTATAATGGCTTAGAAACCACTCTCTTTGAGGAGTCATTTCCTCAGAGTCGAAATCTAGCTTAAGGGCTTCATAATCTATGCATGTCTTATTAATCATGGATAACTTCATGATCTTGCATAGATGAGAAGGTTGGAGAAGGGATAGACCTAGACTCTTCCTCGTTGGTTTCCTGTTGATAAACAGGTTAAGGAATAGAAGATGAGGTTTCTACACCCTGGAGCTTAATTCTACCATTACTACTCGGAGCATATATATATTATAAGTAGCCATAGTCCTTGTTACAAAAGTCATTATTAAACAAGTACAGGATTTTCCATACACAAGCCTACTTTATATCTTCATTTCTACACCATCACCAATCCAGGGCATCAAGGAGATTGACCACTGCTGCCATAAAAAAAAATGAAACAAATCTAGTGAGAAATAAAAATTTATCAGTAGGCAAAACTAAACCACCAAACACGTAAGTACGTTAGTAAATCATCATAAAATAATTATGCAAACTATATGAATGCATGAAATGAATTTTCCCAGGGTACACATGGCCTCTATATATCGTATTGTATGTAGCTACACCTCGTACTGGATGTAGAATCTGCAATCATCTTACGCAAACATGCATGATTTCTGCCATATATTTGCACCTGGTCACTACATATCGTACTGTATGTAGTCTCAGATTCTATTTCACAAAATCTCGTACTGGATTTGGAAACATAAATCAATATAACATCAATCAAAAGTCCATCCATAGTAAAATCCTTAAAAATTTACATACCATTTTATGGAAAAAAAATATTGTTATCATAACATCATACGTACCACAATTATGGTTAAACCATGATACCATATTCAAGTAAGATCATTACCAACTTAGGCATGACCATTGAATATCCTTAAGCTACAACAAAACCATGTTAGTAATCTAACTAATAATCCACAATATATCTTTCAAATAATTTCGAACACCTTTAAACTTTCACCAAAAAATTATAAACTAGCATGCATTTTAATCTCCTTTCGCCTATCACCTTACTACTTCATCCTCAAAATTTAATCACTCAAGCATTTGAATCATTTAACTACATACCATACAACCTCTACTTCTAGAAATTAATTCAAAATAATTTCATAATAAAAATATAAACAACAGCTCAAATATCATCAAAATCACCTCCAAAGATCATCAAATGTGATTCAATACATCACTAATATTTCAGCCTATAATCCATCACCTATCCTATGGTTTAAATCAACATTTTCTGATCATAATATAACCTTCAAATGACATGAAATTACATCCTAAATAACAGCCATAAAATATGTACATTTAAGCATGTAAATTAGTCCAAATAATTTCTTAACTAGAGATTGAAACCTAGCCTACCTCAAGTGAGTTTGAGTTTGATTGGAAATAGATTAAGGGTTATCTCCCTTGGCTATCTTCCTTGAAATATTCTCTAAGAAATGAGGTCTTGAAAAATAAAATGGCTGAGTAGTAAAAGATGTCACGGTTGGAAGCAAACAAAGGAGGTAGGAAGGAAAAGCTAAGTGCAAGTAGCAAATGTGGACTTTGCAAGAAGCTAGCATACGTGCAAAATTTTTTGGAGCAGCCAAGCTATTTATACTTCTTTAATTAGTTGGGTTTTAATTGATTTAGTTGGGTTATAACTAAATTAGGATTTAGTTTAGTTAGAAGTTAACTAGGTAATCATTACTTTTGAGGATATTTATGACTAATCTTATCTTGAATTTGCTTTGTCTTGGTCAATGATTTTTTTTATCCATTGTTTTGGGGCAGCTGGCTTCTTTGTACATGAGATAGGGCTGGTTTGCTGAGTTATTTACTTGGCCCTTCTACTTCCACATACACACAAGGCCATATTATATCATTTTCCATTCAGCCTAAAATTTTTTTACAGCAACTACACCTTCATGTTTATTTCTTTTGGCTTAGTGTTTTAGTGCAAGATTCCCTTATTTATTGTTCCATATGAACATGGAAAGAGACCTTTTAGGAGTCCACTTTTGATTGGTCTAGTTATTGGCTAAAGCTTCTAGCTTTTGTGTCAAAGTTTTAGGAGCTACACATGGCCAAGTACTAGATTTTTCTACAAAAAATGTTTCACAGCACATGGTTCATTCATGGTTTATTTTGTACCAATTTACTAGTCCATCTCATTTTCTAGTATGTTAAACTAGACTTCCTAAGCTTTCCAACAAGGTATTACATGCCTAATTTGAAGTTATAAAACTCAAGATATAAAATTTTAAATCTAGACTTCCAAATTTCCAGTGAATTCATCTTAGGACAGTGACATACCTTAGTGTTCTTGTTATTGAAAACAGTAGTCAATCTAGATTGATTTGAAATTTTAATATGTTGTAGTAGACATATAGATCTTTAATTCCATATATCATACACTTAATTTGAATAAGAATTGAGAGAGAGAGAAATTTTTCAATTCGGGTGGCAGATATGGAAATTTTGGGCAGCTTAAGTTCAAATAAAATTTATCTTATTTTTCTTGTATCCAACTATCATCCTTCTTCCATAATTCAATCATAATTATAACTCATAATATAATTTTGAGAATGTTACAGATTACATAGTGTATTGTGGAAAACAATACACTTCTTCTTTAATCAATTACCATTTATCATAATCGATTACGTAGGCTTTTTAGAAAACTCTGATTTTCTGCTTTAATCGATTACATTGCGAAGTAATCGATTATTCTGTTCGTAATTTGTTTCCAGATTGCTGAGGAACAATTTAATTGGTTATTCAGTTATTTTAATCGATTACATATGGCAAATAATCGATTACACTAGCGGACTAATCGATTATTGTCAATTAAATAGGTTTTTTTAAAGCCTTTGTAAGTTAGTTCTTTATAAATAGGACTTGTGCGAATTATTCAATACATCTGAGTGACATACCAAAAGAAACAAAGCTTTCTAAGTGTTCAAGAAACTAATTTCCTTATGAGTAACACATCTTGTGAAGATCAAGATTTCTGAGTTTGTTTTTAAGAAGATGTGCTAAAGAAAAGAAGTTTTCAAGATATTGATTCTGAGCAATAGAATTCATACTACCTGGATTGTGGGATAATCTCATTTCATTTTCATTCATTCATACATGAAGGATCATAGGTAGTATTTATCTTGAATCATTCTTTTTAGATTTTTTGATATTTTGTTGTGTTGTAATATTTCAAATTGATTCCTTGTAAAGCATTCTAGAGAAGGGTTATCTAGGTTTGAAGATTTGAGTAGGTTTCTCAAGATCTTTGTGACTTGTATTCTAAAAGTGTTTTAGAATTAAGAATCTTTGTCTAGTGTTGATAGGGATTGTCACTTACTATGCTTGTACATGAATAATTTGATATAGTGAAAACTCTAAGCTAGTGTTGGTTGGAAGACACTAGATGTAGCCTCCATGTTTGTGAGGTGAACTAGTATAAATTGTTGATTGATTCTTTATCTGTATATCTTTCATTACTATTGTTTGGAAATCAATATACAATCAATAATAAACATTTCAGTCATTACAGGCATTTCAAGGTGATGTTAGATTTGAAAACAATAGGAATACCCTTAATAACAAAGAGGGGGGTGAATTGGTTAAAACTTGGTCTTTTAAAATTTATTTGTCAAATCAGAGTTAAGGATCTTAATCACTTTCAAAACCAAGAATGCTTTTACTCAATCAAATTAATCAGCTCAAGAAACCAATAGCTCAGAACAGAACTTGTTAGGTAATGATAATGAAACCAAGAACAAATGAACAAGATGACTTGTAGAGATACAGATAAAGAAAATTAACACAAGAAATTTATACCAGTTCCTTCACAACAGAAGCTACATCCAGTATCTTCTAATCAACACTAGATTAGAGTTCCACTATTACAAATTTATGTTCTTACAAGCTTTACAACAACCTCCCTTTATCAACACTAGATAAAGAATAGAAATCTAAAATCCTATTAGATTTCTAAAGAGCAAGAACCAGAGAACACTACTCTGTTCTTTCCTAGAGAACACTACTCTAGCCAAAGCTTCAAGAACCCACTTACAATAGCATCAAATAACAGAAATTTCAAAACAGAATTACAATCAAAGATTACGGAGAGAAACAACTTGATGATCCAATGAATGTGAATGCATATGAACTACCAATCAAGGTTAAATAGCAAAAAACAGAATTTCAGAACATGCTCTCCATCAAACTCTTGAAGTTTCTTGCCCAAAAATCATTCAATAGCTCATGATGATTAAAGAGTGGGACAAGAAGTTAGAGAACCCAAAAAATCACTTTCAAACTCTTAGAAGGCTTGTGTATGCTCAGAAAATATGAAGTGTTCAAGTTAGAAATCAAGCCAAGCATTCCTTCTATTTATAAAAGAATTTTGTAACAACCTGTAATTGATTACACGTGCCAAATAATCGATTAAAGCGCATATGTAATTGATTAAATTGTCACTTAATCGATTAAAGTGTTCAAGGCATATTCTGGATTTCAACAACAAGCAAAATAATCGATTAAACCAAGTTGTAATCGATTAAATAAAAAAAGTTCAATTTCACAAAATAGCCTGTGTAATCGATTACAAATAATGGTAATCAATTAAAGCAGTAATGCAGGCTTTTTCAAATGGCCTATGTAATCGATTACAAATGATGGTAATCGATTATCGTAGCAAGGCACAAAATACATTTTACACTATGTAATCGATTACAATAAGTGAGTAATCGATTAAAACATTTACTAAAGCTTTCCAGTTTCAAGTACGAGCCAAATAATCGATTAATGCGATAGGTAATCGATTAAAACAGTAAAATTATATTTTTCCAAAAACATTACTCAATTAAATCATTTTTCAAATCATTAGTAGCTTTTATGTTTTAATGAAAATCATTTAAGCATGTTAATGAGTATGTGAATGCAATGCAAGGATCAGAAGGTTGCCTTCTCCTACACTTCATTTGAATTACAATCTTCTGTTAGCTATGAGGAAGATGAAGATATGGAATCAAGAAGAATGAAGAATGCAAATTTTGATGTTTTACATGCCCACTCGATTGATGGCATTTGTAATTCTTGCTTAAGCTAGGTTTAAGTGGTTAAAGCTTCATAATCCTCACTAACCTTAATTAATTCATGCATTCATACATACATTTTATCATGTTTAATCATATGGTAATAAGTATTTAGATATAAATTCATAAAGGCAATTAGATTTTTATAAAAATTGTATTTCACTGTTTTAATCGATTACATATATGATATAATCGATTAATTGCATGTGTATGAGTCTGCATATTGCCTTATGAACATTTTAATCGATTACCATTGAATTGTAATCGATTAAATGTGCTTAACACAAAAATGGATGTTATCTGTGATAATTGATTACTTCATAGAATAATCAATTATCTGAGTCACTGCATATTTTATAAAAGCATTTTTATCTGGTTTAATCGATTACTAGATATTCGTAATCGATTAAATATGCATTGATGTATTTTTAACTTGGTCTGTGTTAATCGATTGATTGGGAATTTAATCGATTACACATGTGTATAAGAAAACTCAGGTCATCTAGAATAATCGATTACAAGATGACTTAATTGATTATTTTGTTCTTGATATATTTCCAAATTTCTGATGAACACTTTAATCGATTATCTGGTTATAATAATCGATTACATCAGTAAAAATAATCGATTACTTTGATGAAATAATCGATTACAGTTAATTAAGTCTATTTTTTATAAATAAAACAACTTGGACTGAGTTTCAATAACAAGTATTTTGTGAAATATTCATACAAGCCTTGAGAAAAACACTTTCTAGGGTTCTTAAAACACAAAGGCAAAAGGGAGAAGTGAAAATCATAAATGCTAAGTGTCATGGAGTTTTACATGATTTGTTAGTCATCATTCACATGGTGTGAAGAGTTGTTCAACCTTTCTGGTTAAAGAAGTCATCAAGAAAGAGTATTTGCATACATTCTCAGTTTCGTTAGATCATTCATTTCATTGAATTTACTGAGGATTATGAGGTGATATCTTTCTTGAACTTTAAGCTTGGTTATTTTGTTTGATATTTGTGTTGTATTTGTGTTGAATATTCATATAACAAATTGTAATCTTTAAATCTTTTTCTAGAAGGGTTTCTAGAGGGTAGAACAGAGAGGGGATCTCTAGTTCTAGATCTTTTGAAAAGTCTATAGGGTATAGATTTTGAATTTTACCTAGGAAGGGTAAAAGAGATCATTGTAAGCTTGTAAAGAACTTATATTTGTTATAGTGGAACTCTGACCAAGATTTGGTTAGAAGAAAATTGGATGTAGCCTCCGGGGTTGAGAGGTGAACCAGTATAAATCTTGTGTGATTTAATATTTCTGTTTATGTTCATATTATTCTTGAAGTATTAGTTTTGTTCATATCACAATATTGGTCACAACAAAAGAGAGATTTGATTGGTGAAGAAAAATTGTTTTCTTTGTTGTTTTAAAAGATACGATCCTTCTTGAAAGTCTTCCACTGTTACATTTTCGAAAGGAATTTTTTAAAAATTCTGAGGAAAAACCAATTCACCCCCCCTCTTGGTTATTTGCATAAGTGTTCATTATATTTTCAATTGCCAAGAGCTGGTTCTTGTAATTTGCTCAAGATCTTTCTAAAATCATTGACAATGAATACTAATCAAATAACTTTCAAAGAGGGAGCCTCATTGAATAGACTACCTTTATTTGAAGGGGAACATTTTAACTTCTGGAAAAACAGAATGCAAATCTTTATCCAATCAAATGATTCGGGTGTTTGGAATTGTATTGAGAAAGGTCCTTTCATTCCTACCAAGATTGTTGATGGCAAAACAATACCAAAAGAATGGGATGAAATGTCAGAAATAGAAAAGAAAATGGTTCAATATGATTTCAAAGCAAAAAATATGATAACATCTGCTTTATCTTCCGATGAATTTTTCAGGACTGTTAGGTGCAAAAGTGCCAAAGAAATGTGGGAATTACTTGAAGTTACACATGAAGGTACTGATGATGTGAGAAGATCAAGGAAACACACTCTCATTCATGAATATGAAATGTTCAAGATGAGAGATGAAGAGAACATCTCACAACTTCAAACTAGATTCACCCACATTGTGAATCACTTGCTTGGACTATGTTTGGTAAGCTTTTAGAATATGAGCTTGAATTATCTCAACTAACTAATGGTGAAGATGCAAATAAAAAGCATAAGAGCATTGCATTAAAAGCTACACCTTCGAAGATAGAAAAAGATAATAGTTCAAGTTAAGATGATGATGATGAGAATATGAATCTCATTGTAAGAAAGTTTTCCAAGTTTCTAAGGAAGAATAAGAGCAGAAAGCAACCATTTCAAAAGAAAAGAAATGAAAACACCAACAAGAACAACAACTCCTCCTCAATCACTTGCTTTGAATGTGGAAAGCAAGGTCATATTAAGTCAGATTGTCCTTCATTAGCAAAGAAGCCACAATTTGAGAAGAGATCTAGAAGGGAAGGAAAGTTTAGAAAGGCTTACATTGCTTGGGAGGATAATGAATCAACAAGTTCTGAATCCTCTTCAGAAAAAGAAGTTGAAGCTCACCTATGCCTTACATCATCCACCATTAATGAAGAAGATGAATCATCAAGTACAGAATCAGATGTAAATTCTGAATTTGAAAATGTAGTTGATGCTTTTCATGAGATGCATTTTGAAACTCAAAAACTGGCAAAAGCAAAAAACAAGCTTAAGAGTGATCTAAGATGGCATGTATCCGAGCTTACTGAATTGCTAGAAGAGCTTTGTAAATTTAAAGAAGATCATGATAAGCTTATCTCAAGTTACAAAGAGAAAAGATGTACATGTTCATTAGCCAACTCTAAGGTTGATGAATACAATGAATTGCAAAAAGAATTTGATGATTATAAGCTGAGTAAAGAAAAAGAAAATGTAACATCCCCAAAATTCTAAAAATGTGATGATAATTGAATACATGTTTAGAGAAAAATAACTATATCACTCTCTCTATGAAGTAGAAATTACTAGAAAACCCTTAAGATGAAAATTACAAAAAAATGCCCTTGGACATTTTTAAAAATGACCAAAATACCCCTAGGTTGAATGACATAATTACCAAAATGCCCCTAGGCCAAAAATGCTCAAATAACTTTAGAAATTTTGTAGAAACTTGATGAAATTATAGAATACACTTAGCTGACTAAGTATCAACAAATTTTGTGACACAAAACTGTAGAATAAAATTTCTACAAATTTTAGCAGATGACAACTTTGAGGCTTTATTCAAGAAAACTCAAGCATTAGAAAAATATGGAAAAATGATACATGAAATCTATAGAATTTTCTCTTAATTATAGGATGAATATACCTATTTAATAAAATGGTTTAGTAATTTTGATGGTTAGAAGAAGTATAGCCCAATCAAAATCAAGATAAAGATGCAGTCTAGAATGAAAGGATTATATATTGCCCTGTATAAGACTGCTTGGGATTAATTTAAACTATCATTGGGATAAATTCTTAGGAACATCTAGAATTCTAATATTCAAAATTTTATTTAGATAAAAGAATTCAAATTTAATTGGATTTCTTTTTAAGAAAATGCCATATTAAAACTAGATTTTTATTCATCATAAAAAATGACCACATTTGGCATGAAAGGAAGAAAACTTGGTATTCCTTCCCTTTAGATTGGTCCTTCACGTGTGAAAACATGTAGAAGAGGCAAGAAACTTCATGATAATCCACTTGGAAAGCAAGCCACATGATAGAAACAAGTGGCATGACACTTGTATGGCATGGATGCAAGATAACATAAAAATCAAGCCAAGATTTCTCTACACTCTTCCATCTTTCACGTGGACATCTCTAGACATTATTTCAACAATCCCAACAGTCAAAAGTTATATATGTGAGATATTAGTGTGCCCTTAAAATTTTAAAGAGATCCAACGGTTAACGAATCCAGAATCACTATTTTACTAAAACGGGTTTTGGGGTAAAGGAAAAACATGAAATCTTCTTAAAATCTAGCCACTCCACGAAAATGCAAGAGAAATGGAGAAACTTCAAGAGCTTGGACACTTGGATGATGGAGAATTAAGAGCCTTTATGATTTGGACAAGTGTAGGGACACTTGTAAAGGGGTGGACAAGTGGAAAGATAAGCCATTATGGTATAGGAGATATTTTTCCATAAAGTGAATCCTAAAC
>PYAF01006350.1:372970-384180 GCA_007407185.1 Glycine tomentella
TTGGTACTCCAGAACTTGTTTTCTTCTTTCTTTGGCCTTTATTCTCCTCTTTTGACCTGAAATTGCACAATTGATATTGAATTAAGATAAAATAAAATAATATTAATAAACTAACAAAAACTAAACTAAATCCTAATTATTTAATCAAAACATAAGCTAAAACTATTCTAAAAATAAGATGTGTTTGCAACACATCAAAATCCCAAGATTGACCTTTGACAGCTTTGCAGAACTGCAGATTCGAGGTCTGGAGCGGATCGCGTGGGAATTGGCGCGGATCGCGCCACTATTTTAACTCTGGCGCTGATGGCGCGGGTTGCGACGCTGATGGTGCCAGCTTCCCGAATGGATGGCACTGACCGCGCGGTAGGTGACGCGGATCGCGCCACAACTTCCAGCTGGCACTGATGGCGCCATAGTTGGCGCGGATCGCGCCACAACTTCAATTCTTCTGATCTGTAGCTCTTTTTGCTCAGATTTCCTGCCAAACACTTCAATCTTGACCAAATTATATCATTAAAGCATATGCGTCATATTCACACCAAATGGAAGCTATTTATCATATAAATTGATGCATTTAATGGCTTAACTAAGCTTGGAAACATCATGTGCTACGCACATATCATTAATTGCTGCATAAAAATCTATATTTGGTGTATAAAAGCTGAGATAATCGATTACCATAAAACTTTAATCGATTATTTGTTCATCCATTGCTTCTTATAAACAAGTCAAAGTTGTTGTAATTGATTACATCATCGAATTAATCGATTATTCTTATCTAGAGTTCCAGAAAAATCATGTTCTCTATGGAATAATCGATAACTTAATCAATTACATGTAGTCACTATATTTTCCAAAATCTAAACTTCTCTGGAATAATCGATTACTTCATCGAAATAATCGATTATTTAGGTCCTGCTTGTCTGAGAAATCTAACTGACTCTGTCTTAATTGATTAAACCAAATTATAATTGATTACACTTCATCTTCAACAAGCCATTTGTTCTGATATAATCGATTTCCCTGTATTTTAATCGATTACATCATTTCTGAGTAGTGATATTTTAAATGAAATAATCGATTACATAAGCGAAATAATCAATTATTTCAGTGGTTTCTACAGAATCTGACAATTTTTGAAACTGCCCAACTGCCATTAAGCACGATTTGATGCAATCAAAGTCTTAATGGGAGTGATTAAGGCCACAACAGCTATATTTTTCAGATTCTCAAGTGCCCATTATCTTCAATTTGTCTATAAATAGTGGTGAATTTGCAATCTCACACCTTATACTCTGTTTTTTCATTCTCCATTTCTCTCTGAAACTCTCTTATACTAAGAGGTTCTTTTCATTCTTAAATCTTCAAATTCGTACCCCTCTACTGTTTCACTATGTCTACTTCCAAAAAGGTTAAAACCTCCAAAAGGAAAGCACAAGCCCAACCTTCCAACCCTGTAATTAGTAGGCTTGATCATTAGTTTTCCAATGAAGCTGACAAAATGAACAATTTACAGTTCATTGCCTTAATTAGTTCATGCATTCATACATACATTTTATCATGTTTAATCATATGGTAATAAGTATTTAGATATAAATTCATAAAGGCAATTAGATTTTTATAAAAAATGTATTTCACTGTTTTAATCGATTACATATATGATATAATCGATTAAATGCATGTGTATGAGTCTACATATTGCCTTATGAACATTTTAATCGATTACCATTGAATTGTAATCGATTAAATGTGTTTAACACAGAAATGGACGTTATCTGTGATAATCAATTACTTCACAGAATAATCAATTATCTGAGTCTATGCACATTTTATAAAAGCATTTTTAACTGGTTTAATCGATTATCAGATATTCGTAATTGATTAAATATGCATTGATGTGTTTTTAACTTGGTCTGTGTTAATCAATTATTTGGGAATTAATCGATTACACATGTGTATAAGAAAACTTAGGTCATCTGGAATAATCGATTACAAGATGACTTAATTGATTATTTTGTTCTTGACATATTTCCAGATTTTTTATGAACACTTTAATCCATTATCTGGTTAAAATAATCGATTACATCAGTAAAAATAATCGATTACTTTGACGAAATAATCGATTATAGTTAGTTAAGTCTTTTTTTTATAAATAGAACAGCTTGGACTGAGTTTCAATAACAAGTATTTTGTGAAATATTCATACAAGCCTGAAAAACACTTTCTAGGGTTCTTAAAACACAAAAGCAAAAGGGAGAAGAAAAAATCATAAATGCTAAGTGTCATGGAGTTTTACATGATTTGTTAGTCATCATTCACATGGTGTGAAGAGTTGTTCAACCTTTCTAGTTAAAGAAGTCATCAAGAAAGAGTATTTGCATACATTCTCAGTTTAGTTAGATCATTCATTTCATTGAATTTACTGAGGATTATGAGGTGATATCTTTCTTGAACTTTAAGCTTGGTTATTTTGTTTGATATTTGTGTTGTATTTGTGTTGAATGTTCATATAACAAATTGTAATCTTTAAAGCTTTTTCTAGAAGGGTTTCTAGAGGGTAGAACAGAGAGGGGATCTCTAGTTCTAGATCTTTTGAAAAGTCTATAGGGTATAGATTTTGAATTTTACCTAGGAAGGGTAAAAGAGATCATTGTAAGCTTGTAAAGAACTTATATTTGTTATAGTGGAACTTTAACTAAGATTTGGTTAGAAGAAAATTGGATGTAGCCTCCGGGGTTGAGAGGTGAACCAGTATAAATCTTGTGTGATTTAATATTTCTGTTTATGTTCATAGTATTCTTGAAGTATTAGTTTTGTTCATATCACAATATTGGTCACAACACAAGAGAGATTTGCTTGGTGAAGAAAATTTGTTTTCTTTGTTGTTTTAAAAGATACGATCATTCTTGAAAGTCTTTCGCTGTTACATTTTCGAAAGGAAATGTTTTTAAAACTCTGAGGAAAAACCAATTCACCTCCCTCTTGGTTATTTGCATAAGTGTTTATTATATTTTCATCTTCAAGGCATGTGAAAAGCTCAAAACTATCTTCTAAGTCTTAGGCTTCATTCTTCATGTTGCTCCCCCTATATTCAACAATCTTCCCCTTTTTGGCTTTGAACATGCGAAATATTTGATTGACCATTTGTTAGATTTTGAAGTTCTTTGAGGGATAATAAGTAGAAGACTTCAAACATTTGTAAACCTGAAAATAAATTAGCCTATTTGCCAAGAACAAGTGTTAAGAGAAATGCTTGCATAAACATTAATCATTAACTTTGCATTAGTTGCTTCCTTAGACTTAATTTTCTCAATTTGCTCGCCCTTAATTAGATAATTCTCAATTTGCTCCCTCTTAAGTAGATAATTCATTAGTTTTGATTTGTGCAAAACTTAGTAGAAAAATAGAGCACAACAGAATATGATAATCAATCAATATTTATCCCCTTATTTGGCTTATCAAAGACAAAAACATAGTACAACAAATAATGAGAAGGAGAAACTTCATTAATCAATGGGGAAGAACAATACATTAATCATAAAAAAAAATAAAAGAAACAGAGGAAAAGCAAGAAAAAAGAAATACAAGAAACTACAATGAAAAACATAGAAATCCTAAAAGGATTCAGAACCATCAAACATAAGCTTAGTTTCTATGTTTTCTAGCCTAGACTTTATTTCCTCTAATGCTGAATTTGTCTCAGCCCTGTGCTCATGATGCAGAGACAAGAGGCCATCCATCTTTCGAATCATAAGAGATTCAAATGGACTGTAAGATGGTTGAGCAGGTCCTTCTTCTTCAGCTTCTTCATCACCTTCTTCTTCAATTCCAGCAACAACAGCAGGGACTTGTTGGCAACCAATTGCCATCCTTGAGGAGTTTTTGTTGGATATAGGGGGAGCATTATGAGGAATGGAAGAATTTGATTCAAGTTTGGTTTTGAGCTTTCAACATGCTTGGATGCTTTGAAGAAATAATTGTTTCAAGTGTAAGAGAAAGTTTAATCTGGTGATCCATGATTATGCATTCATTCATTCATTCATTTGACTAAATGTTTTTGAAAGAATTTAACAAAGTTTTCATAAATTGATTAAGGTTTTTATCTAAGTGAAAAGTTTTTGGAAAATGCTAAGTTTCACTGGATTAATCAATTACTTAAGGTAATAATCAATTAATATGTTCTTTATTCAATTTGGAAAATATTTGATGAACATTGTAATCGATTACCTATCGGGATAATCGATTATTTGACCTTTGTTTTTTGACAAAACTGCTTTGTTAATTAATTTAATCGATTACTTAAGGATCGTAATCGATTACATAGTATGTTATGTTTTTAAGTCTGCCTGTGATAATCGATTACCACAGATTGTAATCGATTACAGAGTTATTATAATCAATTACATAAGAAAAATAATCAATTATTAGGCGAGTTTAATTGATTGTAGTTAGTTACAAATTTTGTTATAAATAGGAATTGAGGCTGAGCTTATTTCACAACTTGATAATTCATATTTCTGAGTATACACAAGCCTCTCAAGCAATTCTTAAGTGATTTTCTAAGTGTTTTTACTTCTTGCTTCATTCAAAACATCAATGGGTCTTTAAATGATTCTTGAGCAAGATTGTTTTCAAGATTAAGGAGAAGCATGTTCTAAGTTTAAGTTCTTCACAACCTGATTTTGTAATTCATATGCATTCATTCATTGGATCATTAGGTTATCTCTCTCCTTAATTGTTCTGTGTAAATTTCATTTTAAATTTCTAAGTAAGATTGCTATTGTAAAATGGGTTCTTGCTTGTATCTAGAGAAGGGTTTCTAGTGTAAAGAACAGAGTAGTGTTCTCTGGTTCTTTGTCTCTTAGAATCTAATAGTGTTTTAGATTTCTGACCTTTATCTAGGGTTGATAAAGGGGAGATGTTGTAATTGCTTGTAAGAACTGGAAATTTTATAATAGTGAACTTTAACCTAGTGTTGGTTGGAAGAAACTGGATGTAGCTTCAAGTTTTGAAGTGAATCAGTATAATTGCTTGTGTCTTTATTTCTATATCTCAATTCTCATCTTATTCATTGATCTTTAATTCTTTGAGTCATATTCATTGTTCAACAAGTTCAGTTTTGATCTATTGAATTCTTGGGCTGAGACATTTGATTGAGTAAATTGATTTCTTAGTTTTGAAAGTGATAAAGATCCTGAAACTCTAATTTGAATTAGATTTTAAAATACCAAGGTTTAATCAATTCACCCCCCTCTTGGTTGTTGTGAAGTATTCCTATTATTTTCAGTTTTGATCATCCCTGGCTTTGTGAGATGTTTCTCCTTGATGAGGTTGTTGCTAGAGTTGGTGTTGTCAACAACCTCATTAGAAACATCTATGTTAAAATAGTCAATAAACCTGGAAACAAGCACAACATAAGGAAATGGGTAATTCATTACCCTTTAGACTTAAGAATTATCTCCTCAAGAATGAGAATCCAATTCATCTGAATTGAATTCTTGAGACCATACACAAGTTGTAGTCATCATCAATGGCTTGGGCATGGTTGGTGGCTCTAGGAGTGAGGATGTATGTGATAATGTAGTGGAGGAATCTGTCTTCATGGGTCATAGGGCCAGTGTTGAGCCTAAGCTTCAGCCTCATTTGGGGATCAATAAGCATCCCCCTATAGGTCTCAACCCTATTGTACCACCAGCCACTTCTTCAAATTTCCTTTCCCCTTCAAAGGAAATTCCAGCCACTGCTTCCCAGACTTCTGGAGTTATTTCCATGGCAACTCCATTCACTTGGGACAAAAGAGTCCCATCCATGGAACCTTTAGCACAGGTGTAGAACACCTTTACTAACTCAGGGTAAAATGTACCCTTCATCTCAACAAAATTCCTTAATCCCTGGGTTTCAAGAAAAGCAGGGAACTGAAAACCTTCCCTAATGAACCAGTCAAGTTCAAGGTGTTTGGGAGGACATATTAATTTGGTGGCATTGAATTGTAGGTAGCTCATTTTGTCTCTCTCTGCAGGAAACCAATGATCTAACCTATTGACAGCAGGGTTAGAGGTTTCACTAGCCTTTCTTTTGGAGGTTTTGACTCTCTTAGAGGTAGACATGGCTAAAGAGAAAAGAGAGACCTTCTAGGCAAAGTTTCTAAACTCAGAGGGAGGAAGAACATAGCAGTGTTTAAGGAAGAAGAAGAAGTTTGGTGTGATTTCTTCCTTCAACAATGGGCTGTATTTATAGAAATTTTTAGGCTCCAAAGATTCAAAATTTGAAAGTAGGAACAATTAATACGAATTAACCCACTACCATTAAGGCAAAGAAGATTCAAATTTGAATTAGGTGGCAGTTGGGTAGTTACAATTTCCAAGAAAATCTGACAGATTTTGCAGTAACTCCATGAATAATCGATTATTTCCTTCTGTAATCGATTAATTCGTAGGCAAAATCAATTTCCGCAAAGGTTGTAATCGATTAATTCGTAATGTAATTGATTATTTCAGTGAAATCCAGTTAAGGAAAATGAAGTGTAATCGATTATTTCCCATATGTAATCGATTATTCCAGAGAGATTTGAAGTTCAGAATCAATTTGAAGCTTGTGTAATTGATTAATACGATCTGTAACCGATTATTCCAGAGGGATTTGAATTTCTAAAACAGATTCTCAGTAATTTAATCGATTACCTTTCACTATAATCGATTATTCCGGTGAATTTAAATTTGTAAAAGGATTTTTGCACAGTGTAATCGATTAATCTGTGGCTTAATTGATTATTATAGAGAAATTCATTTTCTGGATTATTTTTCTATGAAGAATGATCGATTATTTTGCTTGTGTAATCGATACATACGCATAGATTTCATTCTATGTCATGTTTTAAGTTCTTTTAATTGATTAATTCGTGCTCTAATCGATTATTACAGAGAAAATATCATAATGAATAGTGTTTTATGCAGCACAATTTGGAAATTGAAGGCACATTTGATGATGGAACAAATATGAAGCTATTTCACATAAATAAGCACACAACAATCACACTAATGAAGATTAGATTCATCCAAGATACCTAGCATCTTTCTAAGAGCATAGAATCTATCTCTAGTCAAAGGTTTAGTGATTATATCAGCCAATTGATTATGAGTATCAATGAAGTCAATTTTGATATTACCTTTTTGGATGTGATCTCTTAGGAAATGATGCCTTATCTCAATGTGTTTGGTCCCTGAGTGCATTATTGGATTCTTTGAGATGTTGATAGCACTTGTGTTGTCACATAGCAGAGGTATTTCTTTTAATTCTATACCAAAATCTTGTAATTGTTGCTTTAGCCATAAGCTTTGAGCACGACAACTTCCAACTGAGATGTATTCAGCTTCAACTATTGATAAAGCAACACAAGATTACTTCTTGCAATGCCATGAGATCAATGAACTTCCTAGTAGTTGACAAGTTCCACTAGTGCTTTTTCTATCCAACTTGCACCCTGCAAAGTCAGAATCAGAATAACCAACAATATTGATTGATGCACCTTTAGGATACCAAAGACCAACTTTTGGTGTTGACTTGAGATATTTGAGGATTCTTTTGACTGTTGCAAGGTGTGATTCTTTAGGATTTGCTTGATGTCTTGCATACAAGCACATATTTAGCATAATGTCTGGTCTACTAGCTGTCAAATACAATAAGGATCCAATCATTCCTCTAAATATTGACTCATCAACCTTCTTTCCTTTTTCATCTGAATCAAGATAGGTTGGTGTTGCCATTGGAGATGCAACATCTTTGCTTTTATCCATTTCAAACTTTTTGATCACTTCAAGGCAATACCTGGTTTGATTTAGAAATGTTTCATTCTTCATTTGCTTCACTTGAAGTCCAAGAAAGAAAGTTAATTCTCCCATCATTGACATTTCAAATTCATTCTGCATAGAGAGAGAAAATTCTTTGCAACGCGATTGATTAGTTGACCAAAAATTATATCATCAACATATACTTGAAGCAATAAGATATCATTCTTTTGTCTTTTGATGAACAAGGTTTTATCAACATGTCTTCTTGTGAAAGATTGTTCAATCAGAAATTTACTTAATCTTTCATACCAAGATCTTGGAGCTTGTTTTAAACCATAAAGAGCCTTTTTAAGTTTAAAAACATGGTTTGGATGTTTGAAATCTGTAAAACTAGGAGGTTGCTCCACATATATATCTTCCTCAATATAACCATTTAAGAAAGCACTTTTAACATCCATTTGAAAAAGTTTAAAATCCATTAAACATGCATATGCAAGCAATAACCTAATGGCTTCCAATCTTGCAACTGGAGCATAGGTTTCCTCATAGTCAATGCCTTCTTCTTGGTTGTAACCTTTAGTAACCAATCTAGCTTTATTTCTGACTATGATTCCACTTTCATCAAGTTTATTTCTAAAAACTCATTTTGTGCCAATGGGTTTAAGAGAAGATGGTATATGAACAAGTTCCCAAACTTCATTTCTCTTAAATTGATTTAACTCATCATGCATGGCATGCATCCAATGTTCATCATTCAAGGCTTGATCAATATTCTTAGGTTCAATTTGAGAAACAAAAGCCATATTACAACATAGGTTTCTTAATGAAGATCTAGTAGTTACTCTCATTGAAACTTCACCTATGATGTTGTCAAGTGATAGGTCCCTTGTTGTTCTCCAATCTTTAGGCACTTGAACAGGGGTTTATGGTTTTGTTTCAGCACTTGGTTCTTCTTTCTCTTTAGTTAAGGAATCATCTAGCTGAATAAATTCTTCCGTTGGACCTGCATCTACATCACACTTCTTTTCCTCTTTAGAGGGATTAGACTCATCACAAATTACATGTACAGATTCTTCCATGCACATTGTTCTTTTATTGAATACTCTATAAGCTTTACTATGTAATGAATATCCAAGGAAAATTGCTTCATCAGCCTTAGCGTCAAATTTTCCAAGTGATTCTTTCCCATTGTTTAATACAAAACACTTGCAACCAAAAACTCTCAAGTGATTGGGTTTTCTACCTTTGTATAGCTCATAAGGATTTTTCTTTAAAATAGGCCTTATTAGCAATCTATTCAAAGTGTAGCAAACTGTACTTAGAGCATCATCCCAAAAATATTTTGTCAAATTTGTCTCATTAAGAAGAGTTCTTGCACCTTCTTCAAGGGATCTATTTTTCCTATCCACAACACCATTTTGTTGAGGTGTTCTTGGAGATGAAAATTTGTGGTTAATTCCATTTTCTTCACATAATTTTTCAAAATGTTCATTTTGGAAGTCTCCACCATGATCACTTCTTATTGAGATAATTTTGCTTCCTTTTTCATTTTGAGCAAGTTTGGCTAGTTTTCTAAAAGCATTGAAAGCATCACTTTTGGATTTCAAAAACACAGTCAATGTGAATCTAGAGTAATCATCTACAATGACAAGCCCATAGTAATTACCTCCTAAACTCATAGTTCTAGAAGGACCAAACAAATTCATGTGAAGTAATTAATACAGATTAAATGTAGTACTAGGAAGTGACTCCTAGGTCGTCTCTCAAGGACCAATTGTCTATGTTTAAGGGATTAAACGTGCAAGGGGGTTTTTTGACAGAATGCAGGATTATATAAAATAAAATAAAACAGAAACACGAAATTAATTCCAGTGATTAAAACAAGTCAGACCCTTCGAATAGATTGCGCCTCTAATATCCTCGGTTCACGAAAGATATTGTCCTACTTAATCCTTATCAGTCCAGATTAATCTACTAAGCGAAGATTAACCTAAAACGTCATTACACGAATTAAGCAAACGTGAACCTCGTTAGGGAAAGCTCTCAGTATTAAGCAACCTGAGATTACTGAATCAATCAACTCAGAATCATTAAGCATGATCCTAATTCGAAAATACAGAATAGAAACCCAAACAAGCAAGAACAAAGCAGAATACGAATTGCAACACAGAGAACCTCCATTGAAGGTCTGCAATCTGTCCTAGGGTCCAACCCTAGGGTTTAGCCTTCCATTAATTCGAAAATAACAACAGAAACGCAAATTGAAACAAAACGTAACATAACGAAATAAACAGAGAACGAAATTGAAAGCAGAAAACGAAATCGAAATTAGAAGGAACAGAAACGAAAATAAACACTAGCAGAAACGAAATTGTATTCCCAAATTAAAAATCCAGACAGAAACGAAATTCAGACACAGAGTACTCAGCAGAAAATGAAAAAACCCTCAAGAGAAGAAGCAGAAAAACGAAATACTCTAAAAAAACCCTAAAACGAAAATAGCTGAGCCTCCCTGCATGGGCACAGAATTCAAAATATATAATATTAGTGTCTGACCTAAAAACGAAAATGGGCTTTCCCTAACAATTTTGACCCAGAAAATCACTAAAATAAAATAAAACGAAAATAAGCTGCTGATGCGGAAAATGATGCTGACGTGGCACTCCAATCTTCAAGTCCATGAATTAATTCCAAGCCCAATTAATTATTAATCTGCCCTGAAAATCAAATTGGAATAATTAAACTTAAAATAATCCAAATTAATTAAAATCTGAATTATCGGTCCAATTAAATCCTATATGAGAAATAGTGCAAATGTGAACGATTAAACACAATTCAGGGATTAAAATGAGTACTGAAAGATGAGTAAATAGTGGTAAATAGTAACTCATCAAAACCCCCCATACTTAGCCTTTTGCACTCCTGGGCAAAATCTAAAAGTAGAGCAAGGAACAATTCTAAAGACTTTTAAAGAAAGCGACACACCATAAAATAAATAGTTCTGCACAATCCTCAATGAAAACTGAGAAAAGAGACAACAATTGACAATTTCTGTAACGCCCCGATTCACTAATCAGGGTCATTACCAAACACACATCATTATCACTCAGATAATCAATCAGAGTTTAAGCAGTTTGGAAGCATATACTAGAAGTGACATCATCAAATGTCATCTGTATAACACTGTACACTATAATATGGTGAATATACATCAAAGTTCCACTGTACAATATCCCATCAGGTACATCAAAATACATAACCAAAACAAAATACAAAACATCTGAGCCACAAGCTCATATCCTCTAGCCTAAGGTGACCATCAGCAGCTAATCCTGCATAGGCTTCTTGCCTTGGGATCTATCTGCTACTCCAGAGGAATCACCTGCATCATAAGTCCCACAAACGGGGTGAGATATAAAA
>PYAF01006350.1:385680-397034 GCA_007407185.1 Glycine tomentella
TCTCAAGGACCAATTGTCTATGTTTAAGGGATTAAACGTGCAAGGGGGGTTTTTGACAGAATGCAGGATTATATAAAATAAAATAAAACAGAAACACGAAATTAATTGCAGTGATTAAAACAAGTCAGACCCTTCGAACAGATTGCGCCTCTAATATCCTCGGTTCACGAAAGATACTGTCCTACTTAATCCTTATCAGTCCAGATTAATCTACTAAGCGAAGATTAACCTAAAACGTCATTACACGAATTAACCAAACGTGAACCTCGTTAGGGAAAGCTCTCAGTATTAAGCAACCTGAGATTACTGAATCAATCAACTCAGAATCATTAAGCATGATCCTAATTCGAAAATACAGAATAGAAACCCAAACAAGCAAGAACAAAGCAGAATACGAATTGCAACACAGAGAACCTCCATTGAAGGTCTGCAATCTGTCCTAGGGTCCAACCCTAAGGTTTAGCCTTCCATTAATTCGAAAGTAACAACAGAAACGCAAATTGAAACAAAACGTAACATAACGAAATAAACAGAGAACGAAATTGAAAGCAGAAAACGAAATCAAAATTAGAAGGAACAGAAACGAAAATAAACACTAGCAGAAACGAAATTGTATTCCCAAATTAAAAATCCAGACAGAAACAAAATTCAGACACAGAGTACTCAGCAGAAAACGAAAAAACCCTCAAGAGAAGAAGCAGAAAAACGAAATACTCTAAAAAAAACCCTAAAACGAAAATAGTTGAGCCTCCCTGCATGGGCACAGAATTCGAAATATATAATATTAGTGTCTGACCTAAAAACGAAAATGGGCTTTCCCTAACAATTTTGGCCCAGAAAATCACTAAAATAAAATAAAACGAAAATAAGCTGCTGATGCGGAAAATGATGCTGACGTGGCACTCCAATCTTCAAGTCCATGAATTAATTCCAAGCCCAATTAATTATTAATCTGCCCTGAAAATCAAATTGGAATAATTAAACTTAAAATAATCCAAATTAATTAAAATCTGAATTATCAGTTCAATTAAATCCTATATGAGAAATAGTGCAAATGTGAACGATTAAACACAATTCAGGGATTAAAATGAGTACTGAAAGATGAGTAAATAGTGGTAAATAGTGACTCATCAGTAATTCAAGGGGTCTTGAGGTGGAAACAATGTTTTTACTTTGAAAAGAATTTTTAGTTTGTTTCCCCTTTTGACAAGCATCACATAATTTGTCCTTTTCAAACTTGAATTTGGGTAAGCCAATGACTAAATCCTTCTTAATTAGCTTGTTCATATGATGCATGTTAATGTGGCTTACCCTTCTATGCCAGAGCCAAGATTCATCAATTTTGCTTATTAGGCAAGTGTTGTGAAAGAATGCATGATCTATGGAGAGTAAATAGATATTACCTTTTAACTATATGAATCACCTCACCACTTTGTCCATCACATATCATGCAACAATTGTCATTGAATGACACTTTGAATCCTTTATCATAGAGTTGGCTTATACTTAGGAGATTGTGCTTTAATCCTTCCACATAAAGAACATTTCTGATTTTGGTTTTGAAGTTGTCTCTTATATTGCCTTCTCCAATGATCTTCCCTTTGTTATTATCTCCATAGGTGACAAATCCTCCATCTTTAAGAGTTAAATTTGTGAGCATTAACATGTCACCAGTCATATGTCTAGAGCATCCACTATCAAGATACCATAATGAAGATCTAGCTCTTAGACATACCTGCAAAATTCAAATCAATTTATAAAGGAAGGTACCCAATTGAGATTGGGTCCATAGGGGTTAGCTACTTTCTTCTTCTTTTGCACCCAAATACAATCTCCATTAGGAACATAGAATCTCCTAGCATAACATTTATATGATGTATGTCCTTTCATCATAAAATAGTTACATGTTACAGATTTTGATTAATTTCTCAAGTAGGCATTTTGATTGATCTTTGAGTTATTGAACTTCTTTTGATTCTTCTGTTTTGGTGGTACAAAAACAATTTTGCCAAAGGATTTTGAGCCTTGTTTGTAACCCAAACTAGAAGTATCTCAGCATATTTCTACACACTCAACATTTCAGGCAAGTTGCATTTTCCTTTGTAAAGCTTTCTCAAGAGATCAATTAAATCACTATTCTTGGATAAGAGTAACATGTATTTTTCTCCTTGACTTCTTTTGTAATCATCAAAATCCTTTTGCAACAAATTTTATTTGTCAACATTAGTAGAAGAAGAAGCACATACACATTCATTCATTTTATAACTTGAAACAAGTTTTTCATTTTCTTCTTTCAAGTTGCATATTTCAGTTTGTAATTCTGTAATTTTGTCAACATGCCATCTAAGATTTCCTTTGAGCTTATTGTTGGATTTTGCATGTTTTTGGGCCTCTTCATGCATTTCTTGAAAAGCATCAATAACTTGATCAAGTTCAGAATTTACCTCAATTCCAGCAATTGAGAGATCATCATCATCTTCATTGATTGTGGAAGTGAGACACATATTTGCTTCTTCATTTTCAGTTGAGGATTCAGAAGTTGTTGACTCATTATCTTCCCAAGCTATGTAGGCTCTCTTAGACTTTCCCTCCTTCTTCATCTTGTTTTCACTTTGTTGCTTTTTCAAAAAGATAGAGCATTCAGATTTGATGTGGTCAGGGTTTCCACATTCAAAGCAGGTGAAGTTGTTGTCATTCCTTTTGTTGTTGTTGTTGTTGTTGTTCTTTGTGAACTTTCTGTTCTTGTTTCTTCTCAAGAACTTGCTGAACTTTTTGACAATCAAATTCATGTTGTCCTCTTCATCTTCTTCACTTGAGTTTTCCTCTTTTTCAACCTTTGAGGATGCAACTTTCAAGGATATGCTTTCATGTTTCTTCTTTGCATCTTCTGCATTGGTTAGTTGTGACATTTCAAGTTCATACTCAAGAAGCTTACCAAATAGTGCAGCTATAGACATTTTGTATAAATCCTTTGATTCTTTGATCGCTATCACCTTTGGTTGCCATAGTCTTGTGAGACACTTCAAGATTTTGATATTTAATACTTCAGCATCAAAGATCTTTCCAAGACCAAGAAGATGATTAACTATATGAGTGAATCTAGTTTGAAGTTGAGAAATGCTTTCAGTGGTGTTCTTCTTACTTCATATGTACCTTCATCAGTTATCTCCAGCATTTCCCACATCTCCTTTGCACTTGTGCACCTAACTGTTCTAAAGAATTCATCAGAGGAAAGTGCAGAAGTAATCATATTTTTAGCTTTAAAATCATATTGGACAACTCTCTTTTCAGCATCTGTCATTTCATCCCATTCTTTGGGAATCATATCATTACCAACAGTTTTTATAGGAATCACAGGACCTTTTTCTATAGCATTCCAAGCACCTGGGTCATTTGATTGAATAAACATTTTCATTCTATTTTTCCAAAAACAGAAATGCTCTCCTTCAAACATTAGAGGTCGATTGAGAGAGGCACCCACCTTAAAGCTAATTTGTGTGGTATTCATTTTCTTTTTAAAGAAAGATAGTGATCTTGAATAACACTCAAGAACCTGCTCTTGATACCAATTGAAAATAATAGGAATACCAACAATAACCAAGAGGGAGGTGAATTGGTTAAAACTTGGTCTTTTAAAATTTATTTGTCAAATCAGAGTTAAGGATCTTAATCACTTTCAAAACCAAGAATGCTTTTACTCAATCAAATTACTCAGCTCAAGAAACCAATAGCTCAAAACAGAACTTGTTAGGTAATGATAATGAAACCAAGAACAAATGAACCAGATGACTTGTAGAGATACAGATAAAGAAAATTAACACAAGCACTTTATACTGGTTCACTTCACAACAGAAGCTACATCCAGTTTCTTCTAATCAACACTAGATTAGAGTTCCACTATTATAAATTTATATTCTTATAAGCCTTACAACAACTTCCCTTTATCAACACTAGATAAAGAATAGAAATCTACAATCCTATTAGATTTCTAAAGAGCAAGAACCAGAGAACACTACTTTGTTCTTTCCTAGAAAACACTACCCTAGCCAAAGCTTCAAGAACTCACTTACAATAGCATCAAATAACAAAAAATCCAAAACAGAATTACAATCAAAGATTACAGAGAGAAACAACCTGATGATCCAATGAATGTGAATGCATATGAATTACCAATCAAGGTTGAATAGCAGAAAACAGAATTTCAGAACATGCTCTCCATCAAACTCTTGAAGTTTCTTGCCCAAAAATCATTCAATAGCTCATGATGATTAATGAGTGGGACAAGAAGTTAGAGAACCCAGAAAACCACTTTCAAACTCTTAGAAGGCTTGTGTATGCTCAGAAAATACGAAGTGTTCAAGTTAGAAATCAAGCCAAGTCTTCCTTCTATTTATAACAAAATTTTGTAACAACCTGTAATCGATTACACGCGCCAAATAATCTATTAAAACGCATATGTAATCGATTGAATTGTCACTTAATCGATTAAAGTGTTCAAGGCATATTCTGGGTTTCAACAACGAGCAAAATAATCGATTAAACTGAACTGTAAACTATTAAATCAGAAAAGTTCAGTTTCACAAAATAGCATGTGTAATCAATTACAAATAATGGTAATCGATTAAAGCAGCAATGCAGGCTTTTTTAAATGACCTATGTAAGCGATTACAAATGATGGTAATCGATTATCACAGCAAGGCACAAAATACATTTTACACTATGTAATCGGTTACAATAAGTGAGTAATCGATTAAAACATTTACTAAAGCTTTCTAGTTTCAAGTAAAGCCAAATAATCATTTAATCCGATAGGTAATCGATTAAAATGTTCATAGAAGCTTTTCCAGTTTGAAACAAGAACTGAATAATCGATTAAAATGCTATGCAATCGATTAAAACAGTAAAATTATATTTTTCCAAAAACATTACTCAATTAAATCCTTTTTTCAAATAATTAGTAGCTTTGATGTTTTAATGAAAATCATTTAAGCAAGTTAATGAGTATGTGAATGCAACGCAAGGATCAAAAGGTTGCCTTTTCCTACACTTCATTTGAATTACAATCTTCAAGGCATGTGAAAAGCTCAAAACTATTTTCTTAAGTCTTAGGCTTCATTCTTCATGTTGCTCCCCTATATTCAACAAGATTGAAAGAAAAATTTGTTTTTGATCAAGGGTGATTGAGTGATACGATCCAAGTTTTAAATTCCGCAAATTGTTTTCAAGAAAAGTTTTTAAAGGTAGTCTTAACCAATTCACCCCCCTCTTGGTTATTTGAAGTGTGTTCATAGTATTTTCAATTAGGAACCTAAAGTCTGGATTGACTGCTCCTTTAATTGTTGATTTTGCAATTTTTAATTGCGTTTCAATTGCATGTTCATTAATCTGAATAAAAAACCCCTTGCTCTATTAGTAAGTTGCTAGAAACAACAAGAATTATTGGGAAATGACCTAAGTTACAATGTGCATCAGTTAGCAATTTGGTTTTAATTTGGTAGCCTTCGACGGGGCTGTCAAACCTCTCAGCAATATTCAGGACCATCTCTTAGTCGATCTCTAAAGGTTCACAAAATCCAAGGTCCACCCTTGTTTAACCTCACAATAAAATCCAACACCAGCTCCTTGTCGATCTCCAAAGGTTTGCAAAACCCAAGATCCACCCTTGGTGAACCTCTCAGCAAATTCCAAGACCAGCTCCTGCTTGATCTCTACAGGTTTGCAAAACCCAAGGTCCACCTTTGGTGAACCTCTCAAGAAAATCCATGACCAACTCTTGGTCGATCTCCAAAGCTTTACGAAACCCAAGGTCCACACTTGACAAACCTCTAAGCAAAATCAAGGACCATCTCTTGGTCGATCTCCAAAAGTTCGCAAAACCCAAGGTCCACCCTTGATGAACCTCACAACAAAATCCAGGACCAACTCCTTCACGATCTCCAAAGATTCGCAAAACCAAAGGTCTACCTTGGTGAAACTCACAGCAAAATCCAGGACCAATTCTTGGTTGATCTCCAAAAAGTGCACAAAACCCAAGGTCCACCCTTGGTTAACCTCTAAGAAAAATCCTGGACCAACTCCTAGTTGATCTACAAAGGTTCACAAAACCCAAGGTCCACCCTTGGTGAACCTCTCAACAAAATCAAGGAGTAGCTACTGGTCGATCTCCAAAGGTTCGCAAAACCCAAGGTCCACCCTTGGTGAACCTCTCAACAAAATCAAGGAGTAGCTACTGGTCGATCTCCAAAGGTTCACAAAACCCAAGGTCTTCTCTTGGTGAACTTCTCATAAATATCCAAGACCATCTCCTGATCGATCTCCAAAAGGATTTTCAAAACTCAAGGTCCACCCTTGGTGAACCTCTCAAGAAAATCCAGGACCAACTCCTTGTGGATCTCCAGAGGTTCGAAAAACCCAAGCTTTATTGAATCCAGGGGGAGCTTCATGAAGATTGGAAGTCTTTGATACAAGATTGGTTTTGAGCTATCAAACATGCTCGAAGACTTGAAATTTTATGTAAAAGGAAAGCAATCTGATTGATCCATGTATTCATTCATTGATTTAACTAAGTATTTTTCATGAAAATCAAACTAAGCTTTGAACAAACAACTAAGGTTTTAATTTGAGTCAAAGGTTTTTGGAAAAATGATTTTTGTACTGACTTAATCGATTACATTAAGGATATAATCGATTATTTTGTTCTTAGTTCATTCTGGAAAACCTTTCAAGAACAATGTAATCGATTACCTATCAGAATAATCGATTATTTGACCTTTGTTTTCATATAAACTGCTTTGATGAACACTTTAATCGATTACCAATAGGTAGTAATCGATTACATTGCTATACATGATTTCAACAAGTGCTGGAAGAATCGATTACCAAGGAACAGTAATCGATTACACAGGCTTAAAATGAATAAGCTATCTTCCTGCCTTAGTCGATTACCACATATCGTAATCGATTACACTATGTGTTTATGTTTACAAGTTTTGCTGCATTAATCGATTAATAAAATATAGTAATCGATTACATAGTGCATTCTATTTTATAAAGCTTCCTGGTTTAATCGATTACCAGATCCGTAATCGATTACATAGGGTATTTTGATATTTTGAAGCTTCCTGTCTTAATCGATTACAAGATGGAATAACCGATTATTTTGCTCGTTGCTCATGTCCAGAAATTGTGTTGAACACTTTAATTGATTACCAGATTGATTTAATCGATTACATGAGTGAAATAATCGATTATATGGCGCGTTTAATTGATTACTGACAGTTACAAATGTTTGTTATAAATAGAACCTTGGCTCAGCCTGTTTTGTAACTTGATCAATTCGTATTCTGAGCATACACAAGCTTTCTAAACAGGTTCTAAGTGATTTTTCTGGGTTCTATGAGTTCTTGCTTACACTAAAACATTCATGGGTTTTTGAGTAATTCTTTAAAGTAAGAAGTTTCTTTCAAAGGTTAAGGAAGAAGATGTTCTGAGATTGTTTTTCATCTTTCAACCTGAATTCTTCATTCATGTGCATGTCATTCACTGGATCATCAGGTTGTTTCTTTCCTTAACTCAGTGATTGTAATTTTGTTTACAAATTGTGTTATTTTTGGCTATTGTAATTGTTTTCTTAAAGCTTAGAACTAGAGAAGGGTTCTCTAACTTAAAGATCAGAGTAGTGTTCTCTGGATCTTTCTCCTTAGAAGTCTAATAGGGTTTTGGATATCTGTTCTTTATCTAGGGTTGATAAAGGGGAGGTTCTTGTAAAAGCTTGTAAGAATATTTTATGATAGTGGAACTCTAATTCAGTGTGAATTAGAAACTTGATGTAGCTTCATGATTTGAAGTGAACCAGTATAAATTGCTTGTGTTCTTATTTCTTTATCTCTATACTCATCTTATTCATTGTCTTTAATTTTTTGAATCACATTCTTTGTTCAACAAGTTTGGTTTTGATCTATTGATTCTTGGACTGAGCTATTTGATTGAATAAAAGGTTTCTTGGTTTTAAAAGTGATAAAGATCCTGAAACTCTGATTTGAATTTGATTTTTTTTAAAATACCAAGGTTCAACCAATTCACCCCCCTCTTGGTTGTTGTGAAGTATACATATTATTTTCAAGCTTACCCTTGGTCAACCTCTCCGCAAAATCTAGGACCAGCTCCTTGTTGATCTTCAATGGTTTGTAAAACCCAAGGTCCACCCTTGTTGAACCTATCATCAAAATCAAGGACCAGCTCTTGGTCGATCTCAAAAGGTTTGCAAAACCTCAGGTCCACACTTGATGTACCTCTCAGCAAAATCCAGGACCTACTCCTGGTCGATCTCCAAAAGGATCACAAAAGCCAAGGTCCACCCTTGGTGAACCCACAACAAAATTCAGGACTAGCTCCTTGTCAATCTCGAAAGGTTTGCAAAAGCCAAGGTCCACCCCTGCTGAACCTCTTAGCAAAACCCAGGACTAACTCCTTGTTGATCTCTAATGGTACGCAAAACCCAAGGTTTACACTTGGTGAACCTCTCAATAAAATCCAGGACCAGCTCCTTGTCGATCTTCAAAGGTTTGCAAAACCCAAGGTCAACCCTTGGTAAACCTCTCAGCAAAATCAAGGACCAGCTCTTGGTCGATCTCCAAAGGTTTGTAAAACCCCAGGTCCACACTTGATGCACCTCTCAGCAAAATCCAGGACCTGCTCCTAGTCAATCTCCAAAAGGATCACAAAAGCCAAGGTCCACCCTTGGTGAACCCACAACAAAATCCAGGACCAGCTCCTTGTCGATCACATAAGTTTTGCCCTCATACAAAAACTGCACGTCCTTGCAGCGCGTGCTCACCAGACATCTTCCTCTGGATGCGGTGATCACCTCCATCGGAGGGGCAAAACTAACCATAGGCAATCTCAGCCTATCAACAACCACATCCTGGATAAAGGAATGTGTGGCTCCAGAATCAAACAACACACGCACATCACAGTCATCAATCAGGACTGTACCTCTGATAAGATCTGGAGCTCTGACCGCTTCTCTGGCGTCTACAGTATACACCCGACCTACTGTGGGTGCTATCATCTCCACTGGAGCTTCTTGTGCCCGACTCTCTGTCTGAGGGCATTCTCTGGATATGTGGCCTGGCTTGCCACATCTGAAACATACTATCTGACCTGAAGAACATGTGCCCCAGTGATCACATCCACAAGATGGACACCTCGAAGGTGGTCTCCTCTAAATGGGACTGCTCTGTCCGGATCTCCTCTTGAATCTATCAGAGGATGCAGAGGCTCTCATCATTTTGCCCTTACCCCTCCTGGGTGGGCCAGAACCACTAAATCTCCTCCCCTCCTATCTGACTGAGGGAATGGGCTGTCCGCCTCTCTGCTGCCTCTGCAGGATACCCTCCACCTGACGGCTCTGTCTCACCAGGGTATCCATGTCTTGTGACCCTAGACCGGCCACCAACACCTGAATATCATCTTTAAGTCCCCTCAGGAACTTAGCTGCTAATGTCTTAGCATCAGGCATGGGTCTTCTGAAGTGAGCATACTGGGCCAACTCATTAAACTGGGCCAAGTACTTGTCCACCGTCATGGTCCCCTGGACGAGTGTATCAAACTCCGCCTGCTTCTGCTCCCATGCATCTCTGGGGAAATATCTATCTAGGAAGCAGGCCTCGAACAGCTGCCAGGTGATCATCTCTCCCCGGCCTCTCAGAAGTGGGACAGTGGTCTTCCACCACTTATGGGCGTCCCCCTGAAGCATGTAGGTTGCATACAGCAACCTCTGGTGGTCTGGACACTCCATGACCTCAAAAATCTTCTCTAAGGCCTGCAGCCATCCTGCTGCAGCTACTGGGTCATAGCCCCCTGTAAATACTGGAGGGTCATGCTTCCTGAATGTGATCAGCATCTTCCCTCTGGCTGCTACATCACTGTCTGCCTCTAACTGGGACATCTGGTCCCCTCGCTGATGACTCTCACCAGCCTGTTGGCGACTAGCCTCGCCCTCAGCTACAGGAGGTGTGGAGGATGCTCTGTCAGTCCTCCTGAGGTTTCTCACCTCCTCTAATAAGTCCTGGTTGGCCTTCATCAAGGCCTCATTCACCCCTCGGGTGGCAGCCATCTCACGCTGCATCTCCCCCTGAGTCTCTCTGTTAGCAGCCATCTCTTGCTGCATCTCTGCCTGCATCTGTCTATTAGCAGCTAACTCTTGCTGCATAGCGGCTAGTGCAGCCGCAACTGGATCAGGCTGGGCACTGGTAGCCCCACTGGTGCCTCTAGGTCTCACCATAGCACTACACATGTACATCACACAGTGAGTTGATCAGGCCCACAGTAAATGTACCCTATGTAATGCTCATGTCAAACAATCACAAACAGGCACCAAATCAGGTTCCATACATAATGTTCTTATCAAGAAACCGCTCTGATACCATTAAATGTAACACCCCGTAGGCCTCCAACGTGTTATCATTAATAATATCAGATTAGCGCATAAAACCAAATTACATACATTAGCGAAAGCATAGAATCATTTTCTTGATACATTATGTATGGAATCACCTATATAAAATCGTGTCACAAATATACAGAACCATAAGCCACGCCCCTGCTGATCCAGTTTATCAAATCCAACATAAACTAAACAGATAACAGAGTTTTAGGCAGAGTAACAACAAAATATACAAACATAAACTCAGGGGAAAGTCTCATATACATCACATCAAAGTTCTGTACATTTATATACATAACAGTTTCACACCACACACGGTGCTACAAAAGAATATCAACCCTCAGAAGGGGTATACAGAACTAAACTCAAAACAAATCCAACAGAGCCTTCAAGCTCTCCATGCTGCTCCTCAGTCAAGCAGCCTAGTCTCTGATGGGCCTCTTGCCCTGAGACTGCTCTTCTCTTCCTGATGGTTCACCTGAAACCACACAACCCCACACGGGGTGAGATAACATATCTCAGTAAGCTCAGGATCCATGGAGGAATCTCCTCCACCCTGACCCACTATCATAATACATATGCACACACATCACAATCAAATGGCCCACTGGCCTAGCCCTCTGGCTTTCTCAATCCCATAGCGTATCATACAAGGTGACTACACATATCAGAACAGGAGGAAACCATCTCCTGTAATGGGGAGGAAATCATCTCCCAGGAATAAAGTCACCAAATAGGAGGAAACCATCTCCTATATCAACATATCAGGCTAGGAGGAAACCATCTCCTAGAATGGGAGGAAACCATCTCCCAGTGTGAGGCCGGAACTCACACCTGTGTCATCCCACCGGACGCTACCCTTTACGGGGATGCACATATATGGTACCTCCGAGAATAGCAGGAATCC
>PYAF01006350.1:397134-433145 GCA_007407185.1 Glycine tomentella
CTCTGTGGTCTGGTCCCTGCTCTGTGGCTCCCGCCACCAATCAATTCAGAATCAACGCCTATACAAGGCATATATATAGTTTCAGATCAATATTTAGACCACAGGTATCAATCATAGCTCAAACATAGCATAATTCCCCTATCCTAGGGTTCAAAACAAGTCTAGCCCATCATTAGGCTTATGTTAGACCACATAAGGTTTATCTGGGCTGATCATCAACATGTGAATCAATGTAGATTCAATGCCTCATAAGCATGGCATAATCTCATCAGCCTCAACAACTCACAATATCACTGGAATGGTTCAAGCCTCGCCTAAGGCTCCATTCCATTAGCCCCACAGGCTCAATACAACATATACAAGGCTCTGGTTTAGCAGATGGCCAGTACAAGCGACCATAACACAGGCCACACAGGTAACACAGAGCCAAAATTCAAGTTTCTCAACTGGACCCTAGGCTAATTCTAGCCTCATCTCAGTGTGGGTCACAAAACTCAGAAAACCCCAAAATCACATAGACCCAAGAGAACTTGAATTTCTTACCTCAATGGCGACCTAGGAGACCTCAGAACTGCTTTTCCCAAGCACTGGTGCCTGTCTCCTGCCTTGGTCTCGCCTATTCTTAAGTTCTCAGAAGGTTTCTCACTTAAGAATCCAAACTCTCACTCAAATGGGGTTTAAAACGAAAGGATGAAGGATTACAGCTTTCTAATCGGTTCTAACAAGGTTATAGGTCTTAGGAAAGTGTTTAAACTAGCATGTAAGGTCCTAGCAAGCTTGGAACCTCATTAATGGAGGCTGGGGGTCGTGAAGAAGAAGAGGGAATAATATTTTCCTTCAAAAACGCGTTTGACCCTTTAATATACAGCCTGCCCGAGGTTTGGCGCGATCCGCGCCACAATGGCGGTGCTCCGGCGCTAACAGCGCCAGCCCCCACGCCGTCCGCGCCAACCTCCCGAGACCTGTGGCGCCACTCGCGCCACCTCTGGCGCCATCAGCGTGAATTTTCAGAGAAAACTGATTTTCCAGGGCACTTCTGGCGCTATCAGCGCGGCCCTTGGCGCTACCCGCGCCACCTCTAAAACAAATGGCGCCATCCGCGCCAACCTTGGCGCTGGTCGCGTGGAAATCCAGAGAAAATGGATGTTCCAGGCCACTACCCGCGCGACCTCTGGCGCGACTCGCGCTGGCTGGAAAACCTCTGGCGCCACATTGACGCTCTCAGCGTCAGCTTCCAGAGGGTCTGGCGCGATCAGCGCCAACCCTGGTGCCATCCACGCGGCACCCTAAACAGGGTTTTCTCATGTGAGTCCCCGCGCGACAGCGCGGGGTCAAGCGCCAAGAAATAAGGGTCCTTACACTCTATATACCAAATCGAAGATAGTTTAGTATAGATTTCAAAGACAAGGCTAACATTAACATTTGGGCTCAAATACCCACTCAAATTTAAAAAAAGGCTAAAATGGTGTTTTGAGAGTCCACATCAAAAGAACATCATTTTGAAATTCCATTCACACCAATGCACCAAGGCTCAACGAAGGTCACAAAAATGACATCAATATTATAAAAATGAAACTTTTACAATGTCTCATTTTCAAAGGTTTTTCAAAGGAAGTGTAAAAATACCTAATAGCGATATCCAACTCAACAAGTAGGGATCGCTTTAAATGCTCAAATCTATGTATGCCACAAACAAGACTATATATTCATTAGACCATTGTCAAAGTTCTTTGAGCAAATGGTTGTGTACCAAAGACCATGAATCTTCATCATAACCTAATAAGACAACAATTACACGATACCATCAACTTTGACATCAACAATGTTTTCAATGAAATCCTACATGCATGGATGAAATTGATCCACCATTGGCATCTTGTTGTTCGATTTTATTTCTTTAGATGATGATGCAGACTGCTTTTGTGTGAAGCAGCTATTTTGCATCGAATGTAATGCATCCACATACTTAAAGTAAGATGCATCATGCTTCATTGATCTTTGATGTTTGGTCAACTGTTTCTTTTGAGCACCTTTTGTTTTGACCTTTTCAAGAGGAGCACGCATCAAAGTTAGATTAGGGTATGCAAGTTTCCACAGTTACTCTTTAGAGTCACCTAAACCTTGGTTTGAAAAACTTAGCCTTCGTCCAAACATGTGGACTGTGTCAAGTGATATGCTACCAACAACATATCTGGCTAGCTCACATGGAGACAAGAGACCATGAGTAGTTCTCATAACACATCCACAACGAGAATTGTCAATGATAGCATAATTGACTTGCTCAACCTCAACAACAATTTGGTTTAACGCATACCTTGATACAATGCCAATTAGTCTCTTGTATAAGGTAACTTTAAAACACATGTACGACCACATGTCCTCATGTGTGCTTCTCTCAAAAGATGTCTTTATTTCACTGTGTTGCAAGGTGATCATGTTGTTAATGGCATCCCAAACACTACATAGGTCTCTAAGACTATTATGTAGTAGTCTTTTTATGGTCCAATGTGCAGACTCAACCCTACACTTAAAAGGGCAAATAATTATTTCAACAATTAATATGTTCTTAAAAAATAATATAGATTAACAATTTTCATAACTGTTAGTTGTAGTGTTTCTTAGATGCATCACTTTATTCATCAATGTTGTTACAAATCTTTGTCTGTAGGAAATCAACCATGTTTGTTTCACATAGTCAACAAACATTGGTCATGGTGAGCAAGCAATTTCAAACTTCACAAGACAATCATCATAATCTTTCTCAATAGGACAATCCACAAGACTCCCCATGCTTCCATCACAGAGTCTCATGCGTTTTTTTGTCCCACAAGGGTCTTACATTTTGCCTTCATATGCTTATCAATGTGAAACCGACACAACAAGTTGGTTGAGTTAGGGAACACAATTTTCACTGCATTCATCAATGTTGAATCTCAATTAGTAACAATGACTTCAAGGAGTGCATCACTTCTCAGAAAAATACCTCTAAATCGTTCAAGAGCCCACACAACATTGTTTATATTTTCGACCTCCAAATAGGCAAATTTAGCTGAAAATGTCATCGCAGTAGGTGTCACTCCAACAATGTCAAGTAAAGGGAGTCTGTATCTATTTGTTTTGTATGTACTATCTACAAGCAATACTAGATGCCATGCATTGCTTAATTTTACTGCATTCGGATGTGTCCAAAATATATCACGTACAACATCTTCATCCTTCAGTTTATGCCAATGGATATACAAATCGTGTTCAAGTAGCTTCACTAATTGTTGCATTTCATTATTACTGTCTCTTATAGAAGAACGACATGCATATCTTGCATTGTACACTTGCTTCATTGTTGTACAATTGTTGGTATTGTGATCCTTTAAAGTAAGAAGAATATTCTTTGGTTTGACCATTCACTTTGTCATATCATCAACAATAATCTTCTCATTCTCAGTTAGTCGACTAACATATGGATGTCCAGTCAATGACTTAGCCAAAGCATGATTATGGGTCCTACATATTAAGTTGACCATTCACCCTTCACCTCCTAAGACTGGTTTCGCTCATAGCTTAAAAGGACAATCACATTTTCTAGTGCTAGTCACCATCCGTACTAAATCTTTGTTGTATGCTCTATACTTTCCACTCCTTTCACAACCAATTAAAACAAATGAGGTCCTTCCCCTCTTTTCAGTTGATGTGTCAAAACTCCTTATCACAACCACAAAACCAATATCATAGCAATAGTACGAGCCCATTGCAATACGTCTTCACGGGAAGGAAACACCAACAAAAAGGATATACATGTTTAGTCTTCTTAAATCATTCATTTACTTACTTTAACCGAATACAAAATTATATCAATACCTCAGAAGTATTGAAGGCATTAGAACAATCAATATTAATTTCTTTAGACATAAAGCTCTCATACATCCACTCGTCTTTGTCCATCTTAACAAACTATTAAAAAAATAATTCAATGACAAACCATACGGATAATAATTATATTTACAAAATGAAAATGTTAATATAATACACATTTAATACATTTTTTAACCTAAGTAATATGTTCATTGTCAATATGTATGCTTCATACGGATGAATGTTAAAAAAACAAAAAAACTTACCTCCGCTGCCACCACAACATCCACTGCGACGACAATGGCGAAGCCAAAAACAATACAACTACTAAACCACCGCCAGCCAACGAAAGAAGGAGGTCAGCTAAGAAGAACAAATAGAGGAGGTGAGAAAAAACGAAGAAGCGAAAATGAGGTGAAGAAGAAGCAGAAAGAAGAGGAGGAAGGATAAATTTGGAATTAAAATAAAATAAAATGAGTGATATATTTGATTTTTGAATGGTATAGGAAGAAAAACCCTCTCCTACATCCTTTGAACAAAGGAATTTCATTCCAAGTTGTTTCTTCATTGATATGTCTTACTTCATTATGACAAGTGCATGATCGTTTTTCTTTATAAATAAATTACAAAAATCAATAAATTTATCATAAAATAATGATTTATAATTAAATAATAGTGTAAAATATACTAATAACCTATACTTACTAATAATAAAGGGAATATTCCCATTTGATCTACATTTCATTGAATAATTTTATCCTTAAATCACTTTTTAAACTTTCAAATTTTCCTACTAACCTATAATAACTTCCTACTACTTATATATTCATCTTATACTTTTTTTTTGTTTTTTATTTATTATTTACTTATAAAATTTAGCCAGGCACTCGGTGGCTCTCTTCCCCTAGTTATTTATAATTCTCTTTCTTTAAAAATAAATAGTCTTATCAAATTTAAAGGAGGGTTAGTTAAAATTAATTAATAATTTAATATAACTTAATAAACTTTAGCTAAACATAAAATGTTTCTCAATTTCCTCTAAAAAAGAAATGTTTCTCAATTTATTTATCTGTGGGGAGCGTTTCATTTTCCCTCCTCATCTCATCCTTTCGCACGCAACTTGTGCTGCTTAGCCGAACGCTACTCAGTGCTTCTTCTTCTACTGTTGCTGTGAAGTGAAACCATCAAGCATGTCTACGATGCTCTCTCTCTCCGCTTCTTATTACTCTTCTTCTCGTCTCCTGTGTCCCTTCTCTTCTTCGCGCAACCTTCTTCTCTTCTTCACGCGCCGACGCCGCCGTCCCTTTCCACTCTCTTGCACTCACCGTCATCTTGCAGGTTCTCTTCGCCTAATTCCTCTTCCTCTTTCCAACGACAAAATTTTCTTTTTCTTTTCTTTTTTCAATTGTGAGTATCGTTATTGTTTAATATGTTTCAGTTGCCGCGTCGGAGAGAGAGAATGGTGTCTTTACGTCTCCTGAGGTTGCCAAATCCTTCGACTTTGCCGCGGAAGAACGCATATACAATTGGTATGCTTTTGAAATTAATGTTGAAATTAGTGGTGTGTTATTATTTTGACCAAGGTTTTAAATATCGGTCGTTTGTTAATATCGCGGCAAATCGCGGATAAATGCGGTCAATACGGTCCCAATTGCCGTCGCCGCCAGTTAAAGACCTTTATGTTGCGGCCCAAATCACGGTCGTGGACCAATAATTAAAACCTTGATTTTGACACACAGCGTTTTGTTGATGTCGTTTTGCAGTGGCGAAAGAATTGTGCATTCAAATTATTTGATGTTGATCCCTTGATGCTTTTGTATTGATATATAAAGCTTGGTTCTGGCTGTTTTGGTGCATTTTGGAGTCATAATTGTTTCATTTTTCATTTCTGTTTTTTTTTTTTTTGGCTTCTATGGGCTCACACTTTGAAGAATGGATGATTATGAGAATGTGAGTTATGTTTTGATTGTGATTATTGGATGCTAGGTGGGAGTCTCAAGGGTATTTTAGGCCAAGCTTTGACCGGGGAAGTGATCCTTTTGTGATACCAATGCCGCCACCCAATGTTACTGGTTCTCTGCACATGGGGCATGCCATGTTTGTGACACTTGAGGTTTCAGTTTTTATTTGTTATTTTTTTAAAATTTCTAGTTCATGTATGTTATTATTACTATTACTATCACTATTTATTTATGTACACTATGACATTTTCTGTATTTCGGTATTTCCCTATTGCTAAGGTTCCATTTTTTTTCTCTGTGATTTACTATGGTAATTATAACAATGGAGTTCTGATACAACTCATTCAACTTTTGAAGTCATCAACTTTTTATGGTTGGTTGCTTGTTGTTATGTGCACAGGCAATTTAATATCAAATTGTGAAAAAAAATAAGAAAAGATGTTATTCCTTCCTTTTCTGCTTGTTGCATTTTGTTAAGTGATGTTGAGTTGTGGGTTCTTTGTAAACTTTTTACGCTAGTACAATGCTACAAATGTGTGGGTAATATATGTATGTATTTCTTACCATGCATATTCATGTATCCGTGAAGGATATTATGATTAGGTACAATCGCATGAAAGGAAGGCCAACACTTTGGCTTCCAGGGACTGATCATGCTGGAATTGCAACTCAGGTTTGTCAATTGTGAGGCCAATTTTTGCCACCCATTTTTCTTCTCTCTCTCTGTCTGTAGGGTGCTATGCATTTTGACTACAATTATTAAGGAGAATTTATTGCTTTTCTGCTTATTCTGAGCTAATATTGTAATGTGCCTTGTAATGGATGTACATGACTATGATAGTTTAGTTTGTTAAGTTCTCGAATGTGTCAGCTTGGATTCCTTTTGCTTCTCTCATGCTCGTTATAGGCTATTTTATTGAAGAAAAGAAATCAAGGAAATGTGTAATGTTAACACTGGTTTATTTTCACTATGGTTGGAGTCTAAGACAAGCTGTATTTATTGGAGGATAGCATTGCCTATATGACTTTCCGCTACAGCTCTAATTTTTTGGATTTTTAAATGGCTTGCTATTTTTGTACTTTTCCCCTCTCTCATTCTTTTTCCTTTTCCAAGGTCTGTCTTAACGATTATGTCATTCAACATTTCAATTGTTTTGCAGTCCCCTTACTATACAGTTTTATTTTGGTCAGATTTAATTTTATGATTCTTACCTTTTCTCCTTATTTTGTTCAGTTAAAGATCTTAGTTTTCCACTCAGTTTTATTTTCTTTCTCCCAGTTGGTTGTTGAAAGAATGCTAGCTTCTGAAGGGGTAAAAAGGACTGAATTGAGTAGAGATGAATTCACAAAAAGGGTTTGGCAGTGGAAAGAGAAGTATGTCTTCATATCCTTGCTTATTTTTCTTCCATCTTCATTTTTTGTTTTTGCACAGCCAATGGATTGCCCATATCAAAAGATGTAGAAGGGAAAAAATCTCATTATGTCCTATTACAAGAGATTAGAATCTGGAATATTATAAAGACTTAGGTGTATCAATTATATAAGAGGATAAATATTACGTGATAAGAATCTGTCTAAAAAATTCATCTTTGGGCTGCCCATTTTCATCTAAATCTGAACTAGACTTTCCTCCTAATAACCTAGTTCCACTTCCATAATAATATAGTCTTATAGGAATGTGATGTTGACCACTAATTAGGATTATCATATCTCTTTATTTGAATCTTGATTTATTTTAGTTTATCTTGTTTCTTTATCTTTTCCTATCTTAGTAAGATCTGGAATATTGATTTTAAATCCTTACTTTATTAATTAGGATATTTTTAGATATGATCCTATTGATTAGGGATTTCTTTGTTTTATTTTAGATTTAATTGCACTTTTTGCCACCAAAGTTTCACAATCCAGTGAATTTTTCCCTTCAATTTACAAAAAAGTTGTGATTTGTCTTAATTGTATCAATTTTTCTACCCCGAGACAAACCATACTTTGTTAATTGAGGGCAAAATTTGCAAAAAAAATCTTTGGGGAACAATTTGCGAGATTGTGAAACTTCGGAGGCAAAAAGTGCAATTAAGTCTTTATTTTATCAATTAGGATAATTGTTAGTTATGATCTTATTAATTAGGAATCTCTTTATTTTTTATTTTATCAATTAGTATAATTGTTAGGATATCTTTGTAGCCTTTTTGAAGCTCAAATTTGATTGAAATTTTATCTACCAGAAACTATTTTCAGAAAATAACTTGTTAGTCTAGGAGGGGCTCTGTCATAGATGAGTTTGCTTCTTGCTTTCACCATAGGACGCATGAAGGATTATTTCATGTTTATGGCTGTAAGTTAATCCTATGTGAAGGTTCATAACAACTTAGTCAGAGCCAGCATGGCTGACATGGATTTAACAGCAAAACTGAATGCCTTCATAGAGCTGATGGTGGTCAGGCAAAGTGCACTAGAAGAGCATATGGCTGACCTTCCATTATTATTTGAGGAGTGACTAAAGGCTCAGTCGGAGAGAACTCAGGAAACAAGCAGTGATAACAATGGAGGCAGTAAAGGTTCGGGAGGCAAAAATGACTCACAATATGGAGGATCCATGGTTCCTCATTATTCCAAAATGGAACTTCCCACTTATGATAACACTGGGGATCCATTGGGATGTCTGAAACATTGTGAGTGATTTTTATAAATTAAAGGATAGATGATGGTGACAGGATGGGATTAGGAACATTTCATCTAATAGGAGAGGTGCAGTTATAGTTTGACCAAGTAGAAGGAGAGGAACCAGATCAGGGTTGGGGGTGCTTCAAGGAAAGCTGTCATATATGATTCAGGCCACCTATGAGCAATAATCCATTGGGTGAGCTTTGTAAAAAGCAACAAGGTTTTGTAGAGAATTATCAACACTAGCTCCAATCCTTATTAGCCATAACTTTTAACCTCACCAACATATGAATCTTTTTACTGCTGGGCTGTTAGAATTAAGAATTGATATTGGGTTTTACCAACCATGAATTTTGGGTGTTGTCATGAATATGGCTCGGGAGTTAGACTGCAAGCGAAGTGTCTCTCAAGGGGGGTTGACTCCACCTTTTACAAATGGGCTGTTTCTTCCACCCAGACAGGTTCAGCAACTAAAGAAGGGGGGGGGGGGGGAGCCCACACAAATAAGCCTACTAGAAGCAATAGTATAGTAGGTTCTACACCATTTATCAAAAAAATAATGAGGGAAAAAATGGTTGAAAGAAGAGCTGAGGGCCTGTGTTACAATTGTGATTAAGCTTATGCAGTGGGACATAAATGTAAAAGGTTGTTTTGTATTCAAGTACTTGGGCAGGATGACAACTTAGACAAGGATGGCCACAAGGAAACTCTTTTTAAAATTTGAATGTGAGCTTGAGTACACACTCAAAGTTGAGCTTGGAAGTGACAATGTAGACCGCTAGTTAGGATTATCATATCTCTTTAATTTAAATCTTGATTTATTTTAGTTTATCTTGTTTCTTTATCTTTTCTTAATAAGATTTAGATATCAGAATTCTTATTTGAGATCCTTATTTTGTTAATTAGGATAATTTTATATATGATCCTATTAATTAGGAATCTCTTTTTTTTTAATCAATTAGGATGATTGTTGGTTATGATCCTATTAATTAGGAGTTTATTTATTTTATTTTGTCAATTAGGATCAATTAGGATAAATGTTGCTGTTGTGGCTTCAATATACTATTTCTACTCCGATGCTTCGCAAATTCATGGTTCGTGGTTGCTGTGGGATAAAATCCACAATTATTTTCTTGCTCATATGAATGCGAAGGCGAGGCAGCTTTGTATTCGACTAATCTGTCTTGAAGGCCAATCTGTTTCCGATGTTCTTTCTGCAATACAAAATATCGTAGACTCTGATTGCTATAGGAGATCCGATTTCTGTGGAAGAGCATATTGATATTCCTTGAAGGCTTACCCAAAAATTATGACTCTTCTATTGCGTTCATCACTAATAAACTTTACTTTCCTTCTATTGAATGTTGCTTCCATTAATGTTGCGGCCACTTCCTTTGCTCCTTCGATCTCTAATTCGGACACAGTTCAAGCTAATTTTGTGCAACAGACCTCTAATCAGAATCAAATCCCTCATCAGAGTCAGTTTTTGAATTATCCCCAAACTGGTCAGAACCAAAATCAGCAGTCCAACTTTAGTGGTGGTCGTGGTGGCTGCTATGGTGGCCGTGGTGGTCGTAGCTCACTTCAGTTCAATGCTCTATCTGCTTCAAATTTGGACATGATGCTGCTAATTGATAGCACAGGCCTTCCTCCTCATTTTATGGTGTTGTAACCTATCTTATGTTCACACCGATGACACAACCTATGCAACCTATGTTTGCTACACAACCGCAATATGTGTAACGACCCGTCTCGTCGCTACAATATCACAACTCTAAATGTGTAATTTCAATTTTAAATGAAAACTCCATTAATTTGATTATGAAAATGAGAGTAAATTTCTCGCGATAATACACTCATAAAAAATGCACAAATACGTAAACAAATGTATATATATATATATATAAATATATATTAAACTATTACATATCAGTCACATGTCATTTTTTTAATATATCTAAGTTTGAGATTACATGCTAGATCAAAGAGAAACAAGGAACCAATAGTTGATAACAAAATACAACTCTCAAAATAAATTCTAATGTTATCACGTCGGCTTGACGACTCTAACAAAAGGATTTTCCTTCAACATCACCTACTACTGCTCATTTGCTCCTACGAACGAAGGTTCGTGATCATCACAGGTACCAACCACACAATACAAAATTGCAAGGATTAATTTATTATACAAGATCAACAAGTACCAAATGACAATGATTAGCAAGAAAACAATAATAATAACCACAATCATTCTCAGTAATCAATCAGCTCAACACACACTCAACCAACTAGTCATCAACTTTTTTTCACAATTCAAATCAATTATGCTTAGAATGATACATGCACCCGACTCAACTCTTAAATGCAATGTGGTACCATTCGTCAGGAAATATAGCCTAAGCATGCCCACATGACACTCATTTGGAAAATGATGTAGTAACTCGTCGAGGTCACTCTGTCGTGTATAGGTTATTCCCCCCTCTCCACCCTTCATGATGATCAGCCAAAGTCACAAGGGAGTCCAAACCGAGTGACGTGCCCCCTTGTACCCGCATTTTTATCCTCAGAAAAACCACATGTACTTACTGCCACCATTCTATTTTCATGAAATTATGAAGTATGAAACATGGACACCATCAATGCACTGATCGTGGATAGTTAAAAATTCTAAGCAATCCCTTTCCTTCTCTAGGGAAGCTTAATATTCTTAAACCAATCATCTTCCCTCCGAGGGATATCCAACAGGTCACTGCACCCCCCATGTACATACACAACATACATTCATCACGATGACACCATCAACATCATCTCATCTCAATGTCATCATCAACATCTCATTAATATAATAATCAACATAATCTCATTTCAATATTATCAACATCACAAGTAATTGCATTTCACATATATACATGTAACACATGCCTGGGATTCACATTCCCCAGGTCTCCTCTGTAGTTAAGACTTTTTCTAAAAAATCTAATCATTACAGCAACAACATCATTTACAATTCCATTTATCAATAATAAATATATCGCATCCAATTAGTTTAAAACACAATTTTTCTTGAAAATCAGAACATAATAGGGACAAACATACATCTCCATAATTGGGTTCCCTGACCCCAACTATTGTATCAAAAGATGTAAACAAACAATAAACTTCCCTCACCTATCTATATCTCTTTGTTAACTCCTCGTAGTGTCGTTTTGAGATCTCTCAAGTTTACGTCCTTTGATCCAAACATAGAGCTCTATATCCTAAATCAAAGATAATTTAGTATAGATTTTGAAGACATGGTTAATATTAATATTTAGGGTCAAATACCCAGTCAAATTTAAAAGGGGTTAAAATGGTGTTTTGGGAGTCCACATAAAAAAGATGTCATTTTGAAAATTCGATCACACCAATGTGATCGGGGCTCAACGAAGGTTACAAAAATGACATCAATATTATAAAAAGGAAACTTTTACAATGTCTCATTTTCAAAGGAGATCTTGATTGACAGTTGGGAATCCTAGCCAGTTAGGGGGGATAGTGGGCTGAAGGAAGTGGCTGTCTGATAAGATAGGCTCACGTTTAAACATCAAACAGATGGAGCCTCAACAAGTAAAACAACAGGCGATTGGATATGTGAACCTTCAAATGACTGGGACTTGGCGGAGCTGTTGGGTATCAGGTGCAGTAACCAAGAGGAAATGATGTAGAATATGCTGGAGATGGAGGTGAGAGATGAAAAGGAGATTGTGAGGTTGGGTAATAATGAGGTTGATTGATGAATATCCTTTCTTATAATATAAGATGTTTGGGGAGGGAAGTTAAATGGGCTTCTATTAGGAAGTTAATTAATAATGAAAGGGTGGATATGTTGTGTATTCAAGAAACAAAGAAGGAAGTTAATTAATAATGAAAAAAAAACTATGTCAAGCATTGTGGGGTGACTGTGAAGACAACTGGGAATTTAAGCCAGCTTGTAACTGAGCGGGTAGCCTTTTGTGCATTTGGAATAAGGATAAATTATAATTGAGAAGAAGGTGGTAAGAAATGGGTTTATTTATTTGGAGGGTACCTGGGTTGAAGATAATGAAAAGATTACTGTGGTAAATGTATACTCACCATGTGAGACAACACTGAAAAAATGTTTGTGGGAAGAGATTAAGCAACTTAGATCTGCGGGCAGCAGGGGTCCTTGGTGCATTATAAGTGATTTTAATAACATGAGGAGGCAGTCGGAAAGAGTTGGTAGTTGTCAGCGTAGTCAAGATGAAGGCATCATCAAGTACTTCAATGATTGGTCGCTGATTTGGAGGTTGAAGATGTGCCATGCATTGGGCGTAAGTTTACTTGGTTCAGACCTAATGGATCTGCAAAAAGCAGATTAGATATGGCCCTTGTTTCTGTAGAGTGGACTGTTAAATGGCAAGGTACCTCTCAAATGATTTTGGACCGCAACTTTTCTGATCATTGCCCTTTATTGCTTAATGCTTCTACTGCTGATTAGGGCTCGAAGCCGTTTCGGGTTTTGGATTGCTGGTTTGGTGATAAGACTTTCAGAAAAGTAGTCCAAGACAGCTGGAATTCAACAACGGTGTTGGGTTGGGGTGGCTATGCATTGAAAGAAAAAATTAAAGCTTTAGAGCAGAACCTCAAAGTTTGGAACAAGCAGCCCTTTGGTGTCATCCAACAAAACATCAAAAGAGTTGAGGCCGAGATGAAGGGTTTGGAGAAGGATAGTGAAAACAGGCAGCTGAGTGATGAAGAGCTGAAAAGGAGGAAACAATTACAGGAGGAGTTATGGGTCGCATCATAGTCTTATGCATCAATTCTTAGGCAAAAGGCTAGAACGAGATGGGTTAAGGAAAGCGATTGTAACTCCAAATTTTTTCACAGAATTGTCAATTTGAAGCGGAGGACTAGTATGATCAAGGGTGTCTTGGATGAAGGCTGCTGGCTGGATGTTCCCAGCAGTGTTAAAGAGGCAATTAGAGTCTCATTCAAAAAAAGATTTGAAGAACCTGTGTGAGAGAGGCCCAATTTAGACGGGGTCAAATTCAGAACTTTAGATCAGCAACAAAACAACTTATTGGTGGCACGTTTTGAGGCAAAGGAAGTAAGAGATGCTGTTTGGGAGTGTGGGAGTGAGAAGAGCCCTGGTTCGGATGGCTTTAATTTTAAATTCATCAAAGAATTTTGGGAAATCATTAAACCTGATTTCGTGAGATTTTTGGATGAGTTTTATAATAATGGGATTTTCCCTAGGGGTGGCAATGCCTCGTTCCTAGCTCTGATTCCTAAAGTTCATGATCCGCAGGGCCTCAATGACTATAGACCTATCTCTCTTATTGGGTATGTGTATAAGATTGTTGCTAAGGTGTTATCTTCTAGGCTGAAGAAGGTGGTGCCATCTGTCATAGACAGTTGCCAATCGGCCTTCATTGAAGGGAGACACATGCTGCAGAGTGTGCTTGTGGCAAATGAAGTGGTTGATGAAGCAAAAAGATGTGATAAAAGCTGTTTTGTGTTCAAGGTTGACTACGAGAAAGCATATGATTCAGTGAGTTGGGATTTCCTTTCTTACATGATGAAAAGGATGGGGTTCTGTAATAAGTGGATTTGCTGGATCAAAGGGTGTCTAAAATCAGCATCCATTTCTATTTTGGTTAACGGGAGCTCCACTGCAGAATTTAAGCCTCAAAGAGGCCTTAGGCAAGGTGACCCATTAGCCCCATTCTTGTTTAACATTGCAGCAGAGGGAATTGCTGTTCAAAAACTTGTAATGCAACTTTGTAAGATACCTTTTATCAATAAAAGTGAACTTGATTTCTGTTGTTCATGTTGTCTTGGAAAAGCCCACAGATTACACTCTCCCTCTTCTTTCACTACTTATAATCACCCTCTTGAACTCATTTTTAGTGATCTTTGGGATCAGCTCCCTTTGTTTCTTCTACTGGGTATAACTATTATGTTACCTTTGTTGATATACAAGGTATACCTGAATTTTTCTACTTAGGGCTAAATCTGATCCACTTACTGTCTTCAAACAGTTTAAAGCATTGGCTGAAGAGCATTTTAATCTTTCTATCAAAGCTGTTCAAATAGAAGCTTGGCCCTAGTCACTGCTGAGGTGTCTTGGCTTCAGTCTCTTTTGACTGAACTTGCAGTTCCACACAAGCTGCCTGTCATCCATTGTGACAACACTAGCACTTTGTCACTTGCTCATAACGGAGTCCTTCATGCTCGCACCAAACACATGGACTTAGACCTGTTTTTTGTTCGTGGAAAGGTTCTGAACAAACTGCTTTAGAGTTGACACAGTTCATTGTAACTTGGCTTTTTCTTTCAGATCAATGATAAAATCTACTTTACATTTTCTCTCAAATTCTATCAAGAATCAACTTCTATGTCCTGTGTTACTGGTGTTACATCTCCAAAGCTTCTTCATGATTGCATGAGTCATCAAAATTTGTCAAAATTAAAGCAAATGGATGAATAATGAGTGTTTTGCAGAACGAGATGTTTTGTGTTATGCAGAACTAGATGTTGCCCATGATTAAATTACTATCTGTAAACTGTGAAGCCATTTCTTCATTGATATATATTGTTATCTTCTTTGTCCATCCTTCTCATAATATTTGTTTACTGCATTCAGATATGGTGGAACTATTGCAAATCAGATCAAGAGACTTGGTGCTTCATGTGATTGGTCTAGAGAGCACTTTACCCTTGATGAACAGCTAAGTCGTAAGACCGTTTTCTACTAATTAGAACTCTCGCTAACCCAGAAAGTATATGGGCACTTATTCGAAAAATTATGGTGATACAAATAAAGATAATCGGTGCTGTTTTGGATTTTCATAACTGTTTTCATTTAGAGCTATCATCATCATCATCATCATCATCCAATGTCTGTTAATTTCCCTGAATTTTTCTAATGTAAATCCAACATTGTTGTATTGTTAGCATTTGTTTATTCGCGCTGTAATATATACTGATACCTTGCCTTATAATTTATGCAGAAGCTGTAGTTGAGGCATTTGTTAGACTTCATGAGAAAGGTTTGATTTATCAAGGTATAAACTGAAGCTACATTTTGGTATATAACTATATATTTCGTTTGCACTTTGTTTTAATTTGTGTTTGATTTTGCTTATTTTGAAAAAATAGTTGCTTATTTTGCCTAGTTTAGTGAGAGCTTTTTGAAAAATTAGTCTTACAAACATGCACGTAAGTAGTGTTTAGTCCAGTTTTCCTTTTGGCTTAAAAAGCTACTTTAAAGCTACAACTCATTCTTGAAGTTACAAGTCTAAATAAGAACTTTTAAAGTGAAGTAGCAGTTATTTGGCAGTTTTCATTTCTTTTAGCTTAAAAAGAGATGACTTGAGAGAGAGCAAGGAGAGAGTGGAGTGAGAGAAAGAAAGGAGAGAGTGGAGTGAGAGAAAGAAAGGAGAGTGGAGAGAGACAAGGGGGAGAGAGAAATGTGGACATGAGCAATTGAACATCTTCTCGTTGACAAAGAAAGGAGATAACAAACTAATAAACATCTATTTTGGTTTTTAAAAAGGTTTGATTTACACTTGACATTGATTTGGCTCCCAAAAGATTAGCTACATCATTATAATCATTCAATTATGAAATGTGATCATGAAATAATGCTTTTATGCATAAACTCAGATTGAAAGGGTAAATGTCATTTTCAATAAACTGTTTCTTCGAGTCAGCTCAGTTGACTAAATTGTGAGATATGAATTGAGTGTCAATCTCTTGTAATACATTCCAGCCCTCTCCTATTTACCTGTCCTCTCTCCCCTTATATGGTGTATTATGAGCCTCTTGCACCAATGAGAGACTAAAAATTTCAACTTTCAATGTTTACGAAACCTCATTGATATATATATTTTTTTCATTATTAAAAAGCTAAAGTATTGTCACTTTTATTTGATGGTAGAATTCTATGTACTTCTATAACAATATTGATGAAAAGGAGAGCAGAGGACAAATTTGGTGAATACCGTGTGTCTAAGATACACAACGCTGACTTTATTATATAGACTCAAAATAATAAATACAATTGATTATAGAAGATTTTGTTCCTATGAATCAGATATTGTTTTCGTTATAAAATACAACAGTACACTAAATAAAGCATAATATATAATACAAAAATTGTCAATAATAGTAATGAAAATATCATAAATTAAATAATAAAAATAATAATAACAAAATAAAAAATAATACATAATATAATAAGCTAAGTAATGATAAAATAAATTCTAAATAGTATGATAATTAGAAATATATATATATATATATATATATATATATATTAAAAAATTAAAATAGGTAAGGATATATATGACTAATTCTAGGATCCCATAGAGATTTATTGAAGATATCTGCCAATTGGTCAATAGAATTGGTAATTATAAAGTGGGTTTCTGTAATTGTGTGTTTGTTTAGCATAAATGGTCCTTTATTTATAGTGAGATTGATTTACAATATATGGAAACATAATATTCCCTAATAATGATTATAATCCCTAATAATCAGCTGCGGATATTTTCTAATTACAAATCAAATCTTTAATACTCCTCCTTAAGCTGGAGCATATATATAATATGATCCAAGCTTGTTACAAATGTTGTCAACACGAGAGCCCTTGAGGGATTAAGTGAACATGTTTACAAGTTGGTCACTAGAGCCGACAAAGTTGGTGATGGTTTCTCCTGAAACCACCTTCTCTCTCACAAAGTGACAGTCAATCTCAATGTGTTTAGTTCATGGAAGATTGGATTTGATGCAATGTGAATAGCAGCTTGATTGTCACATATTAGTTTAGTATCCTGAGCTCCAAATTTTAGCTGTTTGGAGAAGTTTCCTAAGCCATGTAATCTCACATGCAGCTCTTGCCATAGCACGGTGCTCAGCTTTAGCACTGATCTAGCAACTGTTTTCTGCTTCTTGCTCCTCCAAGAGATCAAGTTTCCTCCAATGAGAACACACAATATCAAGAAGTGGACTTCCTATCTAATGGTGATCTTGCCCAAACAGTATTAGAATAGCAAACGATGACAGCATCACAATCTGTATGACAGCATTCCAATGACTATCACATGGTTCCTTCAAGAATTGGCTAACCACACTGACTGCAAATGTGATATCTGGTCTAGTGACAATGACGTAATTAAGTCTTCTGACTAGACGACGATATATTGCGGGGGGACTTTCAATGGCTCCCCCTAACCTGGAAGAAGCTTCATATTAGGATCCATAGGAGTGTCACTTGAGCAACAATCGAGCATACCAGTCTTGGTCAAAATTTCTATAGCATACTTCCGTTGGGAAATGACTATGCCAGATGAGAGTTGGGCAACTTTGATGCCAAGGAAGTACCTGAGCGGACCCAAGTCCTTGGTCTGAACTGACTGTGGAGGTGAGACTTGAGGTGGAGAATGACAGCAGAGTCATCGCCAGTGATGACGATGTAATCAACATACATAACTAGATAGATGCATAGGCCAGACGGTGAATTGAGGGAAAATACTGAGTGATCAACTTCACAATGAGTCATTCCAAACTCAAGCAGAGTGGCACTGAAACGACCAAATCAGGCACGAGGAGATTGCTTGAAGCCATAGAGAATGTCAAAATATACAGATAAGGCATGACTTGCTTGAAACTGTAAAACCAGGGGGCTGATCCATGTACACCTCTTGCAAGTTACCATGTAAGAAGGCATTTTTGATGTCCAATTGGTGAAGAGGCCAATGTCAGATGGTGGCCATAGCAAGAAAAAGATGAACAAAGGTGATTTTTGCCATAGGAGAAAAAGTGTTGCCATAATTAAGACCAAAAATCTGAGTATAGCCTTTAGCCACCAAGCGAGCTTTGTAGCAATTGATTGTGCGTGTAATCTTCACTATGTAGACCCAGTGACACCCAACAGTGGATTTGTTGGTAGCCAACAAAATGAGCTCCCATGTGTTGCTCGCATCCAAAGCAACCATTTCTACCAACATTGCTTGTTGCTAATTATAGTCAGCCATGGCTTCACCTTATACTTAGGAATAGACACAAAATCCAAAGAAGAGATGAAAGAAAAATAGGAAGGAGATATACAATTACAATTAAGAGAAAAGGCATATTTAGGATTAGCATTAGTGCAATGGGAAATTCCGGTGCAGGCGACGGTGGTGGAAAGACGTTTGGAGTAGGAGATGATGCTGAAGGATCACTGGGTGGCATTGCTGGTGGTGCTTGTGCCCGACTATAGTAGACCTGCAGTGGAGATGGAGTAGGAGCAACGATTGGCGCTGGAACAACAGGTGGAACCTCAAGAGGAACATTTTCCACAGTGGAGGAAAAGAAAGGAGTAGCCTAAAAAGAAAGTAACATCAGCAGAGACTAGATACCGTTGAATTTGGGAAGAGTAGCATCGGTAACCTTTCTGGAGGCGGGAGTAACTCAGAAAAATACATTTAAGGGGCTTGGCAGAGAGTTTGTTTTTACCTGGAGTGAGATTGTGGACTTTTATAACAAGTGAGAAGAAGGAAGATAGAACTGATAGAAATCTTGTATATTATTTTCAGAATGAAAAGTTAGTTGAAGTTAGTTACAAAAGAGGTATTCATAGACTTCTTGACCAAACTATAACAGAAAACTAATTATAACAGAAACAAACAACTAACAGAAATTGACAGCTATACAGAGAGGGATACAGTTAGCAAAGACTAACTGCCTGATACAGAGAGGTGCTGTTAGCAACAACTAACATCCCTTACAATGACAGCTTTACACAGAGAGGTGCTGTTAGCAAAAGCTAACAGCCCTTATAGTCCTATTACAAAACTGTTTGCACAGTTGTATAATTACATACTCTAATATCCCCCCTCAAACTCAAGGGGAAGAGTTTTTAGAGGAAACACTCCTCACATTGAGTTTGCCCTTGAGAACTTCAAATCTTGCTGAAGAGGCTTGGTGAGAACATTAGCCCATTGATCCAGGGCAGGAATATGCACAACAGAGAGTTGCTTGGCCAGAATATTTTCCCGAATAAAGAAGACATCAATTTCCATATGTTTGGTACGACAATGGAACACAAGGTTGTGAGCAATAGAAACAACACTCTAATTGTCACAAAAAATAACAGGACTTGTGAAGGAAACTTGTAATTCAGTTAGGGGAGCATGAATCCAAGTTAGCTCTGTGGAGGTTTGAGCTAAACTACGGTACTCAGCTTCAGTACTGGACCTAACTGTGACTTTTTGCTTGTGGGACCACCAAGAAACTAAATTTGGGCCTAGAAAGCTAGCAGCTCCAGATGTATAACGCCTGTCATCAACATCAAATGCCCAATCAGCATCACAGAAGGAACGAAGAACCAATGGCTGAGTGATACAAGCAAACTGAAACAAAAGCCCATGAAATTAAGTTCCCTTAAGATACCTTAAAATCCTCTTAACCACTGCCTAATGAGAATCAAGAGAAGCAACCATAAATTGACAAACTTTGTTGACAGCAAAACTGATTTCTGGTCTAGCGAGAGTAGCATATTGAAAGGCACCCATCACTGACCTGAATAGAGTAGGATCATGAAAAGTATCAGCACCATGCCTAGATAGCTTGCAATTAGAGATCATGGGGGGAAAAATAGAGTGAGCTTCAGCCATGTGAGTTTTGTGTAGCAAATCACAAATATACTTGCTTTGAGTCATGAGAATTGAGTTATTGGGCAGATACTTGACCTCAAGACCCAAGAAATAATCCAAATGGTTGCTTAAGAGAAAAAGCATTGTTTAGTATAGTTGTGAGCTGCTGAATGAGAACAGTAGAACTCCCAGTAATGATGATATCATTTTCATAAACCAGAAGATAAATCAGATGTACTTGATGATTGTAGATAAAAAGAGAAGAATCACATTTGCTTCCCACAAAACCAAACTGAAGTAGAGTGGATTTCTGTCTATCAAACCATTGCCTTGGGGCTTGTTTTAAGCCATAGAGAGCTTTGTTAAGCTTGCAGACCAATGACTTGTTTGCAGCTTCAAATCCTGGAGGCTGTCATGTACACAGATTCTTCAAGAAGCCCATTAGGGAAAACATTATTCACATCAAGTTGAAGCAACTTCCACCCATGTGATAGAGCAAGAGTGAGAACAAACTGAATTGTAACAGGTTTAATAACAGGGGAAAATGTCTCATGAAAATCAAAACCCTGAACTTGATGAAAGCCCTTGACTACTAACCTGGCTTTGAACTTGTTGATGGTACCATCAACATTTTCTTTCACTCTAAACACCCACTTGCACCCAATAGCCTGTCTATTGGAAGGTAAGGAAACTAAATCCCAAGTTTTATTTTTCAACAAAGCATCATACTCCCTTTGCATGGCAGCATGCCAATCTGAGCTTTCCAGGGCCTGTTTCACAGATTTTGGTTCAAAATGAACAAGTTAAATTCTTTAGAATGTGAGTTTGCACTTAATTCAACCCCAGAAGCTAACTTAAGGGGTGAGGGTTGCCCCTCACTTATAAACTTTATTTTGGCTTTATCTTTAACCGATGTGGGACTTGGACTTTTCCTAATACACCCCCTCACGCCCAGCACTTTTGGGCTTGGTGCGTGGATAACAAGGTGAGTGGCCTTTTTAATGAAATCTTGGAAATGCTTTGATACCATTTTAGAATAAGTGAGAAGAAGAGAGAACTGATAGAAATCTTGTATATTATTTTCAGAATGAAAAGTTAGTTGAAGTTAGTTACGAAGGAGGTATTTATAGACCACTTGACCAAACTATAACAGAAACAAACAACTAACAGAAATTGACAGCTGTACAGATAGGGTTACAGTTAGAAAAGACTAACTGCCTGATACAAAGAGGTACTGTTAGCAACAGCTAACATCCCTTACTATGACAGCTTTACACACAGAGGTGCTGTTAGCAAAAGCTAACAACCTTTATAATCCTATTGCAAAACTGTTTGCACAGTTGTATAATTACATACTCTAATATGGACAAAACATGTAATCCTAAAGACACGAAGAGGAATAGGGTGAAGGTCTTGTTGAGGATTCAATATGGAATAAGGAATCTGATTGTCGAGAATCGATGAAGGCATGCGGTAAATCAGATGACAGGAAGTAAGAAGAGCATCTCCCCAAAAACGAAGTGGAACATTATAATGAAGAAGAGTGCGTGCAATTTCCACCAAGTGGCTGTTTTTGCGTTCAAGAACACCATTTTGTTGTGGTGTATGGGCACATGATGTCTGATGAAGAATCCCCTACGAGTTTAAAAAGGACTGAAACTGGGATGACAAATATTCTTTTGCATTATCAGTTTGTAAAATTTTGATTGAGAGGCCAAACTGATTTTGAATTTCAGTAGAAAAACTTTGAAAAATAGAAAAAACATCGGAACGATTCTTCATTAGAAAGACCCAAGTACAACAGGAAAAGTCGTCAATAAAAGTGACAAAATAAAAATAGCCTAATGTGGAACAGACTCTACTAGGACCCCAATATTGGAGTGAACTAAAGCAAAAGGTGACACAACACACTTATTGACACAAGACCATAACTGGTACGAGTATGTTTACCTAGCTGACATGCCTTGCACTAAAAGGACTTAACATTAAAAAGATTGGGAACTAAAAGACGCAATTTCTCCAGATTCGGATGCCCAAGGCTTTGATGTGAGAGAGTTGGAGATGCAGATGAGACATAGGCAACTAGAGGTGTGAACTGATATAATCCTCTAGACTCATATCCAGCTCCAATCGTCTGTCCAGTGCATCGATCTTGTAGAAGAACAAATTTATAAACAAATAGGATCGAAAGATCAAGAGTGGTGCATTTGCTAATAGAGATTAAATTAAAAGGACAACCAGGAACAAATACGACATAATTCAATTAAAGTTGCGAAAGAGGATGTGTTTGTCTGATGGCTATCACAAGGGGCATTCATAAATTGACTGCAAACGTGATGTCTGGTCTAGTGACAGTGAGGTAATTAAGTCTGCCTACAAGTCGTCGATATCTTCTCGGGTCTTTCAGTGGTTCCCCCTGACCTGGAAGAAGCTTGACATTGGGATCCATAGGAGTGTCATTAGGGAGACAATGAAGCATCCCAGATGTGGTGACCCTTAACCTGACTAAGGCAGTTAACTAACCATAGTTAGTTCCTGCTCTAACAGAATAACAGAAATAACAAAATGACAGCTGCTCTAAGTGAATCATAACTGTTCTAACAGAATAATAGCTGCTCTAACTGAATCATAAAGTAAAACTTAATACACTAATACCCCCCTTAAACTCAATGGGGTTGAGAATCAAAAATGGACTCAACTACATTGGGTTTGGACCTAAGAAAGAGATACCGAGTTGGTGATAGAGGCTTAATGAGGGCATCAGCCTATTGATCTATAGCATGAATATGATACACTTTGAGCTCTTTAGCTAAGGCTTTCTCCTTGACAAAAAAAATGTCAATTTCCATGTTTTTAGTCCGGAAATTAGGAACTGGATTATGAGTGATAGCTAATGCACTTTGGTTGTCACGGTAAATCTCTAGGGTCTGAACAGTAACAAATAACTCTGTTAAAAGAGTTTGAATCCATGTAACTTCAGTTATGGCTTTAGCCAAGCTCTTGTATTCACCTTCAGTGGAAGATCTAGCCATAATTTGTTGTTTCTTGGACCACCATGAGACCAAATTAGGACCAAAATAAAGCACTGCACCAGAGGTAGACCTTCTATCATTTGGATCTGAGGTCCAATCAGCATCACACAGGGCTTTGATAGTAAAAGGCTGAGAGGAAGGAGGAACCTTGGAATGAAGACCATGATGAATAGAGCCTTTGAGGTACCTTAGAATGCGTTTTAACAACTGTCCAGTGAGAGTCCATAGAATTAGCCATGAACTGATAGACCTTGTTCACAGCATAGCTTACTTAGGCCTTGTAATGGCTGTGTATTGAAGAGTTCCAACAACAGACCGATAGAGAGATGGATCACTGAATAAATCCGAGCCAGCTTTGGTTAACTTGCAATTAGCAGTCATAGGGGAAGAAATAGACTGTGCTTCTGCCATTTTGGTTTTCTGAAGCAAATCTCTGATATATTTGCTTTGAGTCAGTAGAATAGTCCCATCAGCCACTGATTTGATTTCTATACCAAGAAAATAGTCAAGTTTTCCCAATTGTTTAAGACAAATTGTAATGCAGCTTGGTGGTGAGTTGCTGAATTATAACATTGGAGGTACCAGTAATAATAATATCATCTACATAAACAAGAATGTAGATAATGTGTCCTTTGTCTTTATAAACAAACAATGAAGGATCGCACTTGCTGGCTGTAAAAGAGTTCCTTTGAGCCTATCAAACCACTGTCTTGGGGCCTGTTTAAGGCCATGCAAAGCTTTTTGTAGCTTGCAAACCAAGATTTTATCTGAACTTTCGAAGCCTTGTGGCTGCTGCATGTAGATAGTCTCTTCAAGATGGCCATTTAAAAAGGCATTGTTGACATTTAGCTGGGACAAATCCCATTTATTAGTGAGAGCAAGAGTTATAATCAGCCTGATTGTAACACGTTTTTATCACAGGAGAAAAGGTTTCATTAAAGTCACAACCAGCAACCTGATGAAATCCTTTAGCCACTAACCTAGCCTTGAACCTGTTAACTGTCCCATCAGCAGATGGGCAATCAAAATCAAGATGGGTGGGAATGGCAGCTACAATGGAGAAGACCTTTTAGAGAGTGTGAGATTCAGCTGGCCATAGGATTCTTGGAAGATATCAACGGGTTGGTAATTAATCAGCAGCAAGCAGATTCATGGATTTGGTCGGGAGAATCCAGTGGAGAATACTCGGTGAAAAGCGCCTATCATATGCTCAGCAGGGAGGAAGATGGTCACTTTCAGGATGAAGTTTTTAAGAGTTTATGGAAATTGAAAATCCCATCCAAAGTAGCGTGCTTTATTTGGAGGCTCTTGAAGGATAGATTACCTACAAGGAACAATCTTAGGAGAAGAAATATAGATATACCAGTCACTCTTTGTCCTCTTTGCAATAATTCTGAGGAAGATGCATCACATCTATTCTTCCGCTGCCCTTGTATTTTACCTATGTGGTGGGAATCATGGGCTTGGGTAGGCATCATAGGGGTATATTCTTGTAATCCAAAGGAGCATTACAGACAGTCCTCCTTTTGTCATTTAAGGGGGAAAGCTCTATCTAGGTGGCTAACTTGGTGGACAGCTTTAACATGGTGTATTTGGAAGCATAGAAATCAAATCCTTTTTCACAATGAACCTTATAATGGCCACAAACTGTTGGAAGATGCCATCTTCTTTTGCTGGTCGTGGCTGAGGAACCTAGAGGATGGTTTTAATATCCCTTTTCACTATTGGTCTAGCAACTTGAGTCAGTGTTTTGCACCTTTGGGGAGGGCTAATTCAGCTGTATTTTGTCTTGTTTTTTGTGCGATCTGTCAGAACTTCGTCGGCTTTGGTTCAAAGCCATCAAAGTTCTGAGTAGATCCCGCTGTTTTGTATCCTCAGCAGTACTCCTTGTACTGTTTTATATATATATATATATATATTATTTTTGCTGATAAAAAAAAAAAAACTGTCCCATCAGCATTCTCCTTAATTCTGAAGACCCACTTACAACCCAAAGCTTGTCTGTCTTTGGGAAGAGGAACAAGATCCCATGTTTTATTGTTAAGAAGAGCCTCATACTCTTGTTTCATAGCAGCAAACCATTGAGGGTCAGGAAGAGCCTGTTTAACAGTCTTAGGTTCACAATGTGCCAAAAACAGTGAAGGATGCAGCCTAGGTTGATGAATTCCAGACTTGGATCTGGTTTGCATAGGATGGACATTTTGTGAGTGAAGAACAGGATTAGAATAAGGAGAACTGATAGTGAGACCGAGAAGAGTTACTTGACAGTTCACTTGGATTTCTGTTTTAGTCAGAAATAGTGTTAGAGTGTTCATTAGTAACAGAATTTGGTTCAACATTTGAAAGAGGAGATGAGGTGACATTTTGAGAATTAGGGAATTCAGTATCGAGGGATATAGAGGGATCAGCACTTTCAGAAGTAGAATTAGTTTCAGCATGTTGAGAAAGAGTGGGTTCATTAGGAGAAGGTGAAACAAGGGGAATATGAGCAGTAGGTAAAAAAATCACTCTTAGAAGAAGTGACAGAGTTGGATAAAGATGGAAAAGGATCATTCTAAGGATACTTAAGCTCATTGAAGATAACATCTATGGAAACATATAATTTGCCATTAGAAGAGAGACACTTGTAGTCTTTGTGAGAAGTGGAATAAACAAGGAACAAACACTCATGTGACCTGAAATCAAGTTTGTGTTTATTATAGAGTCTAAGAAAAGGATAGCAAGCATATCCAAAGTTCCTCAAAAAATTGTAATTAGGTGATTGTTAAACAAAGCAGTATAAGGAACTTAAAATTTAAGAGAGGCAGTGGGAAGTTTGTTTATCAAATAAACAGCAGTTTGGAAGGAAAAATTACAAATTTTAAAGGGAGAGAAGCTTTTTGAGAAGAGTGAGGCCTAACTCAACGATATGCCTGTGTTTTCTTTCCACAACACTATTTTGATGATGTGTGTGAGGGCAAATTAGCCTGTGAATGATCCCATGGGTTTGAAGAAATGAGGTAAGAGGTCTAAATTCACCTCTCCAATCTGTTTGAACACTCTTAATTTTGGTATCAAATTGGAGTTCAGCCATGGTTTTAAATTGCAAAAAAACAAAAAATGTTTCTGATTTATTTTTAAGAAATTAGATCCAAGTGAACTTAGAATAGGCATCGACAAAGCTGATATAATAAGAGAAACCATTTGAGGATGAAATATGAGATGGTCCCCACAAATCACTGTATATAAGTTCAAGAGGAGCAGATATACCGTTTGAGATAGAGAAGATGGTAGTCTATGTGACTTACCAACCCAACAAGCAGCACTCCAAAAATGTTTGCGATTGAGTAAATAGCTCCACGAACGAATATATCTTATCAAATTGGAAAATGGAAAGATTGAATTCGAACATAGTTTTATTAACTATGGGTATATTACAATGATTAAGCACAAGCCTTAGTACATTAGCATTAGGATAACCCAATCTAAGGTGCCATATAGTTTGAGAGCTAGTACTAGGTGCTGTTTGAACATCAGAAGCTGGATTTACAATGGAATCAGAAATTTGTGTATTAGAACAACTAGAAACAGAAGTAACAGCAGAATAACACTGGAATTTGAAAGTAAGCAGTTGGCTGAGGCAGAGTCTTTGAGTGCAAGATGTGGAAATATGTAGAGGCCATTAGACCCAGTGAACCTTGAAGTAAGACTTCATTGGTTTCCCGTGATTTCACAGCACAATGATTAGGATAAAACTCAAAGAAAACATTGTTATCCTTAGAAAATTTGCTGACACTGATTAAGCTTTTAGTGATGGCAGGTACATGTAATAATTGTTTTAAGGACAGAGAGACTTAGGATTAATAGGGGCAATAAACTTAGTGTAACCAAAAGACTTAATAGAAAGGCCTTGGCCATTACCAATGTATATTTGGTTTGGCCCCTCAAATGGACCAAGTTGTTGGATGTTTTGAGACTCATCAATGTCATTATCAACATCATCTTCATGTCATCTTAATGTCATCAATAACATAAACATCATTTTATTTCAATATCATCATTATAAACATAAATATTCAATAGCATCAACTATATCAACATTATCTCATTTCAACATCATCAACCCAATCACATTATCTCATTTCAACATCATCAACCCAATTACAATATCTCATTTCAACATCATCTCATTCATCCACAATCCATATTATCATGAGACTGGTATTTTAGGAAAATTCTAAATTAAAGAGGAGGACTACAATATAGAAAACACATTTTTATGTCCATTTAAAATTTTAATAAAGAATTAAATAGGAAAACATATAATAAAATTTTCGGCAGAGTCTCCTCTGTACTTTTACCAAAAATCCAATCATTATAACATCATTGACAGTTTTATCCACCAACAAAGAAATTCATCGCATCCCATTAGTTAAAAACACAATTTTTCTTGAAAACTAGCACACAACAAGAACAAACATACATCAATAATAAATATATCACATCCTATTAGTTTAAAACATAGTATTTCTTGAAAACCAGCACACAACAGGGACAAACAGATATCTCTGGGTTCCCTGACCCTCAGCTATGATATCAAAACTGTAACCGAATGATAAACTCCCTTTACCTATCTATATCCCTCTGTTAGCTCCTTGAAACGTCATTTTGAGATTTCTCAAGTTCACGTGCTTTGGTCCAAACGCAGACTCTATATACCAAATCGAAAATAGTTTAGTATAGATTTCAAAGACAAGGTTAACATTAACATTTGGGGTCAAATACCCACTCAAATTTTAAAACAGGCTAAAATAGTGTTTTGAGAGTCCACATCAAAAGGACATGATTTTGAAATTTCGATCATACCAATGCGGTCGAGGCTCAACGAAGGTCACAAAAATGACATCAATATTATAAAAAGGAAACTTTTACAACGTCTCATTTTCAAAGGTTTTTCAAAAGAAGTATAAAAATACCCAATAACGGTACCCAAATCACAAGAGATATCAAGAGAGACTTCAAACTAGCTAAGAGAAGACAAGGAAACCATAGTTACCTTTAAGAAACCAAGAAAGGAGGATTGAAGGCTCCATTATCGACCGAATTCTCGAGTTGAGTTTTGAAGATTTCGTTCCGATATAAGTGTTCCTCCTCGTGTGGTGGTCCAACGGTAAGAAACAGCGGCTCGCGGGGGTCACCGGTGGTAGTGGGTGGTGGAGGATGACGATGGGAGGTTGGGTGGGTGTTTGGGGAAGAAGAAAGCCAAATTTCATGATTTTCACGCTGCTGTTCTATTTAAAACCGACTTGACTTGCCCAGGCGAATTTTGACAGGCATTTTGGCTCGCCTAGGCGAGTTGAACCAATTTTAAAATTTTTGCTTCTGTGAAAAATTATTTTCTCACGTTTCAGATGTTATTTTGCCAATCCTAACAGTCAAAAGTTACAGATGTAGGTTAGGAGTCTACCTTTAAAATTTGAAGGTGATCCAACGGTTAACCAATCCAAAATAGTGATTTTACTAAAACAGGTTTTGGGCCAAACTCGAAATTACACAATTTCAACGTAGCTCAAACAAACTCCACATAACTTAACATCCACACTAAGCAATTGCACAAGGATAATTTACACAACAATTCAACAAATCAAAAATAATCAAATAATCAAATGACATAAGAAATACATCAGCATCTATTTTCAGTTATTGAAATTTCAGGGTGTTACAACTAGACTGAGCCACGATAGTAACGGGCGAGGCAAGTTGCATGGGTGCTTGAAATCAAAGAAAATCTGTATAATCAAAGGCGGAAATAGTCACATTGGTAAACAAAGTGGGATCATCGGAGCTGTCGATGTGGGCCATAAATAATTGGGATAAAGTGCTTGAAAACTTTGTTGGAGTTATAGGAAGTCAGTGGTAGTGTTGTTAAAATTGTGCGTCGGATCGTGAAATCGCACGATCCTATGATTTTTCCGGCGGCTGGCGATCGCGTGTAGGATCGGGAAGGGGTAGGATCGGTGTAGGATCGCGATTTTGATCGTAAAATCGTAGGATCTCCGATCCTCACCGATCCCACGACGCGCTGGGTTAAAAGGCTCTAGGGTTCGATTTCGAACCAGAACAAAAACTGAGAAGCGACCTGGCCCTGGAGCTGCGACCTGCTCTGCGACGTGCGACCTGCTCTGCGACCTGCTCTGCGACCTGCCACCTGACCGGCAACCTCCCCCGACTGCGAGTGACCAGGTAGGTTGTCTTCTCCCTTTCCGCTTCTGGCTTTCCCTTTCTCTTCTCCCTTCTCCGTTCTGGCCTTCTCCCTTTCTCGTCCGAGGTGGTGATATTAATTGATGGAGAGATCGCCGGAGAGGAGGGTGGAGGTGGCAAGAAAAAAAAAATGTAAACCAAGAGAGAAGAGAAGAAACGGCGCAGAAGAGAAGTAAACCAAGAGAGAAGAAGAAAAGAATAATATATGCTAGGGTGAACTTATTTGGGCCAAATTTGCTTTCTGTACGCCCCTTTTTTTCTTTCTGCAGTTTCATATTATATTTTTTAAATGGGCTTTTGAATTTTAATTTAGATAATTGCTATTTACAGTCTTTCCGTACCACTTTTTTCTTTCTGCAGTTTCATAGTAGGATCTCGATCCGATCTTACGATCCCCGATTTACGATCTTTCATCTCCTTCCCCGATCCTACGTAAAATTACGATCTTAACAACCTTGGTCAGTGGTAGGGTCGCCAGCGTTTGGTTTTCACTGGAAAACAGGCGTCACACTGCTGTTTGGGTACTAGTGTGAAAGCTGCAGGTGGGGGTCACTAGAAGAAGGCGAGGCTGACGGAAGCATTGGAAGTTGGACAAAAAGTAATGTTTAAGTGTTTGGCTGTTGGGTGTGGAGCAACAGTTGTCAGAGGGTCATCGGAGTATGGGATGTGTCGGAAAAGGGCAGGCAAGGGTCGAACCCTTGTCTAGAACAAGCCCAACAATTGGCGCGGGTATTGTTCATCCATGGATATTGTTTAGCCGCACCAGTGGCTACGCACAAATGTGAGAGGGGATCGAACCCTAATGATTGATACCATAAAGAATTAATTGAATCTGTGTCTGAACAAGATCACAACTCTGAATTTATAATATATTTACAATGAATACAAATAAATGTGATTGCTTATTCTAAGCCTAATCAACTAATAACTAGGGATTCTACCACTAATTCTAACAATATCAAGTTTGCCACGACAAGTACACTAAACCCAGAGGTAGATCTCCTATCAATGGGAGAACCAGCCTAATCGACGTCTGAGTAGTCAACTATTGGAGCATGCATGACCTCTGTCTTTGATGAAAATCAGAATATAATATTCGAATTTTTATTAATAATAGTGGTTATAACATAATATCCTCTATTTATGTATAATTAATGCAATCAACTTATATAAACACACATCCACTATGTATTCAAACACACGTTTTTCACTCAACTATCCCTTTGTCTCTTATTTTAACATCCTGGAAGTAATTTATCACTTTAGAAGCCAACTTTATTCTTTTCTCGTAATGACATTAACTTTGGTTTTAAGACTGACTTTCAATTCAGCACTTGTTAAATTTTATACACATGTACATGTTGTATTCACATTTTACACTATCTAGAGGTGTATGTGTTGGATATGACTCATACTGTGCCTTTAGAAGATATGCACGGGGCCTCAGTACTTTTTTCGAGGCCTAGTACTGTTGTTGGCCTTGTGTTTTATTATTTGTAGTTTGGGCTTGGGCCCATGAATTGTTACTGTGCTTAGGGTTTCTAAGCCTATATATTTCCTTATAATTTGAATGCAATTATACGAGTGTGTGAGGAAATATAATGAATAGCTGGACGTAGCCCACATTGGGTGAACCAGGATAAACTCTGTATGTAGTTTTCTTCTTCTCTTTTGTCTTTTTCTCCTATCTCGATTATTGTGTTATTGCTCGGTACCCAGCAGCATGACGGTAATCTCTTTGGCTTCTGCTTTCTTCAGGTTCGTATATGGTAAACTGGTCACCTACTCTACAAACTGCTGTTTCTGACTTGGTAACTTACTTTTTCATTCAGATTTTACATTACTCTTGTTAGTTGTTACTACTTATTTGGTTCTTGAATGTCCGGATTGAACCTTTCCCTTTATGCTTAGGAAGTTGAATATTCAGAAGAGTCTGGATATCTTTATCATATCAAGTATCGTGTTGCCGGAAGGTACATAGTGGATGGTTCCTTAAATTATTCAATGGTATATATATATTGTAAAAGCATATTGTCTGAGCCTTTGAGGAAACCTTTAGTTGTTTTGATAATATTTATTCAAATGTAGATGTAGAGTTAACAATAATGAACTATTGCGGCACCTTGCCACTATATGCACTGTCATAGCATCAAACTTCACTGTAGCAGCATTTCACGATGCTTTAGCACTGCTATGCCTGATGGTGTCCAAAATCCTGATAATTGCTTCCAATAATAACATTAGAGAGGCATTTTGTGGAGCTAATTTTCGGAATTTGGGTTAAAAATGCATTTTAGCTTGTAGAAAACGCTTTCAAAGTTCTTAACTATCATTTTTTTTTTCTCAGCAAAGATTATATTATATATATATGATAGAAAAAGATACATGTATAACAAAAAATACAACCTATCAACAGACAGAACAGAACAGAACTGTGGCTATCTAATACATACGAGATGCATGGATTAGAAAGCCAAAGCACTTGCTGAGGTAAGGCTCACACCCTTCCAAAAAAGAAAACTCTTATGTTAAAACCTCCCCCTAGTGCAGAAACCTTCCTTAATGTGTCTAGACCAGAAGTGGAAAGGGATATTAAATCCTTTCTCTAGGTTCGACAACCAGGACCAGCAAGAAAAAAGAGCATCCTCCAACAGCTTATGACCATTGAAGTTGGTACCATGGAACACTATCCAGTTTCTATGATGTCAAATGCACCATGTCAGAGCCACCCACCATATCTGCCATCTCTTGGTCTTAAGATCATTGGGACTGTAGTAGGCATGCTGTATGTTCTTTAGGAGTTATTGGGAGAACCCCTTGAATGTTTATCCAGTTCAAAGACTCCCACCATAACGGCATAATCTTAAGGGAGCTGAAAAATAAGTGTGACGCGTCCTCTTCAGAACATCTACAACAAGGGCAGCTGATATCAGATATGGGTATATTCCTGCTGCTTAGATTCTTCTTAGTAGGTAAGCGATCCCTTAGCAGCCTCCAGGCAAAACATGAGGCTTTACTAGGGATATTTAACTTCCACAAAACTTTAAACACCTCCTCTTGGTTCTGAATGTTTGTCTCCTTATTCAGCACTCTATATGTGCTTCCCACCGTGTATATCCCATTCGGATCTCCCTCCCAAACCCAAGAATCCTGCACTTGATCATGTACTTGTATACCTTGTAGCTCTTCTAGAAAATATATGGCTGCTGCTATTTCACTCTCCATAAGGCACCTGCTCCACCTAAACTTCCACTCCCATCCCATATTGGATAAAGTTCCCATCTGTAGAATATTGTTCTGCTGTTGCTGAGAGGTTAGAAATAATCTAGGATATTTCAGCTTCAAAGGAACTCCAAAATTCTTCCAGTCATCCTCCCAAAACAGCACCCTTGACCCATACCCTAACTTCCATTTAACACAATTTCTAAACCATCCCTCCTCTACAACTGAATTATAAATTCTACTCAAGTCCCTCCACCAAATTGACTCACAAGCAGATCTTCTTGCTTCATCTAGCTGCCTCCAACCTCCGTATTTTGATTCCAATACTTGTGCCCATAATTCCCCATTGTTATGGAACAGGTTTCACCTCCACTTTCCGAGCAGCGCGAAGTTGAACTTCACAAGATCCCGGATTCCCAATCCTCCTTTTTCCTTTGGTTGACATACCTCAGCCCAACTCACCCAAGCAATCTTCTCCTTATCTTCACCACAACCCCACAAAAATCGTCTCTGCATCCTCACCAATTTGTCCACCGCTTTCTTAGGAATCCTAAAAAAAGAAAAGAGGAATATAGGAATTGAGTTAAGGACAGACTTTATGAAAATCACTCTACCCCCGAAAGAGAGATATTTTTGCTTCCACTTTGCTAATTTTCTCTCATTTTTTGACCAGTGGAACCCATGTCTCACACCGCCTAGGATTAGCACCAATAGGGATCCCCAGGTAAGAGAAAGGTAGTGTCAACACCCTACAATTCAGATAAGTGGCAGCACAACTAATCCATTGGGGACTCACACCAAAAGCCCTAAAGCTGCTCTTAGCAAAATTAATCTTCAAACCCGACACCTATTCAAAATAACTCAATAACACTTTGATAGTTCAAATGTTGGCCATTGTTGCAACCCCAAAGAAAATAGTATCATCTGCGTATTGTAAGATATTGATATCCACACTATCCTTCCCAACCTTATAGCCTACAAATCTGTTCTTTTCTTGTGCTTCCCTCATGAGGCCAGAAAGACCCTCAGCTGCTATGTTAAATAAAAAAGGAGCAAGTGGGTCTCCTTGTCTTAGTCCTGTATTGGGTATAAATTGTGCAGTTGGACTCCCATTGACTAATATAGACACTAAGGCTGATTTCAGGCAACCCTCCATCCAGCTGATCCACTTAGTGCAGAAACCCATCCTTTTCATCATATACACAAGAGAATCCCAGCTAATTGAATCATAAGCCTTCTCATAGTCAACTTTGAAGACAAGGCAGTTCCTATCTCTCCTTTTAGCCTCATCCACCACTTCATTAGCAATAATGACACTCTGTAGCAAATGTCTCCCTTCAATGAAAGCAGATTGGCGGTCGTCTATTAAAACTGGTAGCACCTTCTTCAGTCTTGATGACAGCACCTTAGCCACTATTTTATACACACATCCTATTAGAGAAATAGGTCTATATTCGTCTAAGCTCATTGGGTTATTAACTTTAGGAATCAAGGCTAAAAAAGAGGCATTACCACCCTTTGGAAATACACCATTCACATAAAATTCATCCAAGAACCTTAGAAAATCAGGTTTAATAACTTCCCAAAATTCTTTAATGAACTTAAAGTTTAATTCATTCGGCCCAGGGCTCTTCTCACTCCCACATTCCCAAACTGCTTCCCTCAATTCCTTCGCATCAAACCTTGCCACCAACATGTTATTATATTGTTGATCAATGACCTTGAATTTAACCCTATCTAACTTAGGCCTCTCCCGCATCGGTTCCTCAAACCTCCTCTTGAAGAACATTCTAATTTTCTCTTTGACCCTACTAGGTTCCTCCAACCAGCAACCATCTACCAGAACACCTTTGACCAAATTATTTATGCGTTTCCAATTGACTGTCATATGGAAAAACCTAGAGTTGCAGTCCCCTTCCTTGTTCTAGCTTTCTGCCTAAGAATTGAAGCGTGTGACTGTGCAGCCTCCCAAACTTCTTCTTGTAGTTTTTCCTCCTCTTTAATTCACCCTCATCTAGCTGTCTTGTATCGCCTTCCACTTCTAACTTGTTGAGCTCCATTTCTGCTGATACTAGTCTCTGCTGGATGTCACCAAAGTGTTATACATTCCAGTCCTTGAGTTTCTGTTTCAGCCTCTTAATTTTTTCTTTTAACAGAGACCCTCCCCAACCAGGGATCAGGCTTGAATTCCAGCTTTCTGTAACAACCCTTTTGAATGATTTATCGCCAAACCAGCAGTCCAGCACCCTAAATGGTTTCGGTCCCCAATCTGCAAACGATGCTCTCAGCAAAATAGGGCAGTGATCAAAATTTTTTCGATCCAAAGCAATCTAAGTTGTGCCTTGCTACTTAGACAGCCATTCCTCTGAAACTAGAGCTCTGTCCAACCTACTTTTTGCAGTCCCATTTGGTCTATACCATGTGAATTTCCTCCCTCTTCATCCTCTAACTCTGCTATCGACTCATTGAACTCCTTAATAATTCCTTCATCTGAGTTTCTGTGACGTGCCCACTCTTTCTGATTGTCTTCTAATGTTATTAAAATCCCCAATTACACACCAAAGACCCCCCATACATCCACTCCTCAACTGACTTATATCCTCCCAAAGAGTTCTCTTTATTGCTGCCTCGCACGGTGAATAAACATTCACAATGGAAACTCTTACATCAGCTGCAACCCATTTCCCTTCCAAGAATATAAACCCATTTCCAACTACTTTCTTCTCAAGTTTAAAAGTAGCCCCACTCCAGACACACAGAAGTCCACCAGCCCTATTAACAACTGGCTGAAATTCCCAACAAACATCAGAGTCACCCAAAATCGCTTGGCAAACCGATCTGTCTATATTTTCCTTTTTAGTTTCTTGTAAACAGAGCATATCCACCTTCTCTTTATTGACCATTTTCCTAATCGATGCCCACTTGATACCCCTCCCCAGCCCCCTTACATTATATGATAAAATCTTCATCACAACACATCATTGTTTCCCAGCCTTAGGGCCTCGTTTCTGTCTCTTTCTTCCATAACATGCATCATCTGAACCATTTCTTCCTGATTACTGCAGCTTGTACCCAACAAAGATGCCAAAGCCCAATCACTATCGGGTTGTCTATCCCACTCATCATTCATGAGTCTACACACACCATTGCCAGCATAGCAGATTTGAGTTTGCCTTCCGCCACATTCCACTGACTCCTTCAGTCCACTGCCACCTGCCATAGTATAAGAAGTTTCAGAATTATCTTGGACATTCTGAACCTCCTTTCCTTTAGCTTTTGAAATGTTGCAAGTCTGGCCCAAAGTTCGATTCAGAAATATTTAAGGCCGCTGACTTCTTTTTGCACCAACTAAATCTGGAGTACACCTTCAGCTGTGAGTCTGGCCCAATATTTTTAGGCCC
>PYAF01006350.1:433245-449219 GCA_007407185.1 Glycine tomentella
CCCCCCCCCCCCCCCCCCTTTCCCCCTTCCCCCTTCCCCCTTCCTAATGTTTGCCCGTTGACTGCTGGCTTTTTGCTTAATACGGAAAAAGAGTGCAGAACTGTGTTCTTGCTCTGTGAAAGCATGAACAGAGCTTTCCTCTTCCATGTCCGCTCCAAGTTGGCGTGCTGCCGTGCCTGCAGCACTCGTGACGAGGTCCTCCTGAGCAATAGATTGGTTTTCAGCATTACCCAGCGGTTCTAGAGCAGGACAAAGACTGCAGGTCGCGATCTTCTCACCCCTGCTGGACTCATCCCTCACCCCGTCCACCGTCGCAGCTGTCGCCCGAGTCTCCACCGTCACTGTACCCTCCTCTGGTACCTCGCTCACTTTAGAACAGCTTTCGTCCGACGTAACCACATCGGAGAAGGAGCTGTCGAACCTCCCGCATCTACAGTGGCTTCTACAATCACTGTATCCTGCTTCCTCAACAATGGAAATACCATATTCTATATCATTGATGAAAGCCTTCACCATATGGTTGATCAGAGTAGGCCACGGAGTTTTAAGCCGGACCCAAGCTCTGTTGAATCTGTGGAGATCATCTGTATTATCATCCACATCCACCACATCACCCATCCCTGCCACAATTTTGTTGATATTCGCCATGTCCCAGGCATGAAGTGGGATACCCCAGCATAGGACCCACACCAATCTATACCCAGACCTCAATGAGGGGCTCCACTTTTCCAAAGAATGAAACATAGACATACCACCTTCATCTGAACCCCTGTACAGTTGCTCTGCTTTTGAGTCGCTAAGCCCCTTGAGGATCACCATGTCGTCACCCAGGTATTTAGGCTTAATGTCCTCTCCCTCGTCCCACAAAAACTCTTCCTCTAGTCTGTCAAACACCGTCAGCCTCTTTAATCGTCCAACCCAAGCATCGCTGAACCACTTTTTTTCCTCCACAGGGATGCTTAAATGAATAGTTGAGTGGGAACTCGTCGCATGTATGAAACCTCTCTTAGCTGGGGCATGATTGTTCAGTGTAACCGCTCGCACATATGAGACTCGTTGTGGCTGAAGTTGAGGAACAGAAGCACGATGAGGAAAAGTTTTTATTCGTTTGTGTTAGTCTCTGCCACATACCTACTTTTCCCTTCCCAGCAAACACCCCACCAGCCATCCCCTGCTTGAATTGATGCATTGAACTAGCTCCTCTTGCCACTGGCCCAAGCTTGTCATGTTTTGGGAGGTTTGCATGTAATTTCATATCCCCAATAACCAAGCTGTCTAGTTGGCGCTCCAGCAAACCAATTTCGTTGACCCCTTTGAAGCGAGCAAAACCGTATCAACGTCAAGGTTGTTAAAATTGCGCGTCAGATCGTAAAATCATACGATTTTACGATCTTTGCGGCGTTCAGCTATCCGGATCTGTGCTAAGATCGGTGGCGAGCGAAAGCGTTGTAGGATCACGAGTATAATCGTAAAATCGTGGGATCTCCGATCCCCACCGATCCCACTTTAGCGCTGAATTAAAACCCTAAGTCTGAGGGTTTCAATTTCGAAACTCGAAAACGCAACCGCGACCGCGACCCACGTTCGTTTCCCAGCTCCGCTTCTTCCCGGCGACCTCAACTTTGCTGCGCGACGCCCACGCCGCGACACCTCCCCCTACTGCGCGACGCGGCCCAGGTTCGTTCTCTTCTCCCTTCTCCCTTTCCTTCAAGTTCTGTGCCTCCTGGAGACTCGTGGAGTTCTCCATTTCCCTTTCTCTTCTCCCTTCTCCCTTTCTCTTCTCCCTTCTCTGGTTTGTACTCTATTTCTGGAAAATACATTGGCTCGTGGAGTTTGATCTCGGGTTTGTGACTCACACTGCTTCTCACTTAAAATACCTTCAGAAATAGTTTCTAATGTAGGTCTAAAGTGCTTTCTGTACCCACTTTTTTTCTTTCTGTAGTTTCATATTATATTTTTGAAATGGGCTTTTAAGTTTTAATGTAGGGAATTGCTATTTACATTCTTTCCGTACCCACTTTTTTCTTTCTACAGTTTCATAGTAGGATCTCGATCCGATTTTACAATCCTCGATTTACGATCTTCCATCCCCCTTCCCGATCCTAGGTAAAATCTTGATTTTAACAACCTTGATCTACGTCCACTCTTGTTTTTGGTTTTAGCTATATAAAATCCCTAACATCCCCCCACTTCTTGAATTCTACCCACAGATCCTTTTCTCGCACATCTTCAAGAAAACGAGTAAAGTAGAATGAAGATACATCTTCTGCATCCCTCCAATTTTTTCGCCATTTATCTCCTCTTTGTAGCGCCACATGGTTAGAAGGGTGCCTCCCATACCCATGCGCAGGAATGTTGACATAAGATTCCCCCCCCATTCCTTTCTCTGTACCTGTTCCTATTCTGAACTCTCACCCACCCAGAGTTTCTCTCACTAGTACTCTCTTAACTATCATGTCTCACATGTCTCCTCTCCCGCCTTGAGACCCGTCATTGACCACTGTGTGACCTTTCAGTGAATCTCTACCAACCCACATAGCATTTTTTAATACTTATCTCTTGTTCTCATTCTCAGTTTTTTTTCCCCAATTGTCTCTGGTAATCTTGTTCTCATAAATCTATGTTTTCTGTGATTTTGTCTCTCTACTCTGAGTTGTTTTTCCTGTTTTCTGTTGGTCTTTTTAATCCATTAGTCTATGTTCTCTGTTTATTGTATGTCTAGCTTGAGTCTTCGATGTCTTATTTTTGGCCATCTACCTCCCAAAGACCCAAACCCATTCATTCCCCCTCTCTCTCTCTCGTCATGACATCCTTTGTTACTATTTACTTGTATGCTTGCTTAACAGCTAGTAATAACCTTTAATTTTCTATTGTTAATTACGAAAACTCCTCTATGTTGTTTACGAAATCTGGTTCGGGCAGGAGTAGGACATTCCATAAAAATCTTTCTGATCTGCTAGCCGTCACATGTTTTAATTTAGAATCAAATATTCCTTGTCAAGATTTTTAAGTTTTTATTTTTATTTTTTCTTTTATGTATAGTATGAATTTTTGTTTGTCATCACACCAGAATGCATGAAATTGAAATCTTGAATCTTCAATATCTATTTTAGTGATGACATAAAAACTGGTATCATCATCTTTCCATTTGAATTTGATTAATTTTTGTGGATTTTCTTTTATTTTCATACTTTGGAATGAGATTTATTTTCTCTGTAGATGCAACTTGTGGACTTTCAATTACTATTAGCATTGATGTTTTGGAGATTACTCATTTTGTAGGAGTGATTTCTTGACTGTGGCTACTACACGACCGGAGACTTTATTTGGTGATGTGGCATTAGCAGTTCATCCAAAGGTAGGATGAATTTAGTTAAACATATGCAGTAAATTTCGTTGTGTACCATGGTAATTGAAACCATTTGTGTGACATGCTTCCACAACAGGTGGAGCATAGTTGAGCATTCATATTTTCTTTCCCTCCATGTATGAAATAGTACTTTAGAATGGAACTACTTTTAACCATATTCTTGTGTAATGTATTTCAAATACGGACAGATATAATATTTCCATTTTTTTTTCACTATTTACTATTTAGTAATAGTATAGTAGCTGATTTCATAAATCTATGAAATTCCCTAAACCAAATTGTAGAATATTCTAGAGTATTACAATTAGTTGTGGAATATTCTAGAGTATTAGAATAAGTGGTGGAATATTCTAGAGTATTAGAACTAGTTGTATATAATGAACCCTTCGGGTTTCAATTTGAATGAATGAATAAGAAGATTCATATTACAGTATGGTATCAAGAGCAGGTTTTCCTGTTATCATTCTGCAACTCTGAAGCACTATCTAGTCATCTCTCTCTGCCATTTCCCAGAAACACTGTCTAGTCACCTCCAATCGCGAAAACAAGGCCACTGTTGACTCCAAACACCATTTTTCAACCTACTGGTGTCTGTTTGCGGTGCGATTTTTTCCGTTCACCTCATCGGCCTTCCTTCTTATGGTTTGAGGCGACTTATGGACTCTTCTAATAATACGAGTAAGGAGCTTCGTGCCTCTCCTAATTTTGATGGTGTTTCATCTCTAAGGTTGAGTATGAGCAATTTTAGAAGGTAATGCCTCAATTTGCTGAAGCAACTAGTCATGTTGCTCAACAAGGTACGACATTCCATGTTAATCGTAGTAATCGTTGGATTCTCAATTCATGGGCTTTTGATCATATGACAGGTAATGCAACCTTGTTTTGTTCTTATACCCCTTACTATCAACTGTCACGAATAAGAACAGTTGATGACAACTTCTCTACTATTACTAGAAAGGGATCCATTAAATTTTCTGAACACATTATTTTGAGCTCAATCCTTCATGTTCCTTCTCTTGTAACCTCATCTCTATCAGCAAACTTACATCTGAGTTAAATTGTTTGCGAAGTTCTCTGTCCATGCTTGTGTTTTTCAGGAACAGGATTCGGGGCTGAAAATTGGCAGTGCTAGAGAGGAAGAAGGGTTTTACTATTTTGAAAAGGATCCTAATGAAACAAATTATTTTGCGCACCACTCATTATCTTTGTCTGATGATTGCAATGATGTTTTATTGTGGCATCGTCGGTTAGGACACCCAAATTTCTTTTATCTTCAGAAGTTGTTCCCAAACTTATTTATCAATAAAAAAGTCAGTTCTTTTTCTTGTGATATTTGTCAGTTTGCAAAGCATCCTCATGTTTCTTATCCTCCTAGAGTTCATCATGATTCTTCTTCATTTACCATGATTCATAGTGATATATGGGGCCCAGCCCGTGAGAAAAATATCTCCGGTATATATCTTTTAAAGGATAAGTCCGATGCTGCATCCACCTTCAAAAACTTTCATGCTATGATTCAAACTAAGTTGCATACCACTATCAAAATTCTTCGAACTAAAAATGGTACTGTATTTTAATTTTGTTCTTGGAGACTATCTCACTAAACATGGTATTCTTCATCAAAGTTCTTGTCCTAACACCCCTCAACAAAATGGGATGGTTGAAAGAAAAAATAGACATCTTGAAGTTGCTCGAGCTCTTTTGTTTACCATGCATGTCCCTAAATATTTATGGGGGGGAAGCTGTCTTGCATGCATCATATCTCATCAATCGGATGCCTTCTCGTGTCCTAAATTTTCATTCCCCTTTATCTTGTCTTACCGACACCTTTCCTTTTTTTGGGCTCATTCTTCCCTTCCTCTCAAGTTGTTTGGTTGTGTGGCTTTTGTACATGTTCCACCCCATCAAATGTCAAAGCTCGATCCTAAATCTATTCGATGTGTATTCATAGGATATCCTCCTAACCAAAAGGGTTACAAATGTTACTCACGTTCTCTCCATAAGGTCTTTGTTTCTATGGATGTCACATTTTATGAGACATAATCCTTTTTTCCTTCGACTTCTCTTCTAGAGGAGTCTATTGGGATATATGAAGATAAGTCTTGGAAACCAAATGAGTCTGTTGTTCTACCATTGCCTTTGGAGACAGGGGGAGTAATAGGAGATAGGGCGAACTAATGTGCCAGAGACTGGAGATCCTCCTGGTAAATGGGAAAAAATTTACAGCAGGCGAAAAACACTTCAGGAGCCTCTAGACTGCCAAGATTCTGATTTGAGTCCTAGTTTAAGCAACCCAATACCTGAATGCACTAATGCAGCCGACCTAAATTTGCCTATTGCTCTTTGGAAAGGTACTGGATCTTGTACTGCTCATCCTATTTCTCATCATATCTCGAATGAAAAGTTATCCCCAAGTTTTCGTGCTTTCAACACTATTTAGCCAGTACAAAAATACCAAAAAACATCCAAGAAGCACTTGATAACCCATAATGAAGGAATGTAGTCTTTGAAGAAATGGATGCACTTAAAAAAATGGAACTTGGGAATCTGTAGCATTACCCAGAGGAAAGAAAACAGTAGGTTGCAAGTGGGTGTTCACAATAAAATTTAATGTAGATAATAACATCAACAAGTATAAGGCGAGATTAGTTGCTAAGGGATTCACTCGGACTCATGGGATAGACTATCAAGAGACATTTGCTTTAGTTGCCAAACTTAACACTATCCGAGTTCTACTATCTTTTGCTGCCAACCTTGATTGACCCTTGCAACAATTAGATGTAAAGAATGTCTTCTTGAATGGAGATTTACATGAAGAAGTTTATATGGATCCACCACCTAATTTTGAAAAAGGAGACGGTTCAGTATGCAAGTTGAAGAAGTCTCTCTATGGGCTTAAACAATCCCCTAGAGAGTGGTTTGAGAAGTTTACCCAAGCTGTGAAGGGAAGAGGATTCCTCCGAGCTCAGATTGATCACACTCTATTTTATAAACACTCTGATGGTGGCAAAATTGCTATTCTCATTGTTTATGTTGATGATATAATTGTCACAGGAAATGATTGTGAGGAGATAAGCTCTTTGAAGCAATGTTTAATGTTGACCAGTTTGAACTGAAAGATCTTGGAGTTTTCAAATATTTCCTTGGCATGGATAGGGTTGGCAAAGTGGGCTAGCCCATCAAAAACGGGCTAGGCTGGCCCTAGCCCGCCAAAAACACGGGTCTGGCCGGGCTGACCCACTTTTGCAAAGTGGGCTGGAAATGCTAGCCCGTCCCACTTTAAGGTGGGCCAGTGGGCCAGTCCACCTAAAAAATAAAAAAAAAATTAGAAAGTTAATTTTTACTAAACTCTAAATTAAAACTAGGTGTAAATGTTGAAATTTTTTACTAAATGTTGAAAATAAGTATTCCTTGTGAAATTTTTGTAAACATGTTCATGTTGAAAATTTACAAGGTTATAAGCAAGTTGAATTAAAACCACCAGTGAACAGACCAAGCATCGCATTATGTATATCTACATTCTAAACACAATGTCAAGGCTAAATATGAAGGTAAAATAAAATAAGTTTGTCCTATAAGTTAAAATTAGCTTTTTAGAAAAGCCAACTAAGAGATTCTATAAATTAACTTACATGAAAAGAAATCTAATTTTTACCTATTTATTTCCTTTATCTATATACTTATTGATAAGTTTATCCAACCTTAGAAACCTCAAATCACAAGCTGCGAACAACAAAAAGGGAAAAAAGAAAAAGTAAAAAGCAAATCAGAACAAAGTGTGATGGTTACCTTGGTCCGTCCATAGGGATTCATAGCTTGTAACTCGAAATCCTCCTCACACGGTATCTTTTCAGATTGGCCGTAAACGGTTGCAGATGATGAGAAAACCATCTATGCAGGAGAACAATCATGTTGTTAAGCAATATTCTATAAGATCACAAGAATAAAAGGGCAGGCAAGAATCTGATTCTGTTTCCTTATTTGGAACACAAAGTAAAAGTAACAAAATACTCTCCCAAAAATGAAATGAAAGCGAAATGCAATTATTATACAAAACTATGGACATGTAATTTTAAATAACCATTCAAGTCAATATAAGGTTTACCATTATAGTAATTTGACAATTTGTGATAGCAAAGTTAAAAAATTAGGGCATGATGAAAATGTTGTTCAGGTGCAAACCTTTTTGCATTTATACTTTGCCATAACTTCGTAGAGGTTGATAATGCCAACCAAATTAAAATCAGAATAGCTACGGGGCTTCGCAATGCTTTCAGCAACCGCTTTCAAGCCAGTAAAGTGGATCACGGCATCAAATCTGTTTCAGTATTTCATAACCAAAAAATATTAACTGAGACATGAGAAGACATAAAAAAGAAGAAGCAAAATATTGAGCATACGTTGTTTTGGAGAAGAGTTTCTCCAAGTCATCCCTATTCCTGAGATCGCCCTACGGAAGCAAGAGGTTACGAACGAGGGGTGAATTTGCAATATGGAAAATTAAGGAAAATGAAATGAAGAGAGAAGGAAGGTACATTTTGGAAAAGCTTGTTTGGGGCTCCACCGGTGACCTTAGCGACGCGGAGGATCGGGGACAGAGTCACGGAGACGTCGAAGCGAACCAAGGACGAAGACACTAGAGGTGCAGTTGTGCCTCTCTCTCTTTGGCTAAGGTGCAGGGACGCGGGACGGCCGGACGGGAACGCAGGATAGAGACGCGGAGCGGGATCTCTGCTGTTTCTCTGAGCGACTGAGCCAGTGAGCCTCTCGCCCTCTCACGGTCACGAGCACGCTGCAGCTGCACCACCTGTACAAGCATGAGCCACTCTCACAATCTCACTCTCTCAGCCTTTCATTCCTCACATGTTAAAGTGAGAACTGAAATCTCAATCCCTAATTTGAGCAATTTCCTTCCCATCTTACTTTTAATATTATTATATTATCTATTTTAACTGTGGGCCTTTGGCCCGGTGGGCTAGCCAGGCCCAGGCCCGCATTTTTGTGGGTCAGGTTGGGCCGGCCCGTTTAGTGAATGTGGGTTCAAAATCTCGATTCGACCAACATTTTTTGCGTGGGCCAAACGGGCTGGCTTGTCGAAATTTCTTTAACTTAGAAGAAATATATTCTAGACCTATTGCAAGAAATAGGAATGCTTGGGTGCAAGCCAGCAGAGACTCCAGTTGATACTAATATTAGATTGGGAATTGAAGATGGGAAAGAAGTTCACAGAGAGCAGTACCAGAGGTTGGTGGAGAAGTTGATCTACTTATCTCACACTCGGCCTGATATTGCATTTATGGTTGGTTAGTCAATTCATGCATTCTCCTAAGGGAAAACACTTTAGTGTAGTTTATAGAATCCTCAAGTACCTCAAAAACATCCCTGGTCAAGGAATGTTCTTTCAAAAGGGATACAAGAAGATGATTGAAATCTATATAGATACAGATTGGGCTGGCTCGGCAAATGACCGTGATAGGGATGCAAAGTGGGCAGAGACCTACCATAAGGGGTTTAGATAGTAATAATAGTAGTTAAAACAGTTAGAGTCAATAACTGTAGTTAGTTATAGCTAACAGTGAGTGAGAATGTATAAATAGCATTAAGAAAGAGGGGTCGGGATTCTTTTGGCAGTGTGGAGGTAGTGATCCTCGAAGTCACTAAGCTTGTACTAATCGTTACCATTGTTGAATAAAAGTTCCATTTCTGTGAGCCATTCTTTGAACTAGTTCTTATCACTGGTATCAGAGCTCCGTTCCGAGGGCTTTGTGCGGTAGATGGGATCAAAGAAGATGGAGGCAAGAATCGAGATGCTGGAGCGTGCTTTGGAGGAATCGCGAGAGACCCAGTACGCCAATCGGGTCGCGATTGAGACCCGACTGGGTACGCTGGAAATATTGATGCAGAAGGTGGCTGCGTCATTGGAAAGGGCCGATAAGGAGTAAACGAGTGGCGGAAAGGAAAGAAAGGCGAAGAATGACCAGAAAGGAGAAGAGATGTTGCGACCCTGGAGGAGTATGGAATTGCCGGTTTTCATCGGAGAGGATCCTGTAGGGTGGGTTTCCCGAATTGAGAAGTATTTCCGACTCCAACGGGTGCAGGAGGAAGAAAGATTGGATGCTATTCTGGTAGCAATGGAGGGTGAAGCTCTTTCATGGTTCCAATGGTGGGAATCTTGGAGCAGTTCACAGTCATGGGAGGGGTTCAAGCTAGCTTTGATTCAAAGATTTCAAGGATTTAATATAGCTAACCCAGTTCAGTCATTGCTGGCGCTAAAACAAGAAGAGGATGTGCAGAAATTCATTGGGCAATTCGAAAAATATGTAGGAGCTGCAAGGGGGCTGGATGAAAGTTTTTTGAAAGAATTTTTTTTGAAAGGGTTAAGGGAAGAGATAGCCACTAAGGTAAGGGTACATGAACCCAAATCTTTAATTGATACAATGATGAAAGCAAGGCAAATTGAAGAAAAAATTAGGATTCTGAGAAATTTACCTAACAGTGGCAATGGGAAAGTGAGTCATGCTTTTCAAAGACCCAGTTTCTTGAATTCAAAGAGTGGCAGTCAAGGGGTAATAAGGTAGCTGAGAGTGCAGGGGGGATGAAACAAGGGGGTGAGGTAGGTAACAAAAAGAGAGTTTTCCATAGGCTATCTCCAATGGAGGTGAGTGAGAAAATGAAGAAAGGAGAGTGCTTCACATGTAATGAAAAATACCACCCTACCCATGTATGCAAAAATAAGCAATTGAGGGTGATGTTGTTGGAGGAAGAAGATGAAGAGCACGAGGAAGTGCAGATGAAAAACAAGGAAGAGGAGGATATGGAGGGATTACATCAATTATCATTGCATAGTATAGAAGGGTTTACTACAAAAAAATCATTGAAGCTGTGGGGGGAGATAAATAGAAAAGTGGTGGTTCTTATTGATTGTGGAGCCACCCACAATTTCATCTCTGTAAAAGTAGTGAAGGATATGGGGATTGGAGGTGAGTCCTACTCAGCCTTATTCAGTGATAATTGGTGATGGGCATAAAGTGAAGTGCAGTGGCAAGTGCGAGAATCTGCAGATGAAGTTACAAGGGTTGTTGGTAGTTCAAAATTATTATCTGTTTGAATTAGGAGGTGCTGATTTAGTTTTGGGGATGGAGTGGTTGGCTAGTTTGGGGAAAGTCAAAGCAAATTTTGATAAACTTACCTTCACAGTTAAGGTACAGAATAATAAGATAGTTTTGAAGGCTGAACCTGAGTTAATCAAGGCTGCCATTAGTCTGAAAATGATTCAGGAGGAAAAGGAGGAGCAGGAGCAGAGATATTGGGTGGATATTAAAACAGTGGAACAGGGAAAAAACAGAGAACTGATACCTGTATATATGGAGCACATTTTGAAGATGTTTGAGGGAGTTTTCATGGAACCAAAAGGGCTGCCACCTCACAGGGAGAAGGATCATGCTATATATCTGCAGCCAGGTAATAAAGTTCCTAACATTAGACCTTCCAATATTCACATGATCAAAAAGATGAGATAGAAAGATTGGTAAGGGAGATGCTATTGGCTGGAATTATTAGAGTCAGTAACAGCCCTTTTGCTAGTCCAGTGATTTTGGTTAAGAAAAAGGATGGAAGTTGGAGATTTTGTGTAGATTACAGATTGTTAAACAAAATGACAGTGCCTGACAGATTTCCAATTCCTGTAATTGAGGAGTTATTGGATGAAATTGGAGGAGCCAAGTGGTTCTCTAAGCTGGACTTAAGGGCAGGCTACCATCAAATTAGAATGAAGGAGGAAGATGTTCAGAAAACTGCTTTCAGAACTCATGAAGGTCATTATGAGTTCTTAGTCATGCCATTTGGATTAACAAATGCCCCATCAACTTTTCAGGCCTTAATGAATGAAGTGCTCAGGCCATTTTTGAGGCAGTTTGTGTTGGTTTTCTTTGATGACATCTTGATATACAGCAGGGATAGAGAGGAGCATCAAATGCATCTTAAGGCTGTTTTACAAGTCCTGCAACAGCAAGAGCTGCATGTAAATAAAAAGAAGTGTATTTTTGGCCAGGAATCTTTAGAGTATTTAGGCCATATAATTTCAGGGAAGGGGGTGGAAGCAGATCCCAATAAACTGGAAGCAATGAGCAAATGGCCTTTGCCCAAGGATGCTAAAAGCTTGAGGGGATTTTTGGGTTTAACTGGTTATTACAAAAGGTTTGTAAGGGATTATGGGAAGTGGGCTCAGCCACTTAATGCCTTGTTGAAGAAAGATGCTTTTCATTGGACTGAGGAAGCTTCAAAGTCATTTGCAAAATTGAAAGCAGTGATGACTCAATTACCTATATTGGGAGTGCCTAACTTTTCAAAACCTTTCATACTGGAGACTGATGCTTCAGGATCAGGTTTAGGAGCTGTTTTGCTGCAATAAGGTAGACCCTTGGCTTTTTGGAGCAAGGCATTATCAGAAAGGGGACAGTTAAAATCTGTGTATGAGAGGGAGTTAATGGCAGTGGTGTTGGCTGTAAAAAAATGGAAACATTACTTGATGGCTGGGAATTCATTATCAGGACTGATCAACAGAGTTTGAAGTTTTTAAATGAGCAGAAGTTGTTGACAGAGGAACAGTTTAAATGGGCTGCAAAACTGATTGGGTACAATTTTGAGATTCAGTATAGGCCTGGGAAAGAAAACATTGTTGCTGATGCTTTGTCTAGACAATTTCATTTTTCTGCTATTTCCTTGGTACAAGAAGAAGAGTGGACAGATTGGGAGGAGGAATTGAAAGCAGACCAATCACTTTATGAGCTTTTTCAGGGAATTGTCACTAAGACAATGGAGAAGCCTGGCTATGCAGTAAAAGGAGGAAGGTTGTATTATAAAGGTAGGTTAGTTTTACCAAAAAATTCTACTCGGATTCCTTTAATTTTAAAGGAACTGCATAATTCCAATGTTGGAGGGCATTCTGGATTTTTTAGAACTTATAAAAGGATCACTGATGTGGTTTTTTGGCAAGGAATGAAGAAAGATATTAAGGAGTTTGTGGCTGAATGTGATACATGTCAAAAGAATAAGAGCAGTACCTTGTCCCCAGCTGGATTACTTCAACCATTGCCTGTGCCAACCAAGGTATGGTCTGATATATCCATGGATTTTATTGGGGGTTTACCAAAAGCACAAGGGAAGGATACTATTCTAGTAATAGTAGATAGGCTCGCTAAATATGCACATTTCTTGGCTCTATGTCACCCCTACACAGCTAAAGAAGTAGCTGAACTTTTCATTCGGGAAGTAGTAAGACTGCATGGCTTCCCTACTTCCATAGTTTCTGACAGGGACAGAATATTCATGAGTTTGTTTTGGAAGGAGTTGTTTAAAAAAACAGGCACTGAATTGAAAATGAGCTCTGCATACCATCCACAAACAGATGGGCAGACAGAGGTAGTGAATAGATGTTTGGAGGTCTATTTGAGATGCATGACAGGCAGCAAACCCAAGCAGTGGCCAGCTCATTTGAGTTGGGCAGTGTTTTGGTTTAATACCAACTACAACATTTCTGCCAAAATGTCTCCTTTTGAAGCACTTTATGGACAGAAGCCCCCCTTATTGATTAAAAGTAATGATATTCCTTCCAAATTAGAAGAAGTGAATCAGCTATGCCAGAAGCAGTGCAGAAGCAAAATTTCGGGCTCTAGCCCATGGTATTTGTGAAGGAATCTGATTAAAAAGACTTCTTCAGGAATTGAAGATCTCTCATTCCCTACCTGTCAGATTATATTGTGATAATAAGGCTGCTGTTAGTATTGCTCAAAATCCAGTTCACCATGATAGAACTAAACATGTAGAGGTTGATAATCTTTTTATCAAAGAAAAATTGGAGGATGGTAGTGTATGTTTTTCTTATATACCTACCAAAGAGCAGACATCGGATATTCTTACCAAAGGATTACACAAGCCCACCTTTGAGGATTTGATTTGGGGAATGATTAATATATATCTCCCAACTTAAGGGGGGGGGTGTAGAATATTCTAGAGTATTAGAATTAGTTGTGGAATATTCTAGAGTATTACAATAAGTAGTGGAATATTCTAGAGTATTAGAACTAGTTGTATATAATGAACCCTTTGGGTTTCAATCTGAATGAATGAATAAGAAGATTCATATTACAATACAAATAATATATTTTTCTTATTATTTAAAGAATTACTATATAGGTAGAATGGCCCTTAATAATTGCAAAAACTAATTTGTTAAAAATTTATTGGATTGAAACTCTAGCATTAGCACTGGCACAAACATGATATAATTATATATATATATATATATATATATATCATGTTGGTGTACTTAATTAATCATTCATTTGCACGTGTGTTCAAATATTTTGATAGATATCATATAGTGAGTAACGCAAGAAGTCACCACTATAATAAATTGAGATGATATCCTTGAAGATTGTTTCGTTGAAGGAATCCAAAGTTCCAGTTATCTAGCATTTATAGTCATAAAGGACGTATTGAAGAAATGAGGGAGAAATAATGTGTGTTGTTTTCGGGACTGATAGGGAAAAAAACAACTATACGGGAGGAAGAATACTTCTTGTATATTAATTTAGGTTGGGTTGTCTAATTACGTATAAATGCAGAATGGAAAGTAAATAAAAGGGGGATTAGATCAAATCAGAGAGATTTGATTTTGACCCAAAATAATAACAAAATCAGATCAATTAGAACAATCTGATCTTGATCTTAATTATTCAATCTTCTATAATACTAATTCAAAAACAAGCATACAGCTGTCGACACCCCACTCAAGTTGATGCATATATGTCTAGCATACACAACTTGCTTACAAGAAACTCAAAGTTGGGCCTAGAAATCCTTTTGTAAGAATGTTAACAACTTGCTGCGAAGTAGAAACAAAGGGCATGCAAATCAAGTCGGCATCCACCTTTTCCTTTATAAAATGTCTATCAATTTTAATATGCTTGGTTTGGTTATGTTTAACAGGGTCCTAGGAGATACTAATTGCAGCCTTGTTATCACAATACAGCTTCATTGGAAGAGTTATAGGAAGCTGCAACTCTTCTAGAATCCTTTTAAGCCATAGAATCTTCGAAACACCTTGGGCCGTTGCCCTATACTCTGCCTCAGCACTGCTCTTTGCTACTACATTTGGCTTTTTGCTCCTCCAATTAACCTAGTTTTCCCAACATGTATCCAAACAGAAGTAGATCCAAATAGATGATAGGTTGCGTCAACTGCTCAGCTATCCAGCCAACCCCTGAACACTTTGTTGAAGTCTCAGCCCAAAAAGGTAGCACAAGAAAATGGACCAGAAAAATGCTCAACCCCAATAACGAAAGAGAAGACTTCTGATGGACAGTTACAAATGGTAATTCACAGTGCTTTGAGAATAAATCATTACAGGGTGATAGCTGCTGGAAGTGGGGCACAGCTTAGCATGAGGTGGCAGTTGGAGATTGGCATTGATAGAGTATACAATAGCTTTACAGTTATAATCACTTAGTTAAGTTTGTAATCACTTAGTTGTCTATTGTAGCAAAGTATCTGTTCTAACTAACTAACTATTAGAGCATGTAAGTGCTGTTAGCTTTTGCTAACAGCACTCCTTTGTAAATAAGCTGTAGTTAGACTTATAAAGGATGAGGATTACGGGTAGAACGAGTACCTATGCGTGAGGCAATAGGAGTAGTGTCCGAGGCAGGATCCAAAGGAGGCGAGGCAAGTGGCAAAGGCCGTGAGTTAGAAGGGGGTGCAACATCCAAAGCTGGCTGGGGACGACGCTGATAAACTTGTAGGGAACGAGCACGAGCCCGAGAAGCATGGACAGGAGAAGGTTCCTCAACTGGATTGCCATCAGTAACTGGAATAGAAGCATCAGGAAAAGGTAAAGGAAGAATGTGAGAAACTTGTGACACGGAAGGAGAAGTACAATAAAAGGGTTGCTGATCCTGAAAAGTAACATCAGCAGACACAATGAAACGAAGAAGATCAGGAGAGTAACAACGATAACCCTTCTGAAAACGGGGGTAGCCAAGGAAGACACACTTGAAAGCCTTAGATGTTAATTTATCTCTATCAGGAGTAAGGTCATGAACAAAACAAGTACTCCCAAAAACATGCAAAGGCAGAGGATACAAAGGACTATCAGGGAACAAAAGACTGTAAGGAACTGCATTATTAAGAACGGAAGAGGGCATACGATTGATGTAGAAGCAAGAGATAATAACCGCATCAACCCAAAATCGAAGAGGGACATTCATATGCAAAAGAAGAGTACGAGCGGTTTCAATTAAATGACGATTTTTATGCTCAGCAACTCCATTTTGTTGTGGAGTATGTGGACAGGTAGTTTGGTGGATAGTTCCCTGTTTGGCCAAAAACTCAGAAAAAGTGAGAGACATTCTTTAGCATTATCACTACGCAAAATACGAATAGGAGTATGAAACTGAGTAAGGATTTCAGCACAAAACTTTTGATAAATGGAAAATAAATCAGAACGACTTTTCATTAAATAAACCCAAGTACAACGGGAAAAATCATCAATAAAGGTAACAAAATACTGAAAACCAAGAACAGACACTGTTCGACTCGGACCCCA
>PYAF01006350.1:456356-472055 GCA_007407185.1 Glycine tomentella
GTTTAGGTCAGTAGTGGGTGCATTGCAATATGCTACTCTCACCAGACCAGAAATCAGTTTTGCAGTAAATAAGGTTTGTCAGTTTATGGCTGTTCCTCTTGAGTCTCATTGGGCAGCAGTTAAGAGGATTTTAAGGTATCTTAAAGGAACTGTGGGTCATGGACTTCTGTTCAAATCTGTTGATGTCAGCCAGCCTCTATCTCTTCATGCCTTTTGTGATGCTGACTGGGCATCTGATGTTGATGACAGAAGATCCACTTCTGGTTCTGCTATTTTTCTTGGCCCCAATTTAATTTCTTGGTGGTCTCACAAGCAGAAAGTTACAGCACGGTCTAGAACTGAAGCTGAATACAGAAGCTTAGCTCAAACTTCCACTGAACTGACCTGGATTCATGCTTTTCTCACTGAGTTAAAAGTCTCTTTCACCACTTCTACTATTTTTTGTGACAATCAAAGTGCTGTTTCTATTGCTCACAATCCAGTGTTTCATAGGCGCACCAAGCATATGGAAATAGATGTTTTCTTTGTTCGAGAGAAAATTCTGGCCAAGCAGCTGTCTATGGTGCATATTCCTGCTTTGGATCAGTGGGCAGATGTTCTTACCAACCGCTTTCTTCTTCCAGATTTGATTTTCTCAAGAACAAACTCAATGTGAAAAATTTTTCTTCTTAAAATTTTTCCCTTTGAGTTTGAGGGGGGATATTAGAGCATGTAAGTGCTGTTAGCTTTTGCTAACAGCACTCCTTTGTAAATAAGCTGTAGTTAGTAATTAGCAAGGTGTAGTTAGTAGTTGGCCTTTTATTTTGCACACCTGTATGTTCACTAAAGCTGCAATGCACAGCTGTCAGTTTTCCTCTACTTAGTGGTGAGAGGTTATAAATACCTCACATGCACAGTTTTGTAACTGATTCAATTTCATTCTTTCTAAATAAAAGAAATTCGTTACTGTTCATCTCTCTCTCTGTCTCTCGTTCAGCTTCTCTAACACTGACTGACGTCAATTATGCTGAGATCTGTACCTGTACTTCAATAACACTAATTTAATATCATTTTCAGTTTACACAAATCTTTCTCTCTCTCTCTCTCTCTATATGTTCATCTTTTCAGTTTTTTTAGTTTCTTCAGACATGGTTGAAAACTATGATTAAAATAGCACCGCTTTAGCGCGCTATCACGCATCAGTCACGGGTTGCGACACCCAGCCGCTACTTCCGCGCCGCAACGCGACGGTTTCTGGTAGCGGTCGGTAGCAGCCGGTGGTGGCGGTGCGGTTGGCAGCTCTTGCGGCGCTTTCGCACCGCTCCATGGAAGAGAAGACGAATTGCAGAGCTTCAGTGCTATCGGGGGCAGTCTTTTGAAAATGAAATGTAATCTAAGGGTAAAAAGGTAAAAGCCCATAATAAGTGAGGGAAGTCTGGACTTTTGCTTGTTTTTTTTTTCATTGATAAGGGAGTTTTTCCCTCCCTCCCTCGTCATTTTCACAAGGTTTTTCCCTCCCTCTGTCATTTTCCCGTGCTGTCCCTCCCTTTTTTCTCACATTTAATGCGGCACCTGCCTCCTTCTTCTTCTTTCAGACTTCATTCCAGCAGCCCCCTCTTCATTTTCACTCTTCTTTCCCTCCCTCCATCTTCTTCTTTCAGCCTTCACTGCAGCAGCCTGCAGCCCCCTCCTCTGTTTTTCTGCAGCAGCAGCCCCCAGTTGTTACATGGCATCACAAAACAGTTCAGCTTCCGTGGGTTCTTGCGGATTGGTAAAATCCACTGGTGAAAATCTTGATATGACATGACAGTGGAATAGTTTAAAAGATATCAACAAGAGATATGTAACATGTGATTTTTGTGGGAAAGTTACAAGGGGTGGCATCACAAGAGCCAAAAGGCACCAGATTGAGTTGAAGGGAGATGTGCGTCCTTGTAGAAAAATCTCACCGGAAATTAAGAAGACTATGAAAGATGCTTGTATGCAAAAACTTACTGAAAAGAATGCATATAGTGTTGATATACAAGAAATTCAACACATCAAAAGTGGGAATTCAAGTGAAGCATCTACTGGTAATACTACTGCTGCCAAGAGAGTTAAAGGCCCCTTGGATTTAATGTTTTTTAAGAAACCAGAAGCAAGGATTAAAGTGGGCAAAGGAAAAAGGCAAACAAGCATAAATGATGATTGTGATAAAGAAGCAAGGGCCAGAACTATTCAATTCATTGAAAGATTTTTGTGTACGAATGGAATACCTTTCAATGTTGTATGTTCAAAAAGCTTCAGGTACATGGTTGAAGCAATTGGGAATTACAGTCCAAGTCTAAAGCTACCAAGTTATTATGAGTGTAGAGTTCCTCTACTTAAGAAGGAATTGGATTACACCAAGGATTTATTAAAAGATCATAAGGTACAAAGAGCCAACTATGGATGTTCCATTGTGTCGGATGGTTGGACTGATAGAAAGAATAAGACATTGATAAATTTCTTGGTGAATTTTCCATCCGGTTCTATGTTTGTGAAGAACATTTCTTATGTCTCGAGAGTGGAGCAAAATTATTTGAGCTTTTAGTTAATTTTGTTGAAGAGATCGGGGAGAAAAATGTTGTTCAAGTGGTGACCGACATAGAAGATGAGGATGAACAGATCTACAAACTTAATACTAGTGAAGAAAGCGAGGGTGGACAATAAGACTTTGAATAAATGTTTGATGATGATTTTGAATAGTTCTTTTCTTTCTTGACTTTGGAAGAGCCACTGAAAATTTGTATTTGACTCTACTTGGATCCTTAGTGTTCCTAGAAATAATTTAGTTACTTTCAATGAATTAGTATGTTGCTTCCTTTAAGTTCCTTGAATCCTTGTTTTGAATGTGTAGCATTATACTTTTCATTCCTCATTTCCTCCTATTTTGGATGATTTCTTATCTTATAGCATTTATATATATGGTATAATTTATTATAAGTACTTTTATGGACTTCACAGTAGCTTTTTTACCGCTACCCGCTATACCTCTATACCGCTATGCCGCTACCCGCTATTTAAAACTATGGTTGAAAATGTGGTGGCTACTATAAGTGGCTGGGTTCAATCTTGGATAGTGTTTGCAGCAGAGAAAAAGAAATCACAAAACAAAGGTACTGGGGGATTATCTCGCCTGAAATGTTCATTGGTGGCTGAATCTAGATGTAAATTTTGCTGTAAAATTCAACAGAAGTTTGGTGGCTGTTAAAGGTCACTGGCAGTTGTGGACAGTGGGAAGGGGTTGAAGCCAAGCTCTTTTCATGGGAGCTTGGCTGCTTGAGGCAAGAGAGAATAAAGCTACTGGAAATTAGAACAGCATAAAATCAATCACCAATCAAAGTGGTTCTGCATCTTGAGACTTGAGTAGTGGTATAAATTAGGTAAAGGAGGTTTTGATATGATATCATGTGGAAATGAGAAAGAAATGGGATGGAATTATTTAGTGAAAAGACACTCGACTTCATAGTTGCACACACACACACACACATGCAGTTCATGATAAAATTTACAAGGCTAAGTGGGTGTTATGTCCTTGACACTAATTCATATCAACACTAAAATGTATTTAATGTGTGGTGCATGTGATACATGTGATTATTCTAACAGGAGACATAAAATTCCAAATTCACCCATTTAGTTAATAATTAATAATGGAAATAATGGACTTTTAAATTTTCGTACATTAATAAAAAATTGAAAAAAGTATCTTTTGTACCCAAACAGATGCTTTGCCTTGGCAATTTAGATTCTTGCATATCAAACCAATTTATGTGTGACCTTATAATCTAAATTTCCTGGTACAGTTTGTATCAGAAATGAATGTTTATGAAATTTTGTCCTTTCAAGTCCTAAAATATTGTATTTTCCACTAAATTGCAGGATGATCGATATTCCAAGTATATTGGTATGATGGCAATTGTACCTCAGACATTTGGCCGTCATGTTCCTATCATTGCTGACAAGGTATAGAACTAGAAGTGCCAATTTGTTCAACCAATGTAGTTTTTTTTTTTTTTTTAAATTATTATTGTAGTGCTTGAATACTGATTATGCTATTTGCTTTGTTTTGTTATTAGAAATTCAATTTATGTAAAGATTGTTTAATGTTTACTAGAAAATTAGAAGAGAATAATAAATGCACTTGTTGCTGTCATTTTATACGTATTGCTTTGGTGATCAGTAAATGAGTCTTTTAAGATGTTACTTTATGTATATTCTTGACTCATTCCCGTTCACCGTTAGTCTAAATCCATTTTTTTTAATAATAGTATATGTACATATAATGTTTGTGAATATGGAGAGGCAGAAAAGTGAAAACTCAACTCTAGGTAACCTTTTAGTACAATCTACTAATTAGGAAATTAAAATATAAGTTGCTCATTGATGGATGCATAGTAGGCCTTTTAATAGACTTAAAGTTGATTTTCAAGTAAGCTATCATCTAGTACGTTTCCAATGCATATGGTTGCTTCTGATTTTCTTATCTTCCATGCAAAGGTTTTGTTTCTCTTCCCTCTTTCAACAGCAGCTACTAGATGATAGTACAATCCCAACCTGATACACCCTGTATGTTCTAATAGCTACTGTTGAAAGAGGGAAAGAGAGGCATAGAGCTGCTGAATCCGTGTGCTCGAATGACACCATGGATTATGAATTATATTGGCTTATTATAATAATACACATAATTAGAGTTGATTTTGTTCCTCTAAATCAGTTAGGACTTGCCTATAAATCATCTATGTAGTAAATACAGAATATTTGAATATGATTTTCAGCAGCTACTTTCTAAATCTGACTTTTCTGCTTGTGGCAATAAAATTTCCTTGTTACAATTTTTAATACATTTTTTAAATGTTGCTACTTTTGCCACTAATGATTTTGCAACCACTATTTCATGGAAAATTCTAATGTGAAATTCTTGTCGTTATTTGTCTATATGGATTTATGTTGTGTCACAGCATGTGGATAGAGAATTTGGAACGGGAGTATTGAAAATTAGTCCAGGACATGATCATAATGACTATCTACTTGCTCGAAAGCTTGGTCTTCCGATACTTAATGTGATGAATAAGGATGGAACACTAAATGATGTTGCTGGGTTGTACAGGTATTTGTAGAACTATCTTATTAAGCTGTTTTTTACCAAATGTTATTGTGACTAATATATGGGAGCCACATCTGTCATAGTGGTCTTGATCGTTTTGAGGCTCGAAAAAAACTATGGGCAGAGCTTGAGGAGACAGGATTAGCTGTGAAAAAAGAATCACACACTTTACGAGTTCCTAGATCTCAGCGTGGTGGAGAAGTAAAATTTTCTTAGTTGATAACTTGCATTATTTTGTTGCTGATTTGTTTCTCACTTGGAACTTGTCTTCATATTTCAATCAGGTGATAGAACCACTTGTTAGTAAGCAGTGGTTTGTGAGTATGGAGCCTCTTGCTGAGAAAGCTCTTCAAGCAGTTGAAAAAGGAGAACTGACCATAATTCCGGAAAGATTTCAAAAGGTTTGCAAATAAATTTTTAGACATACACATCCAATCTTAGATGCATATAGTCAAGGGCTGTTTTATTGCTTAAAAATAATAAACAATGATTTTGCTCGTGTAGAAAATGCTTTCTTTATAGGGGCTTTTCCTTGTCTCTAATCACTCTACCTAGTCTCAACACCCCCATAAAGAACTTATATTCTATTTCATTTGGGGTCCTCACTTAAACTGTAACTTACTCTTTGGTAGAGATTTGAGTGATAAGGAAATTAGCCTACCATTTCCAAGTGAAAACACAACCTTATCGTCACACCAAACAGCTGAACTTACATGGATTAAACGACAATAAGGCCATTAAATGGTTGCATTTTGACGTGCAGGCTGCTGGTTCAAGTTTTAGAAATAGTCCTTGTGTGGTAAGGCCATGTACATCTCCACCCTCCCTGAAATTCACCAGGTGGCAGTATTGTACACTAGGTCATCCTATCACTTGGGCTTGGTAGTCCATGCCCTAGTTTTTATCAGAACAACTATTGCAGCATGCAAAATGTGGTTTGTTCCATTGACTGTCACATAAAGATCCCAATCCAGCAGTTCTGGTGGAATCAATAGGCTGATCAGATTGCTCAAAACCCAATGCTTTTTTGGCCATCATGGGGTATATCCACCCCCCAATGCTCAGCATGTGTACAGATCATTATAACTCCTTTAGTTAGTATTAACTATAGTTAGTCTACCTTAGTTAGATATAAACTGTCTTAAACAGTTGTAACTAAATTCTAACCGAGTCTAGTATAAATACTTTCTGTACACAGAGACTCAGTGACTTCTTGTAATCTCTCATTCATAATATACAAGTTCTGAATCTGTCTACATGGTATTCAGAGCACTTTGATCTGTTCTCATGGCTGCTGCCAACAATACCGAAGTTCCAGTTCGTGCAACTATGTTCCATACACATCCTCCACATGGAGATGATGCTTCATCTTCTTTGTTTTCAAATTCTGCTTCAGCTACATTTGCTCATCAAATTACAGAAAAACTCACCGATCAAATTTTTTTGTTATGGTGTGAACAAATCGAGCAAGTTATCAAAGATCACAACCTTCATCTATTCTTAGTTTCTCCTCAAATTCCACCGTGATTTCTAACTAATAAGGATTGCAATCTTGATCGAGTTAATCCAAAGTATAAGGCTTGGGGAAAACATGATCAGTTCCTTCTCTCATGGATGCAATCTATGTTATCGTGTCCAATGCTATCTCGCATTCTTGGATTGATTCATTCCTATGAGGTCTGGGATAAAATTCATGCCTATTTTCATTTTCATCATTAGGCGTGCACCAAATCTAAACAACTCAGGTCTGAGCTTCGAAACTCTTCTCTTGTTAATCGTCCAGTTAATGAATATCTTCTACGCATCAAGGCTCTCATTGATGCGCTTTCATCTGTCGGATATCCTGTCTCACATCGTTAGCACATGCCTTCGATTTTGGAATGCTTACCTAAGGATTTCAATTTTTTCTTGACCCTTATATCCACAATAAGACCTAGCATGACAGTAGTGGTTTTCTTCCATGCTCAATCACATACAGATCCAATGTGTAGCCTCATCCACTGGTATACCTCTTTTTCTTTTTGGTATTGTGTTTTAGACAATACCTTACCCTCATTCTTGTGTGCTTTCTGTTGTTTCTAATAAAAATTTTGTAAAACAAAAAAATAATACAATGTAATTTATGTTGATGGCAGATTTACAACCATTGGCTTTCCAACATTAAGGATTGGTGTATAAGCAGACAACTATGGTGGGGACACAGGATACCTGTATGGTACATTGCTGGAAAAGACAACGAAGAGGACTATATAGTTGCTAGGAATTCTAAGGAAGCACTTGAGAAAGCTCACAAGAAATATGGGAAGGATGTAGAAATATATCAAGATCCTGATGTTCTGGACACTTGGTTTTCTAGGTAGTTTATTTTAGATATCTCTTTCAATTTGAGATGCATCTATATGACTTTTTTTTTTTGTACATAGAATGCTGTCATGTTGCTAACTAGTGTTTGTAAATGTATTTAGACATCCATTAAGTAGTATGCCGTAACATATTGGATTTATGCTACTGGACCTGCTGTGTTGTTTGGTACTTTGTAGATAGATTGGACACATTTGTTTTTATCTTTCTCTAAATTCTTTTTGCTCTCCATATTTGTGATTTTTATGCCACCCAATGCATTGAATTGTATGCCATTGCCCGGCTAATGATTGATAGTTGGAGTCATAACTAACTAACTCCTAACAGAAAAACAACTAACAGAAACTAAAAGCTGTATTGACAGCTGTACAGAGCGGTGCTGGTATCAATAGCTACCAGCCCTTACAATTACAACTTTACACCTATCAATCTTATTATAAACTGTGACTGTTTGCACAGTTTGTATAAATACATATTCTAATAGGGGTAAAGCTGTGGTAGCATTATGTATCCACATGATCTGTTTAAAAGTTTGAAGTTTGACATTATTTTTGCTCATGAGATTATGGACATTGAAACTTAAAATGGGTGAAAGAAAACAAATGCTTTGTTCCTTTTTGGAAGAATTACTAAAATCTTTTGGAAGCATGTTTAAGATAGATGCATTTGGAACCTAGAAATTAATGTGTAAACTAAAGAATATCTTGGTGTTCTTTGAGATTTTCATTGTGACAATTGTTGGTGTTTGATAAGAGTGGGAGGTGGGATCAAACATATGATAAGGGGTTTAGATAGTAATCTGGCAACTATTATAACTAAGGCTGAATTAGTTATAACTAACTAAGGAGGGAAATTATAAATAGCTGAGAGGCAGTGAGGAAAGGGATCTCTGAGGAGTGTTAGGAGGGTTGTGAATCCCTCAAAAGATCACATTGTAACTGCAGGAGCTAGGCTCCAGCTTTCAATAAAATCCATTCTTCTTTTTCGCATCTGAACCAGTTCCTATTAACTGGGAGCTCCAATCCTGGGGCTTTGTGGGTGAATAAGATCGAAGAACGGAAACATGATGGACGCAAGAATGGAAGCTCTGGAACCCGCGATGGAGGAGACGCGAGAAGCTACCCAGCTCAATCACGAGGTGATGGAGGCCAATCGGGTCGCGCTTGAAACCCGATTGGGTTCGATCGAATCGTGCTGCAGCATTTGGCTGCGACATTGGAGAAGCCGGAAATGGAGGAACCGGTTCGCGTGAAGGAAGCGAAGGGAAGAAACAAGGAGGGAGGCGAGGAAATTTTGCGACAATGGAGGCAAATGGAGTTGCCGGTGTTCGCAGGGGATGGTCCCTTAGGGTTGGCGTCGTGAATTGAGAAGTATTTTCAGCTCCAAGCGGTAAGGGAGGAAGAGAAATTGGACACCATTCTGGCGGCTATGGAAGGTGAGGCATTATCTTGGTTCCAATGGTGGGAATCTTGGAGTTGTTCCCAATCTTGGGAAGGATTCAAGTTAGCTATGGTAAAGAGATTTCAAGGAGCTAGTGTGGCAAGCCCTTTTCAGTCCTTGTTGGCATTGAAGCAAGATGATAGTGTGCAGGCCTATATTGGGCAGTTTGAGAAGCACGTAGGGGCAGGAAGAGGATTAGATGAGAGTTTCCTGAAAGAAATATTCTTGAAGGGGTTAAAGGAGGAAATAGGGACAGAGGTAAGGGTGCATGAACCCAAGTCACTACTGGATACTATGATGAAGGCAAGACAAGTTGAGGAGAAAAACAGAATTCTGGGCAATTTACCCAGAACTGGAAAATTGAATCAATCTTTCCAAAGATCCAATTTCTTATTCCAAGGAGTGGTAGGGAGTGGCAGCAGGGTGGTAGCAAGATGGGGGAACCTTTAGGGGGGGTTAAATCTGGAGGAGAGGCTTGGAATAGAAAGAATCCTTTCCATAGGTTGTCTCCTATGGAGGTGAATGAAAAAAATGAGGAAGGGCGAGTGTTTTACTTGTAATGAAAGATACCATCCCACTCATGTTTGTAAAAACAAACAGCTGAGCATAATGATCATGGAGGATGATGGGAGAGAGAGTGATGATGAGGGACAAGAAGAGGTGGAAGAAGAGAAGGGAGAAGAGCTGCACCAACTCTCATTACATAGCATTGAAGGGTTCACAACCAAGAAATCTCTTAAGTTGTGGGGAGAAATAAGAGGGAAGAAGGTGGTGGTCTTAATTGACTGTGGGGCCACTCACAATTTCATATCTCTGAAATTGGTAAAAGCATTGGAGTTGGAGGTGACTCCTATACAGCCTTGTTAAGTGGGTGATGGACATAAGGTGAGATGTGAGGATATGTGTAAGGATTTAGCAATTGAATTACAAGGGTTACAAGTGGTTTAAAACTGTTATGTATTTGAACTAGGAGGTGCTGAGGTGGTACTAGGGGTGGACTGGTTAGCTGGATTGGGGGAAGTGAAGGCAAATTTTGACAAGCTGACCTTGAATGTGAAGGTTCAGAATAAGAAAATTGTGTTGAAAGCTGAACCTGAGTTGATTAAGGCTGCTATTAGCCTAAAACTGATCAGGGGAAGTATGAGAGAAGCTGATCAGAGATTTTTGGTGGAAGTTAAGACAGTAGAGCAGGAAAAAAGGGGAGCAGCAGTGCCTGAACCAGTGGAGCAGATTTTGAAGCTGTTTGAAGGGGTTTTTAAGGAACCCAAGGGACTGCCACCTCACAGGGAGAAGGACCGTGCCATTAATCTGCAACCTGGTAATAAAATCCCTAACATTAGGCCTTATAAATATCCACATTTTCAGAAAGATGAGATTGAAAGGTTGGTAAGAGAGATGTTGATAGCTGGAATTATTTGGGCCAGCACTAGTCCTTTTGCTAGCCCTGTAATTTTAGTGAAGAAAAAAGATGGCAGCTGGAGGTTTTGTGTGGATTATAGGCTTCTTAACAAGATTACAGTACCTGACAGGTTTCCTATACCTGTAATTGAGGAGTTATTGGATGAAATTGGAGGAGCACAGTTGTTTTCTAAGTTGGACTTAAGGGCTGGGTACCATCAGATTAGAATGAAGGCTGAAGATGTGCATAAGACAGCCTTTAGAACTCATGAAGGTCATTATGAGTTTTTGGTCATGCCATTTGGTTTGACTCATGCTCCTTCAACCTTCCAAGCATTGATGAATGAAGTTCTCAGGCCATTTTTGAGACAGTTTGTGCTAGTTTTCTTTGATGATATATTGGTGTACAGCAAGGATGTGGGAGAGCACCAAATGCATCTCAAGGCTGTTTTACAGGTACTGCAGCAACAGGAACTGCATGTGAATAAAAAGAAATGTACCTTTCCTCAAAGGTCATTAGAGTATTTGGGTCATTTGATTTCAGGGAAAGGGGTGGAGGCAGACCCTACTAAGCTGGAAGCAATGAGCAAATGGCCTGTACCTAGAGACATCAAAGGTTTGAGAGGGTTTTTAGGGCTGACAGGGTATTACAGAAGGTTTGTGAAGGATTATGGAAGGTGGGCACAATCACTTAATGCTTTGTTGAAGAAGGATGCTTTTCAATGGACCCCTGAAGCTGATAAGTCATTTGAAAAGCTGAAGGGAGTGATGAGTGAACTGCCTGTGTTGAATGTGCCTGATTTTTCTAAACCATTTGTGTTGGAAACTGATGCATCGGGATCAGGGTTGGGGGCTGTACTATTGCAGGAAGGCAGACCTTTGGCTTTTTGGAGTAAGGCTTTGTCTGAAAGAGGGCAGCTGAAATCAGTCTATGAAAGGGAGTTGATGGCAGTTGTGTTAGCTGTAAAGAAGTGGAAACATTATCTGTTGGGAGGGAAGTTCATCATCAGAATTGACGAGTAGAGTTTAAAGTTTCTTAATGATCAAAAATTGTTGAATGATGAGCAATTTAAATGGGCTGCTAAGCTGATTGGGTACAATTTTGAAATCCAATACAGACCTGGAAAAGAAAATGTGGTGGCATTATAATTTTTCTGCAGTTTCTTTGGTACAAGAGGAGGAATGGGTTGATTGGGATGAAGAACTGAGAGCAGATCAGCAGTTGTATGAAATTTATCAGGGTATTCTCACTAAAACAGCTGACAAACCTGGTTATACAATTAAGGGGGGCAAGCTTTATTACAAAAACAGGTTGGTTTTACCAAAGAATTCTGCTAGAATTCCTTTACTTTTGAAGGAATTACATGATTCACATGTAGGGGGGAATTCTGGATTTTTCAGAACCTATAAAAGGCTGGCTAGTGTGGTTTTTTGTCATGGAATGAAAAAAACTATAAGGGAGTATGTGGCTGAGTGTGAAATATGTCAAAAGAATAAAGCTAGCACCCTATCCCCAGCTGGACTGCTTCAGCCTTTACCTATTCCAACAAGGGTATGGACTGATATATCCATGGATTTTATTGGTGGGCTGCCAAAAGCACAAGGAAAAGATACTATTTTAGTAGTATTAGATAGGTTGACCAAATATGCTCATTTCTTGGCATGATGTCATCCTTATACAGCTAAGGAAGTAGCTGAGGTGTTCATTCAGGAGGTAGTTAGGCTGCATGGATTCCCTACTTCTATAATTTCTGATAGAGATAGGTTATTCATGAGCCTCTTCTGGAAGGAGCTGTTCAAAAAGGCAGACACTCAGTTGAAGATGAGTTCTGCCTATCACCCACAAACAGATGGACAGACAGAGGTGGTTAATAGATGCTTGGAGGCCTATTTGAGGTGTATGACAAAAATCAGACCTAAACAATGGTCTGCTCAGCTAGCTTAGGCTGAATTCTGGTTCAATACTAACTATAATATTTGTGCAAAAATGTCTCCTTTTCAAGCATTGTATGGACAACAACCTCCTTTGTTGATAAGAGGTACTGAAATTCCTTCTAAGCTGGAAGAAGTGAATCAGTTATGCAGGGACAGGGATGAATTGTTGCAGGAGTTAAGGGGTAATTTACAGAAATCTCAGGATCACATGAGGAAGCATGCTAATAAGCATAGGAGGGAGCTGAGTTTTCAGGTAGGGGATTGGGTTTTCCTTAAAATACAGTCTTATGGAATGAAGTCATTGGCAAGAAAACCCAATGAAAAATTGGGTCCTAGATTTTATGGGCCTTATCAAGTCATCCAAAAAATTGGAGAAGTGGCTTACAGATTGGAGCTCCCTGAAGGCAGTAAAATTCACCCAGTTTTTCATGTTTCATTGCTTAAGAAGTCTGTGAAGGCAACTTGTTCACCTCAACCACTACCAGCAATGATGGATGAGCAGTGGGAACTTCAAATGAAATCACAAAGGGTTTTGAAGAAAAGGATAAATGGAGCTGGACAGCAGGAAGTGTTGATCAAATGGCAAGGTTTGCCTCATCATGAGAACAGTTGGGAGCTGGCTGAGGAATTAAAGACTGTCTTTACTGATTTGGACCTTGGGGACAAGGTCCAGCTTGAAGGGGAGGGTATTGATAAGAGTGGGAGGTGCAGTCAAACATATTATAAGGGGTTTAGATAGTAATCTGGCAGTTAGTATAACTAAGGCTGAATTAGTTATAACTAACTAAGAAGGGAAATTATAAATAGCCGAGAGGCAGTGAGGAAAGGGATCTCTAAGGAGTGTTAGGAGGTTGTGAATCCCTCAAAAGATCACATTGTAACTGCAGGAGCTAGGCTGCAGTTTTCAATAAAATTCATTCTTTTTTTTCGCATCTGAACCAGTTCCTATTAGTGTTCTATGGAAGCATGCTTTGCTTTCCCTTAGGAGTTTTTATTTCTAAGCCATCATGTTTATGTTAATTGTGTAGCTTGCCATTGCTCAAATCATTTGCTGAAAATATTTTAACTTATTTTGGGCAAATCTTAAACTTGATGTGGTCATTTTCAGTTCTGAAACCTGATCTACATGGCATATTAGATTTCTTGTAATTCTTTTCTGTCAATTGTATGGACTAACTATAGATTCATATTTTATCAGTGCGCTGTGGCCTTTTAGTACCCTTGGATGGCCAGATTTATGTGCAGAAGATTTTAAGCGATTCTATCCCACTACAATGCTTGAAACTGGGTATGTACTTCTAATCCTTGGTGACAGTGAAGACTTTGCGTACTACTTTTAGCCTGTTGATATTTGAAATAAGATAAACTCTGGTGGAATTAGAAAAGGATAATCAAAAAGAGAGAGAGAGAGAGAGAGAGAGAATTTGTGAGATTTATGAATTCTAATATTATTCCCAACTGTTTTCAGTTACACTGTAGTTTATATAGAGCTGTGAGACTTGCAGAGCAGGTTACACAAACTTCTAGAGGAAGATTCTAAGGCTTGCACAGCAAACTTCTAGTTAGTTAGGTGCCAGCTGTCAAGGACAGCTGGATAACTAACTTGCATATTCTGAACCGAGTACAATACTCACCCTCTCCACCCCCCCCCCCCCCCCCCCCAAAAAAACCCCTCACCCCCATCCCCACAAACGTAAGAGGGTGACAGACTTTTAGAGCAAAGCTGATTTCAGGTCTGGTGATAGTGGCATATTGAAGGGCCCCCACCACTGACCTGTACATAGTGGGATCTGAGAGAAGATCATTACCCTTTTTAGAGAGCTTTAAGTTAGTCACCATAGGAGAAGAAATGGATTTTGCCTCAGCCATGTCAGTTTTGTGCGGTAGATCATGAATGTATTTGCTTTGAGTGAGTAACACAGAACCAGTAGGTGTATGATGAACTTCAATGCCAAGAAAGTAATCTAGTTGGCCAAGTTGCTTTAGAGCAAAGTTGGAATTCAGGTGACGAACCAGAGACTGGATGAGATAATTGGAGCTGCCAGTGATGATGATATCATCAACATACACCAAAAACACCACATTTCTGTCCTTAGAGTGCTTTGAAGCCTCTCAAACCATTGCCTGGGGGCCTGTTTGAGCCCATAGAGTGCCTTGTCCAGTTTGCAAACAAGAGATTAATCTTGGGAGGAAAAGCCAGGAGGTTGTTGCATGTAGATGGTTTCTTGAAGGAGCCCATTGAGGAAGGCATTGTTAACATCCAGCTGATGTAGTTTCCAGAGATGACTGAGTGCCAAGGTGAGAATCAGACGAATGGTAGAAGGTTTGACCACTGGAGAAAAGGTTTCATTGAAGTCATACCCCTGTACTTGATGAAAGCCTTTAGCCACCAACCTGGCTTTGTACCTGTTAATGGAGCCATCTGGATTCTCCTTGATCCGAAATATCCATTTATAGCCTATGGCTTGGCAGCCAGGAGGAAGAGGAACCAGGGTCCATGTCTTGTTACTAATTAAAGCATCAAACTCAGCTTGCATAGCACTGTGCCAGTTTGGATCTTGAAGGGCCTGGTTGACAGACTTGGGCTTAGTGTGTGAGAAATAAAGACGGATGTAGACGAATTTGCACAATTCCAGACTTAGCTCTTGTTTGCATGGGGTGAGAATTTTGAGGAATGGGATATTGGGTGGCTGACTCAGGTAGACTCAGAGGAAGTTGGACTAGACACAGTGGCAATGGAAGAGGGATCAACAGGAGAAGAGGAAGTGGGAACTGGCTGAGTGTCAGAACCAGAGTCAAGAACAGGAGTGTGGGAATTTTGAGGAATAGGAGAAGTGGGAACTGACTGAGTGTCAGAACCAGAATCAAGGACATGAATTTGGGAAGTTTGAGGAGGATTGGAAGGGGAGTTGTTAGAGAAACTGAACGAGAGAAAAGAGAGAGAGATGAACAGTAACAAACTTCTTTTATTTAGAAAGAATGAATGAATCAGTTACAAAACTGTGCATGTGAGGTATTTATAACCTCTCACCACTAAGTAGATGAAAACTGACAGCTGTGCATTGCAGCTTCAGTGAACATATAGGTGTGCAAAATAAAAGGCTAACTACTAACTACAGCTTATTTACAAAGGAGTGCTGTTAGCAAAAGCTAACAGCACTTACATGCTCTAATATCCCCTTGTATGTTTTGAGGAATCAGCAGAAGTGGATAAAAGCTGAGGAGAAATATCCTGAAGCTTGAGATTATGAAAGCAATAGAGACCATCAGCTCCAACTGAACCTTGGAGCAAGATTTCACTTGTTTCCTGAGATTTAACAAGACAAACATGAGGATGAAATTCAAAGAAAACAGAATTATCCTTGGCAAATTTACTAACACTTAACAAATTTTTTGAGATGGAAGGAACATGAAGTAATTTTTGTAATTTAAAGGTGAAGTGACTATTAGTAGGAGAA
>PYAF01006350.1:472155-500457 GCA_007407185.1 Glycine tomentella
ATAGACCTGTCAGAAAGTGATACTGCACGCATGGCAGTTCTCAATTGTCTAGCCCTGGATTTAGTATGAAGACTGAAGTGTTCATGGATCTTTTCCCAGACTTGATAGGAATGAGTGGATCCAAGAACTCGAGAAAGAACAGATTTGGAAAGTGTAGATTGGAGCCAAACAAGTAAGGTTTGGTCCTGTACTTCCCAAGGCTCATATTGAGGATTGACTCGATCAGCAATACTGTCTTCCTCAGTCAGATATCTCGGAGGAATTACCGGATTAACAACAAAATGTTGAAGCTTATGAGCTTTCAACACAGGTTCCACATGTTGACGCCAATGGAGAAGTTGGAGTCATCAAGCTTTTCAGCAATCATAGTTGGAAAGGAATGTGAACCCAAACCTGACGGAGCGGAAGCGGAAGCCATAGAAAAACAAGCAACACAAACAGAACCACAAGTAAGGAAAAACCAGAGGCAGCGAACACAACTGAGCCAAACAGCAGCAAAACGTGATTCTGGACAGCAAAACAACTAAAATCAATAGCAAACTGCACAGACAGCTGCGAAAAGAGAAGTCCAAGCCCAATCGAGACCAAAAACAAGCCAAAGCATGAACAGGAACATTCACAATGCAGGTTTTGCCGCGAACAGAAGGAAAACGATGTTGAACAGTAACGAACAGGAAAAAGTGCCGAAACCAACACTAACCAGCACAGAAACAGCCGAAAAGGAAAACCCTAGCAAGAACAGGATCAATCGGAGGCTCTCAAGTGAACAGGAGCACCGCGATAAAAAGGAATCGCGAAGTGAACAGTAACACGTATGAACAGTGACACGATTATGAAGGAAGCGCAATCCAAGCAGAAACAGAATGGAATGAAGGATCAAAATGCACTGCACAATCAGTGCAAAAAATTTTGCTCTTGATACCATGTTAGAGAAACTGAACGAGAGAAAGAGAGAGAGATGAACAGTAACGAACTTCTTTTATTTAGAAAGAATGAATGAATCAGTTACAAAACTGTGCATGTGAGGTATTTATAACCTCTCACCACTAAGTAGATGAAAACTGACAGCTGTGCATTGCAGCTTCAGTGAACATACAGGTGTGCAAGATAAAGGCTAACTACTGACTACAGCCTTGCTAATTACTAACTACAGCTTATTTACAAAGGAGTGCTGTTAGCAAAAGCTAACAGCACTTACATGCTCTAATAGGAGTTAGGTACAGTGTTTGGTAGGGAGTGACAATTGGAGGACCAACAAGGGGAATATTTGCTAAAAAGGAGGACAAGGATGTTGGGGTAGAGGAGGACATGGATTTAGAAAACATATCAGTATAAGGAAACCATAGTTTTAAATAACGCCGCTTTAGCGCGCTATTGCGCTTCAAATGCGGGTTGCAGCAGCCAGCCGCTACTTCCGTGCCGCAACGCGACAGTTTCCGATAGCGGCCGGTGGCGGTGGGTGGCGGCGGTGCGGGTGGCAGATCGTGCGGCGCTATCGCGCCACTACTTCCATGGAAGAGAAACAAGTTGCAGAGCTTCAGCCATCAGGGGGCATCTAAGTTAAGGGTTGCAGAGAAGATGAGTTGCAGAGCTCCTCTGCCACCGCCTTGTCAAATCCATGCGCCGGTGCCGCCGACCCCTCGCCGCCCGGTTGCCGCTGCCAAGGGAGTACTGCTGGTCACGGTAGGCGTAAATGAGGGCGAGGTTTTCATCGGGGGACTAGCACGTATGGGTCGAGACTCGAGGGAGAAAGACAGAGAAATATTTTTATTCACCTGTGGGCTGTGGGCAGTGGATATCACTGACACAATATTGACTATTGAGGGAAAGTGGGTGTGGCCTGTGCAGTGGATATCGGTAAATGGCACTGCAATCTCCACTGCTCATTTTTATTCACCTTTTAAAGCAAAATACTTTTTCCTATTTTTTATTCATTTTAATGCTATAGTAAACATTTTTTTAAGAGATCAAATAAAAGTAATGTTTATAAACAAGAAAATTATTATATAGAGAAATAAATCTTATAATATGAAGATACAATTAAATAAATATGAATAATATATTAATATTAATAAAAATATGTATTTATTTATTTATTTTAGAGTTAATAAGCTTGTTTATTTTAAAAAATATTAATAATATATTAATATTAATAAAAAATATTTTAAATGTTATATATAATGATATTTGTAAAATCTAAATATAATAGATGTTTAGCATTAAGCTTGCAGAGGAATTAGTATATTGTTTCCTTTATGTTTCTTGAATTAGTATATTGTTTCTTTATGTTCCTTGAATCGTTGTTTTGATTGTTTAGTATTATATTTTTCATTCCTCAGTTCCTCCTATTTTGAGTGATTTCTTATCTTATAGCATTTATATATGTAGTATAATTTATTATAGGTATTTTTAATAGACTTCACAGTAGCGGCTTTACCGCTACCCGCTATACCCCGCTTTAGCGTTTTTGAGGTCAACCGCTATTGGCCGCTACCCGCTATTTAAAACTATGAAGGAAACCTGGTTTCATTGAACACCACATCCTTGGAAATGAATATTTTGCCAGTAGGAGACAGGAACTTATAGCCTTTATGGTTTGTAGAGTATCCTAGAAAAAGACACTCATGAGACCTAAAATCCAGTTTTTGAGAATGATAGGGTCTGAGAAAAGGAAAACAGGCACACTCAAAAGCTTTAAGATGCTGATATGTGGGAATTTGACCAGTTAAGAAAGTAACAGAAAACTGCAAAGAGGCAGTGGGTAGTCTATTTATAAGATGAACAGCTGTGTTAAAGGCATGATCCCAAAACTTTAGAGGCATAGACACATGACTAAGAAGCGTAAGACCTAACTCCACAATGTGACGATGCTTCCTCTCCACTACACCATTTTGGTGATGAGTGAGGACAAGCAAGTCTGTGAATAACCCCTAAATCCTCCGACTTAGAATCTAATTCATACCCGGCAATCTACGATCTACCCAGCGCCTTAGTTTATGTTGAATAGGCATACCCGACTTCCAGCTAATTGTCAAATAAAGCTATCCGTGCTTAAATTCCTAGCTTGAAAGCATTCTTTGTCTGAACTCTCCCCTCCAATTAGTTTGCAAGGCTTTAAGAGGGTGATTATATTGCAGCTCAACCATGGTTTTAAACTGTTTAAAGACAGTGAAAGTGTCAGCTTTAGATTTTAAGGGATATATCCAAGTAAATCTTGAGTGGGCATCAACAAAGGACAAGTAATAGCAAAAGACACCAAAGGAAATCATAGGGGAAGGTCCCCACAAATCGCTATGCCAGTCCTATGGCCAAAACAAAGAAAACAGAACCAAGTCACCAACCAACAACTAAATATATCATTTGATGAGGGTAATAGGATTGGGAATTTGGGATTTGGGACGAACCAACCAACAAGGCAACAACAAAACCAACCAACAACAATGAGTCAGAGACTAAAGAAGCTTACATGGTTATATTAGAATATGTAAGTGCTGTTAGCTTTTGCTAACAGCACCTCTCTGTTTTTAGTTGCAGTTAGTAGTTTGCTAACTGTACCTCTCACTGTACAGCTGTCTATTTTCTGTTAGTATCAGTTAGTGGTTAATCTGCTAGTTTTTTTTTTTTTTTTGAGAAAAAATTAATATATTATATATATGAGAAAAAGAGCAGAACAAGATGTGCTGCTATAGAAACATACAAAAGAAATCAAACAGAACTAGAAGGACTTTACACAAAAAGCCATCGTAGGTCTGCCAAATAACAGGGGCAAAAACAAAACAGACTAAACCCTCCCCCTAGATACAAAACCGGCCCTCAAGTTGCTAATCTGTTGGTATCAGATTAAGAGGTTATAAATACCTCTCTTGTACAATACTTCTTTAACTTTTCATCATTGAATAATAATACTCAGAACCACTTTCTGTTTCTCTTTTCTCTTTCTTTCTTTTTGTCAAAAATGGTATCAAGAGCCATTTTTTTGCACTGATCGTGCATCTTAACAACCCTCTATTCTTGGGTTTCGTTCTTGCCTGCGGTTTCTGCTGCTTGTTCGTTTCTGGTTCTTGGTTCTTGCTCACAAGGTCTTGCATGTTTGTTCCTGTTCTTTTTCGCTCCTCCCTGTTCGCGATAGTGCTGGCACTTGCGATTGTTCCTGTTCACTCGTGGGCTTGCAATTGGTCTTGATTTTGCTTGGGGTTCTCTTTTCGGAGTTGTCTGTGCCATTTGGAGTTGGTTTTGGCCTTTTTGCTGCTCGTAACTGGGTTTTGGTGAACCTGTTTAGCGCTTACCTCTAGTTCCCCCTTGTTCATGTTTCTTTTCATGTTGACTGTTATCCATGGCTTCCGCTTCCGCTCCGTCAGCTCTGGGTTCACACTCCTTTCCAAATTCCATAGCTGAAAAGCTTGATGACTCCAACTATCTCCATTGGCGTGAACATGTGGAACCTGTGTTGAAGGCACATAAGCTTCAGCGTTTTGTGGTTAATCTTGTTATTCCTCCCAGATATCTCACTGAGTATGACAGTGTTGCTGATAGGATCAATCCTGCGTATGAAGCTTGGGAAGTTCAATACCAAACCCTGCTTGTTTGGCTCCAGTCTACCCTCTCCAAGTCTATTTCACGGATTCTTGGATCAAACCATTCCCATCAGGTTTGGGAAAAGATCCATGAGCACTTCAGCTTGCACACCAAGTCCAGGGCCTGTCAACTAAGAACTGCAATGCGTGCAGTTTCTCTTTCTGATAAATGTATGGATGAATATCTGGGAAAGATTAAAGGTTTTGTGGATGAACTTGCAGGCATTGGTGTTCCTGTTAGACATGAGGAGTACGTTGATGCTATTCTGGAAGGACTTCCTTCAGATTATGCATCTGTTATTTCTGCTATTGAAGGCAAGAAATGAACCCCACCTATTGCTGAAATTGAGGCCTTGTTATATGGCCACGAGACAAGTCTAAATCGCTACAACAAAGAAACCCAGGTATTCTCCTTCCTTGAATTATACTCAAGGATACTCACATTCCAATTCATACAGGGCAGGTAATTCTGTGAATTTCAGAGGTATAAATGGTTCTGGCCGTGGCAGTGCAGGGGCTGGCAGAGGTCGTGGCAGTGGAAAATTTGCCAACTTTCAGTGCCAAATTTGCACACTGCCAATGTGTGTCATTTCAAGACTGATATACACTTCCAGCCTCATGAATCTTTAGCTTTTTTTGATCCTGCCACTTCTCAGCCAATTCCTTATTCCTTTGGTTCATCTAGATCTTCAAACACTTGGATAAATCCCAATTTGAAACCTGCAGCATCTGTCCCTAATCAGCCAAGTGCTATGCTTACAAATACATCTCCTCGTGGGTCTGGTTCTGATCCCTCTACCTGGATTCCGGATTCTGGAGCAAACTTTCATGTTACTGGAGAGGCTCAGCATATCAAATAGTTTAATCTTTTATTTCTCCTAATGATAGTCACTTCACCTTTAAATTACAACAATTACTGCATGTTCCTTCCATCTCAAAAAATCTATTAAGTGTTAGCAAATTTGCCAAGGATAATTTTGTTTTCTTTGAGTTTCATCCTCATATTTGTCTTGTCAAATCTCAGGAAACAAGTAAACCCTTGCTTCAAGGATCAGTTGGAGCTGATGGCCTCTATTACTTTCATAATCTCAAGCTTTAGGATGTTTCTCCTCAGCTTATATCCACTTCTGCCAATTCCTCAGAAAATGTAAAGTCAAATGTTTCCCATAAAAACCAAAGCTGAAACCATCTCAGTTTTTCAAGCTTTTAAAACTCAAGTTGAATTGCAACTAAGCACTAAAATCAAAAGTGTTCAATCTGATTGGGGAGGCGGGTATAAACCGCAATTTTGCATGAAGTTGACAAGCTCTTGGTCAAGTTAGCTTCTGAAAGTGATCATGAATCTTTTCCCAAACTTGAAAGGAGTGAACAGATCCTAGAACGCAAGTGTACACAAGATTCACAGTGCCAGAGTTCTGATCGGCTTCATTTGCATATCAAAGAGGAATATTCGGACACACCAAGTAACGGTGTAGTTGATGTGCTTTGACCACTAGTTCTACTTGTTTCCACAACAAGAAGTTCGAATCAGTGAGCTTCTTAGAAATCGAGTGCGAGAATGCTGAAGATGAAAAGAAAGAAGGAGTAGTGGAAGGAGGAGGAGGAGATTCTGCCATTGAAGGATCTTTTTGGCTCTAGATACCAAATTAGAAAAGGATAATCGAAAAGTCGTAGATTCTTAGAATGTGAGTTTTAACCTAACTCAACCCCAAAAGCTAGCTCAAGGGGTGAGAGTTGTCCCTCACTTATATACTCTATCTTGGCTTTATCTTTAGCCAATGTGGGACTTGGATTTTTTTAGGTTTTTCCCGATAAAGAGAGAAAGAAGAAAGAGAGAGAGAGAGAGAGAGAGAGAGAGAGAGGAGAGAGAGAATCTGTGAGATTTATGAATTCTAATATTGTTCCCAACTATTATCAGTTACACTGTAGTTTATATAGAGCTGTCAGACTTGCAAAGGAAGTTACACAAACTTCTAGACGAAGATTCTAAGGAGGCTTGCACAGCAAACTTCTAGTTAGTTAGGTGCCAGCTGTCAAGGACAGCTGGATAACTAACTTACATATTCTGAATAGAGTACAATACTCACATAGGTGGGTTTTGCATATGAATTGTTTTCTATGAAGTTTCTTTTATAGTTATTTTCAGAACATAAATTATGCATATAATGTTGATTTTGGGTGATAAATATTAGTAGTTTTTCTCATATGTATGTGTTGGTAGGAGAGAAAAATGTGAGACATGGTGAAAACTAGGGGTGGGCATGGATTGGATTTTTAAGAATCCTCCATATCTATTTAAATGGATTGGATTTTAAATTTATATCCATATTTTTTAAAAACAATTTAGATTCAAGATCCAATCCATTCAAGTGGATATGGATTTAGTCGTATCCAATTTATATCCACTTAAATGTTATAAGGATTTTTTTTACCAATTTTAGTAATTAAATACTAAAAATTGAAAACTTAGTACATGTCCATTTAAGATCTATTTTCAACCGACCTTGGTTATTACTATTTTCGAATCTTGGTTAGTGTATTTTCGGCCTAACTCAACTAGAGAAATTTCAGCAGACATTGGTCTATACATTTTTAGACTGACATCAACCAGGACTATTTTTTGGTTGACATCAGTCAGTGCATTTTCGGTCGACATTGGCCAAGGAGTTTTTTGGTCAATCTTAGGTAGGGTTACTTTTTGGTTGAGGTCGACTAGTGTTTTTAATCAATGTTGGTCGGTGATATTTTTTGGCAAACATCGACTAGGGGTTTTGCGATTAGCATCAATCGTGACTAGTTTTTTGTTGACATTGGTTAGGGTTTTTGTGGCGAATATCAGTAAGGTTTTTTTTTTGCCGATGCCTATCGTTGATATTTTTGGCCAACATTTGTCAGGACTACTTTTTTGTCGACGTGGGCTAGGTTTTTTTGCTGACGCTAATTGAAACTATATTTTTGTGGGCCAACATTAACCATGACTATTTCTTTTGGTTTGTGTTAGGTAGGGATATTTTTTGTTGACATCAACTATGATTTTTTCGATCGACGTCAATTGGGGGAATATTTTGGCCGATGACAGCTAGGTTTTTTGGGCCGATCTTGATCGATGATGTTTTTCAGCTGATGTCAACCAAAAAATAGTCTCGTCTGACGTCGACCAAAAAAATCCTAACCGATGTCGAGCGAAAAACCTACTTGACGTCGATCAAAAAATAATATCGACAAACAGAAAAAAACCTAGCTGACGTCGACCAAAAAATAGTCCCGACTGATGTCGGCCAAAAAGACTTTGAACGACATCGGCCAAAAAATAGTCCCAACCAACGTTGGCCGAAAAACTCTTACCAACATTAACCGAAAAATAGTTTTAACCGATGACGGCCTAAAAACATCATCAGTTGACATTGACCAAAATAACTCTAGACGACATCGACCAAAAAATGCCTCCTAACGAAGTTGGTCAAAAACACCTAGCTGTCATTGTCCAAAAAATTGTATGGGATTTAAAAATCCAAACAAATATTTGATCCATATTCAATTAATTGAATTGGATTTAAAATCCAAAAAAACTGGATTTGGATATGAAACCAATCCATTTAAAGTGGATTAGATTGAATTGGATATGGATTTGGATTTTTTGCACAACCCTAGTGAAAACCTTTGGCATTTACTATTGGGCATGCCAGAGGGGTTCATAGTAAGAGGTAAAGAGGACTTTGTGTGCAAGCTTAACAAGTCTCTGTATGGCCTGAAGCAATCCCCCAGGATGTGGTACCAGAAGTTTGACACTTATGTGTTGAAACTTGTGTTTGACCGTTGTGATATTGATCATTGTGTTTATGTGAAAAAGATAGAAGATAGCTTTGTTATTCTAACCTTGTATGTTGACGACATGCTACTTGTTGGTAACAGTTTGAAGATGATCAGTGCTGTAAAATGTCTACTGGCAAAGAAATTTGAAATGAAAGATTTAGGCCCCGCAAGTATGATCTTGGGCATGCAGATCAAAAGGGAGCGTCATAGAGGAAGGTTATGGTTGAGTCAAAGGAAGTACATAGAAATTGTTCTGAAGAAATTCAATATGACTGGTTGTAAACCGATGCAGACTCCCATGTCTAAAAGTTTGAAGTTATCCTCCCAAGACTGAAGAAGAAAGAAAAGTGATGGCATCAGTTCCTTATGCTAGTGCAGTTGGGAGTTTGATGTATGTTATGATTTGTCCTCGTTCCGATATTGCCCAAGTAATGGGAGTATTGAGTAGGTTTATGTCCAAACCAGGAAAAGAACATTGGATGGCAATGAAGCGTGTATTCCGTTATCTTCGTGGTACATCTGACCTTGGGTTATGCTATGAAGGCATGAAAGACTTAAGGGGACAACCACCATTACAGCTAGAGTGCTTTGTGGATGCTGATTGGGGAGGTGACATTCATAGTAGAAGGTCTACTAGTGGATATATTGTTTTTTCATTTGGTGGAGCTATTAGTTGGATGAGCAAGAGGCAAGGCACCGTTGCATTATCAACTACTGAGACTGAGTACATGGCCATGGCACATGTTGTCAAGGAAGTTATTTGGTTGCGAAGATTGTGTAGAGAGCTTGGCCTTACACAAGGAGATGTGATTGTTGGGTGTGATAGTTAGAGTGCTATATTTCTGGCTAAAAACCCAGGATACCATGCGAGGACAAAGCACATAGGCTTCCAATATCATTTCATCAGAGAAAAGATTAAAGACAAGGTAGTAATGTCGAAGAAGGTTAACACAAAGGAGAATGGTGCTGATTTTCTGACCAAGGCAGTGGTTTCGGAGAAGTTTAAATGGTGTACAACTGCATTGGGATTGAAGAAGCATGCAAAGCATTCGCCAAGTGGGAGAATGTTGGGTATGGCTCATACAGTCTCGTTAGCAGATATGCACGGGGCCCAGTACTGTTGTTGGCCTCGTGTTTTATTATTTGTAGTTTGGGCTTGGGCCCATGAATAGCTACGGTGCTTAAGGTTTCTAAGCCTATATATTTCCTTGTAACCTGAGTGCATTGTACGAGTGTAAAGAGAATATAGTGAATAGCTGGACGTAGCCCACATTGGGTGAACCACGGTAAACTTTGTGTGTTGTTTTCTTCTTCCCTTTTCTCTCTATCTTGATTGTTGTGTGATTGCTCGGTATCCAACATTTACATGGAAGAGACACAATCATATATAGCTAATTCAACTATATATATGTGATACAATAATCACAAGCAAGGTTGTTAAAATCGAGATTTTACCTAGGATCAGGAGGGGGGATGGAAGATCGTAAATCAAGGATCATAAAATCGGATCAAGATCCTATGTCAATACCTAAAATTTCGATATATAATCTATATGCATAAAAAACTCAATAAATAAAGAAACAAACCTAGATTCATATATAAATTCATAAATCATAACATAATATAAATTTATAAATACATAAAATAGATTTTGATTAAAATTGATTTTGAAGTGTTTCAATTTATGTTTTAATGTTTTTATCATAAAATCAAATTAAATTTTAATATAAAATTTTAAATTTAATATAAAAATTATAAAAGATATTTCAACAAAAATTAATTTTAAACCTAGAACAGCCTGGTAATGGTCTGAAGAACTTTGGGAACTGCTTCTCTTCCCACACACAGCTCACACCCAACAACAAACAAACAAACAAATTCCCCTCCCACAAGGGCATCCCAGCAACGGAACCAACTAACCAAAACCTTTCTCCTTCTTCTTCTTCCTCCCCAATCCCCATTCAGATCAGATTGAACCCTAACCCTAATCTCCCTCCCACCACCCACCAACAATGGGGGACTTCAACCTGGCGCTGGTGATCGTGGCAATCGTGGTGTGCGTCATCGTGTTCCTCTTCAACGTCTACCTCCTCGTTAACTTCCAGCACCCCGGTGACGTCAACCAGGCTTACTTCCCCAAATTTGTCGTCGTCCTTGGCTTCTCCGTCAGCGAACAGACAGCAGCTGGGTGGCGTAGGGGAGGTCGTCGACGAAGCGCAGCAGCGGAGGTCAACCAAAGGTGGCTCGCGGCGCAGCAGCGGGGTCGCGTAGCTTTTTCGAAACAAAGGTAAGTTTTTAGGTTTTAAAATTTCTCGTCGAGCTTGGATTGTTTGGGGTCGCAGATCCCACGATCCCACGATGAAGATCGCGATTCCACTCCGATCTTGCTCGATCCAGATCGCTTGACGCCGGTCAGATTGTAAAATCGTGCGATTTCACGATGTTGATCGCGATTTTAACAACACTGATCACAAGGATCCCTAATATCTTAACTACCATAATTACATCTCCCTAATATATTTACATGTGCTCCAGCAATATGCAACCTAGGATCTGCACCTGTCAATGCTTAAAGGCCCCAATTCTCTCATATGAGCAGATTCCACTCCCTCTCAACACCCCTTCTAATTTGTAGGAAACATACCATAACCAAACTATATCACCTAACTAACATAACTAGCAAGTAGTTAACTAGCTAACCTGTTATAACTAACTACCAATGGGGTTACTTAACATTTTGTGAGAATATTGTTGCTCAAGCTTGTACTATTATAACCTTGTGTATGTATCAGGTTTTATACAATTTCATTTAATATTATAAATTAAAATCTATTTCCCTGGAATTGTTTCCTTAGCTGAAGTTGTATATAGTGATGATGCTTTTTAACGTTTGACAGGCATGACATATTGTTCTTTTGGGTGGCGAGAATGGTGATGATGGGGATTGAATTCACAGGGACTGTTCCATTTTCTTATGTTTATTTGCATGGACTAATTAGGGATTCACAGGTGACTTCTAGTTATATATGTTTTTTGTAGTTACTATGATTTTAGCTAGATTGCTTTCCTCTGCTTTATGATATTAAATCTTGTATTTTATTTAATGCTCAAACTCTTGTTATTTGACAAACTTTATGCTGCTGTTCCTTCATGAAATATATGAAGCAACGGTTGAAACTTGCATGTCATGTGCCTCCATTTTGCTTTTGAATATGCAAAACTTAGTTTAAAACTTGGCATGTCATGTGTCAAGTATAAATGTTCATTGGTTCTGGAATCTGGATTTGTTCAATTATTAAACTAGTTAGGTCTGGGATTACCCAGAGCTCTCTAATCTTATAGGGTTTAGCTTGCGATGTATTTTCATCGACTTTTTCTCTTGGTTAATGCAGTAGTTTTCCATTCAGATGCAATAAGTGAAAAAAATGTCGACATCAGCTAATTGTATTAGAATCTGTATGCTTTTCTAAAAGTATTAGGCACCATATGCATTGGTTTTAAAACTGTTAAAGAAGGTTGTATCAATTTGTCTTGGCCACAACATGTGGGGTCACTGCGGCAATGTGTTGAGTTGGCTGTGCACGTGGATGGCGTGGCATTCTTGAAAGGTCGGTGATGCTGACCGACAAGAGGGCAGCGCATTGGCTGCAAAAAAGGCCCAACAGTGGGCATGGGTACTGTTCACCCGCAAAGAAAGTTGCACACAAAATGTATTTGGGGGAGGGATGTTGGTGAACGCCTTTGTTGAAGCAAAGTCCGAAGGAATCTCAATAGCCATGAAGGGATCGTAGGCAAAAGGATGCCAAGACCGCTGCCAAACAACAACAAAAGTGTGCGGTATTGCACGCACATTTGTGAAGAGAAGGTATGTAATCTTAGAAGGGCAGAGAAAAGGTCTGCCAAGGACAAGTCCCTGGTGTCCTTGGCAGAGCACGACTTTCATTATTCCTGTCAAGAATAACCTAAGCTCTTATAACATGTTAAACTGTGGGTTTGGGCCTAACCCAACTCCAAAAGCTAGCTCATAGGGTGAGGGTTTCCCTCCACTTATACACTCTATCTTGGCCTTATCTCTAGCCGATGTGGGACTTGGATTTTCCCCAATACTTTCTAAATCACTTGTATCAATTTAGGAGTTGGAAATTCCCAAAACAAATTCAATTTCTCTCTCTCTCTCTCTCTCTTTATATATATATATATATATATATATATATATATATATATATATATCTTTTCTATCCAGTTCTATCAACTGTTATCAGAGCTCCGATCTGGGAGCTGTGGAACCGTTGATGGTCTCGAAGGCAAACGCAAGAATGGAGGCGCGAATGGAAGTGATAGAAAAGGCAATTGAGGAGAATCGCAAGTCTGTTGATTCACGATTGAGGTCCATCAAGGGAATGATCCAGAGGTTGGCGTCGGCGTGGGAGAAGCAAGCATCGGCCACCCACGGCCAAGGGAGCGATTCGTTGGGAGGAAACAAGGGGAGCACAGTGTTCGGAGTGAACCAATGGCAGAACATCGAGATACCCATTTTTGGGGGTGAAGATCCCTTGGGCTGGTTGTCAAAAATCGAGAGATATTTTCGACTACCATCCATAAGGGAGGAGGATAAATTGGAGGCAGTGCTGGTAGCTATGGATGGGGAGGCTTTGGGCTAGTTCCAATGGTGGGAATCTTGGAATCCAAACTAGTATTGGGAAGGGTTCAAGATGACACTATCCCAAAGATTTCAAAACTCTAATCTTTGGAGTCCGTTTCAAGGTTTGTTGGTTGTATTGAAATAGGAAGAAAATGTGCAAAATTTCATTAGCCAATTCGAGAAGTGTGGGGGTATGGTGAAGGGTTGGAAGAATCCTTCTTGATGAAAGTTTTTCTCAAGGGATTAAAGAAAAAGATTAGTACAGATGTGAAACTTCATGAGCCTAAAAACCTGATGGAGGCCATGAATAAAGCTCGACAAATGGAAGAAAAGAATCAAGTTATAGGAATTTTGGGCACAAGTAACAGCAAAAGCTATCAAAAAGTTAGAAACCCAGCTTCTCAAATTAGAAATTTGGGAAAGAATGGCAGCCAGCTAGCAGTAAGGCCAATGAATCTGTTCAAACTGTTAGAGAAGGAGATAATGGATGGAAGGGAAGAACCTTTCAAAGGTTGTCACCGATGAAGGTGAATGAGAAAAATGAGGAAGGGAGAATGTTTCACATGTGATGAGAAATATCATCCCACTCATGTCTGTAAAAACAAACAATTAAGGGTGATGATTATGGAAGAAGATGAGGAAAGTCAGGAAGAAGATAAGGAAGTAATAAGATGGCATGGTTTTCCTGCTTCCATTGCTTCTGACAGAGACAAATTATTCATGAGTCTCTTTTGGAAGGAACTATTCAGAAGATCAGGTAATCAATTAAAAATGGAAGTGCCTATCATTCACAGACAGATGGGCAGACTGAGGTGGCTAATAGGTGTTTAGAGGCTTACTTGAGGTGCTTAACTGGGACCAAACCAAGGCAGTGACCCAACCACTTATCTTGGGCTGAAAATTGGTTTAATACCAATTACAATATTTTAGCTAAAATGTCTCCTTGTAAAGCCTTGTATGGACAGGATCCAACTTTGCTGATTATGGGAATTGATATCCTTTTAAATCGTTGGTTTGTAGATTGGGGGAGGGGATTCAGAACTATTGTGGAGGTTAGTGATCCTCGAAATCACTTGTACCAATTTGGGAGTTGGAAGCTCCCAAAACAGATTCAGTTTCTCTCTCTCTATCTATCTATCTCTCTTTTCTGTCCAGTTCTATCACAATCTTTTGGTCCTTTGAGTTTACTACTCATCCATAAAGAACCTTAGGAACAAATATTACTATGTCATGTAATTTGCTTCATACTTTTCTTGATTCTCTGTTAAAAAATGTGTTATTTAAGATCTTATAAACTGTAAAATAAATGTTACAGCAGCAGTCTCAAAATTGCAGTTGGAAGTAAAATAAGGAAACACAAAGTATACAAACCTTTCTTATTTGCCATATCATGAAATTTATGTATTGTCTTGAGATATAAATTCAAGACATCCTATTGATTGAAATTCTTATTTTAGTGTATGAAAAAATAGAAATTGATAGATTTTCTGGCCAGAGAGCATAAATGAGTGACATACTCAATTATGTAATGGTTAGGTTTTTGTAAATATTTTTCAACAAAATGATTGTGTAAACATGGTCAGGTTTTATACTTACATACTTTGTGTATGAAATCTTACCTTTTACAATTGTGATATAGGGTTTTATACTTATATTGGTAATTTAACCCTGCTTCAAACCCATGCCTTCTCTGTAAACTGATAGTCTAACACTTCTATTATTTTCAGGGGAGAAAAATGTCCAAAACATTGGGAAATGTAATAGATCCCCTTGACACTATCAAAGAATTTGGTACAGATGCTTTGCGATTCACACTAGCTTTAGGAACAGCTGGCCAGGTTTGTTTTGTTGTATTCTAATTGTAGATCAATGTTTATTCCATGAGGAAGTTGGTTATCTTATTATGATACGGATGACGGGATACTGTTTTGTTCTGCCAGGACCTTAATTTGTCTACTGAGCGGTTGACCTCCAACAAAGCCTTCACAAACAAATTATGGAATGCTGGCAAATTTATATTGCAGAACTTACCTAAAGAGAATGATACTTCTGCTTGGGAAAAAATATTGTCATATAAGGTAAGTAGCAATCTTAGCATCCAAGAGTTAGATAGCTTCCTCTGTCCCCTCCTTTTGATGATAAATTATGTTTAAAAGGATGACCCCCAGTTAGCACTTTCTAAATCCCAACTTCCTTATTGCTTTACTTGTATCAAAAAATTATCTCTCTACTTTTTCTCTTTATGTAAACCAAGAAATTAAGATGGGGGAGAAGAAAATTACATAGAGAAGTGAAGATAAGAAATCCCCCTTTACAGAAAATAAAGAGAAAATGAATGTAAAAGTGTTGCCCAAGCCCTCAACATATCTGCTATTTTGAGACCTCATTTAAATGGCCATGTTCCTTGCACTAGATAGAATCCAAAAGCCTACTTTTATCCCATACCAAGTGGTTATGTCATCAAAACCATTTAAAAAATACTAGGTACACATCAACTAATTGCATCAAAATCTAACATCAGTTGCACATTGTAACAAAAGTTGGCCTCTTCTACATTGTTACCTTGTGGCCTCAATGTAGCATATGTAGCATATGAAGTGAATATGTGAAAATGAAACAAATAATAAACAACAGTTCCAAGAATGACAATTTGTAAGTACTAGTATAGTTTAAAGTTTGGGTGTTGTGTTTTTTGTAGTATTGGGTAAAAGAGGCAGCCAAGTTAGTATGGTCAATTTATTGAGACACTATCATTTTAAGAAAGGAAGTTTAGTTAATATTGGTATTGCAGTTCCTTCTAGTTTGTCTGATGTTTACTTAATACTTGTCCAACATATTCTGACTTAAGACTCTTTTTTATTGTGTTTAGTTTGACAGTGAAGTCACTGTGGTTAATCTTCCTTTACCAGAGTGTTGGGTGGTAAGGCAATTTTGTTTTACATTTTTTATATTGCTAATTTTGCTCACCTCTGAAAATCTTGATTTAAATTTTTAGGTATCAAAACTTCACTTGCTCATTGAATCTGCCAGTGCAAGCTATGACAAATTTTACTTTGGAGAAGTGGGACGAGAAACATATGATTTCTTTTGGGCTGATTTTGCTGACTGGTATGTTTCTTTTATACAAGTAGTAATATATGTGTTTGTATTTCTAGATGGTGATCTTTGTGGGTCTTTGCCTTGATTTTGAGTAATGCTCTCTGATCTTTTAGGTACATTGAGGCTAGCAAAGAGCGTCTTTACCAGTCTGGAGCTGGAGGCAAGTCTGTTGCTTCAATGGCACAGGCTGTTCTATTATATACTTTTGAGAACATACTCAAAGTGCTGCATCCTTTCATGCCATTTGTAACTGAGGAGCTGTGGCAGGTAAATTTGATGCAGACTCTATATAGTGCATCACGAGTAAAATTATAGTGATGTTTTTCATGTTCCTACAATTTGTTGCTGTAAGTTTGGTTTGGCTTATTAGGGAACATATTTACGATGATGATTTCAACATTGAGTTAAACTATGGTTTTTCCCATATAAACAAATATGAATGGCATTGAATCTGAAGAAACCTATGTTTGAATCACAGTTAGGTTTCTTACCTTCTCCCCTGAGGAAAATTACACATATTCCTACTAGGGTTTCATTTGAAAATAAATACTTATGTTAATGTGTAATTATTAGTGTATGAATCTGTTAGAATGCAATTAATGTTTTAGGCTTGAGCAGTCATGCATCCAGGGGAATATCTATTCATTGGAAAAATTGTATCATAGGAAATAGCATAAATTCTTTTTTTGTGTCTTGTAAACAGGAGATGCATTTACTCTTAATGTATATAAATACCATATGCTGTGTGTTTACTAAAGCAGGTTCAGTATACTTTTCCTCTAAATCTGTGATTTTCTAAATTCAAGTTGGTTCCAGAGCTGGTTTTGACCCAGTTCTTATACAACTGTTCATCGATAAAAACTTATCAGCCATGCATCTTGTTAAATATGATTTGATATGATTTAATCTTCTGTAAATAGGAAACTTGTATAGCTGATAATTAGGTATTCTTCTACTCATTATTTCTTATGTTAGTTACGTATCCTTACTGATTATAAATAAAGATTATTCATGTGTGGTAAAAAAAAAAAAAAAATGTGTGGTAAAACACACAACACAGTAAATGCTTTTTCAATATATGGATGCTCTGCATAAGAAAGAAAGCAATTTCACTCGAGCAATTCCATTCTATTTCTTTATATCTATCTGTCTTTAAATTCAACAGTATTTTTTTAAAATATTAGTTCAAGTTCAGTGATTATATGATGGAAATTTTATTATGTTTTGATTTCTTCTTTATCAATAGGCACTCCCTAATCGGAAGCATGCTCTTATTGTATCACCTTGGCCAGAGACTCAACTTCCAAGGAACACCAGCTCTGTTAAAAAGTTTGAAAATTTCCAGGCTTTGGTGTGTTCATATCTACATTTTCTTCTCTCATTCATCCTATTCAATACTTATTAGGAACATGATTCTTTTACAATCATCGTACTGCCAATGTTACAGAACCATGACAGCTTTTGATCAGTTTTTTTCTTATTATTTAGGTTAGAGCTATCAGGAATGCTCGGGCAGAATATTCTGTTGAGCCTGCAAAGCGGATATCAGCATCTGTGGTTGCCAACGATGAAGTTATAGAATATATTGCTGTAAGTGTGGTAAATCCTCATTTCTCAACCCCCAATCTTTGGGAAAATTTAACTAAATTGCAATTTTATTTATCATCTTTTTTTTAGTTTTAATCTATAAATCATACTAATTATGCTTTTGATATAGTTTTTGGACTATTTCTTCTTTTCATCTACCTGCTTACAACATGACCTGCCACATTTTTGGAGGAATTACTTCATTACTTCATTTCTAAGCAACATGAGAACTGTCACCTTTATGAAGTTCTTAGATTTTATCCTCTGCTCTTTGCTCTTGAGATATACTTAGTAATGTTTTGGTGTATGTTATGTTTCATCAGGAAGAAAGAGAGGTTCTAGCACTTCTCTCTCGGCTGGATTTACAAAATCTGCATTTTACAAATTCTTTTCCAGGCATGAATTCTACTACACTTTGCACTCCCTGATTGGAAATTGAAATTTCATTGTTTTCCTCATGTCAATTTTTTGCTGGTTCCAAATAAGTACCTGTGGCTGAACCAATTTCATGTAATATGATTCAGGAGATGCTGATCAGTCAGTTCATCTTGTGGCTGGAGAGGGACTAGAGGCATATCTCCCTCTGGCAGATATGGTTGATATTTACGCAGAAGTTGACCGTCTTTCAAAGCGCCTTTCCAAGATGCAGAAGGAGTATGATGGATTGATAGCTAAACTCAATTCTCCTCAAGTATGAAACAATATATTTCTTACCTTCTGTACTATTTATTTATGCCAGCTTAAGCATCAAAATCAGGTAATATAGGAAGATTCAAAATTCGTCTTAACACAAAAGTGGGTAAAGGTAGAAAATGAGTTTATCTTATTTTTTTAACACTATTTGGGAAGATAATATAAAATCTAAATTAAATATTTAGATATAACGGAAGTGCTGGAGTATTATCTGATAATATTTTTTGTATAACAGCTTTTAAATCGAGAGAGAAAAATTAAATGAGAGGTGAAAATTACCAATTGGTAGTTTCCAATAAATTTCAACCAATTACAGAGTGTATTAGAGAATGTCACTAGCATTCCTCATGTATAGAATTTTTCTGATATGTTTGCACAAAAGTAATCTTTGCCAATTACTTATTGCTAAGGCTTGCTATAGTTTGTAGAGAAAGCACCAGAAGCTGTGGTCCGTGGGGTGCGAGAAAAAGCCACAGAAGCAGAAGAAAAGATCAATTTAACAAAGAAACGACTTGAATTTCTGAACTCTAATGTTCTAGTTTCACAATAGGCTTGATCAAGGTTGCGTGCACGTTCCAGCTATCAATTAGTGCCTATGGTACCCAATTTCATTCCCTGCTATGAACAATCAACATCTTGGCATCTGTTTCATGTTGCATTAAGTGCCCTATTCGGATCACCAACAACAATCCCAGCTCCTCTACTTTGCATCATCGCAAGCTGATATGGATCTGATACCATTCCCTTCTCTTTTTTGTCTATAACACCAGGGATTTTTAATCTTGCTAGAGGGATGAACAAGGAAACCACAAAAGGATGCACCATCAGATGAGCAACAATGTTGTAAATGTAGAGAATTGCTAACTTTATTCTGCAGCAGTATCCCAAGACTCATTATCCTCAATTACTTAATTACAAACTAGATGCTAGGTGTCATTGCAAAGCGCCAGGGATAGTACTAACACTTGTGTTGTTGATATTGATACTTTATTTATAAAAAATAGGTTTCTTGGATTCAAAGAATTAAAAAACAAAAGTATAATATGAAAGATGAAAAAAAATAGCATTCCAAGCCAAAGGTGCAGCACCATGCTAAAGAAAGCAACCACCAACAAGAGCAAACGCACACGGTCCCCTTTCAAAAACAAGACGTCCAACAGGAACAATGTTGAATTTTGATAAGAATATCAAATCGTTTAAGTAATAAAGTGGTAATTAAAGTAGTCTCCATAGAGACTTGTGCGACAACTAGGGAGATTAGCACAATAATCTAAGGAGTTAGCACACTGATTTAGATGTTTAAGATAGGATTTACCATTTTTAGAAAAAAGCAATTTTATCATTTTTGTCTATATCTACCATATAAAATTACTTTTACTCATTTTTACAAAGTTTCGCTCCTAACTTTATTTTTAGCATTCTAGGTGTTTCGAGAATTGATTTTTCATGAATCTTACATGCTACCTTACATTTTCACACCTAACAAACTCATTTTTTAGGTCAAAACTTTAAGAAAGAAAGTCCATACAGCTCTCACTGCCAGATAAATTTCATGATAGGTTTTATCCTATAAAAATGACCTAGAACTTGCTATATTCATAACTTTTGCTAGAAAACTCATATTTAAGTGAAATTTAAGGCTAACCCTAAGTTTTAACACCCAAAGAACTCATTTTCAACCTTAAAATTTCCATAAAAACAACATATCCTTTGGTTACAGCCAAGGCAATAGCTGTAAATAGTTTAACATCAAAACAACATGCAATGAAGCCTAGCTTCCAAAGACAACAAGGTTAGGGTTCAAGAAGTCAAAAGAACCCCCTTACCTTGATGAAGTTGCACGAAATGACTCAAATGAACAAGGGGCTCAGGTCCTTGATGTCTCAACTTCTAAGAGTGAAAATGAAATTTTGGAACCAAAAATAATAATAATAATAATAAGAGCTTTGCACGAAAATGATGGAGAAATAAGAAGAAAAAAGAGGTTTAAGATCTTCTTACCGAAACTTTGAGAGAAGTCTCAAGAACACTAGTATGGAGCTTGGAAGAAGAAGAAAATGGTGGTCTCTCCTACCTTGAAAGTCTCGTACAAGAGGAAGAAGAAATGATGAGTTAATGGCCTAAGGCTAGTGATAAGCTCAATTGACAAGCATGAATGACCCTTATGATGGCCAAGATTAATGTGCAAAAGGGTGGCATTTATGGGTGTTATTGGTTTTGAAATTTTAACTAGAAATGGCTAAAGTAGACATAGGCAAAAATGATAAAAACTTCTTTTTGCCAAAACTGATAAATCTTATCTTAAACATCTAGATTAATGTATTAACTTCCTAGATTATTGTGTTAATCTCCCTAGGGATACATGTACTCAGTGTAAACCTCATACAGAGTCTACTCACTTAGAGACAAATTACACTGCAACTCAGTACGCAGGGCAATTCTTGCAAAAATGAAAATCTAACTCAGACAATTTCTATTTCTCTGCATGCTTCACTAAACTAATCAATACCCATATATATATATATATATATATATATATATATATACACACACACACACACATGATAAGCACAAAAATAAGAATTAAAAACATATAATCACTACAATTAAATACATATATGCATAAATGACACAACATAGAGTTTCCTCTGTCAGTTTGAGTTGTAATTTTTGTCAGGGTATTACACTAGTAATCCCTTGAATTAGCATAATCAAATGATTTGCATTAAGAACAAGAGTTTATTGATGACTAATCCTCTTTACCCCAGGTATAAATAAAATTAGTTGTCTTTAGTACACAATTCGAAGGAGTTTTGCGGTTACAATTGGAATCATAGAATCATGTAAATAGGTTGATCAGGCCACAAACAAGTATTAAGAATGGAACAAAAACAACAATGATGGTTTTTTTTAAAAAAAATGTAGGAATTATATGAAAATATGACCAATTACATTAAACTCCAACAAAAGAGAAGAGTTACCTACTCATGGACATGGGGGAGAAGCTTTTGATGGAGGATGAGTCAAAATGCATCCAAAGTCGTCACCACATCTTAGGTTTCTTTCTCTCTCTCAACTCTTGAAAGTGTCGAACCCTAAACTAGGACAAAAATCACTATTTAAAGCTATGGGCCAATAAATGTTCAAGTCCAAAAAGAAAAAAAAATGGAAATTTGAAGTAAAATTCGTGCAGATTGCAGTCATGGGCGTTACCAAGTCGCAATCATGGTGTGGACTCTCCTTTATTTGATCTGGGCTTCAATAAGGTTCCTACAAAACATGAGCAAACAACCCAAAGATCAAGCGCAAAAGGTTTAAACTAGAAAATCCTAAATAAACTAATTTTTTATTTAAACCTAACTAAAATGAATGCAAACAAAGCTCAAAAGCATAAGAGATATCACCTAATTGTCCATACACTACTACAAAATGTAGGTAAAATGACACTTATCAAGCAACTATAGGTTCAAAGTTGAGATCTTTCTACAACAACAACTCCAACAGTACCATATGATGATGGACACCTCTCCACCAAAATCACATCAATATACCACCATCGTGGTTTTTTGGAAGAAGATGGGCAAACCAAGAGATGGAGAGCTAGTGAAGGATACAAAGAGAGCATGATGAAAAAATTAATCTTTCTACAACATTCGCTCCAACAACACCATATGATCATAGACATCTCTTCACAAAAATCATACCAATATAACCACCATCACCAAACATATCACAATTTTGTGGAAGAAGATGGGGAGATTGAGAGATAGAGAGCTAGTGAGGGATACAAAGAGAGCATGATGAAAAACTAATGTGGAAGGGACCAATTTATAGCAAACAAAGAGTAGGTAGGCAAAGAAAGAGGAAAAATTTAGCTAAAGATACACTACACAAATTTCAACATAAATTAGGTGAAGTCAAATATATGTTCTTCACAAATTTTGAATTATTACATAGAAAAAATAAAAGAGAGAAAAGACAAATTTGTTTGAACAGTGAAAAATAAACCTTGGATTGTAATATAGTAATCGATTCACCAACATCCTAATATCTTCCACAAAGATCCAAAAAATACTAGTTTAATTGCATTTTTTTTTTTTGTTTAACATGTTTCTTGTGTCTAAATTTTGTTCAAATTCACTTTTAATTCCTAAATAAAATATCAACCAGTCTTGGTCTTGATAATTTTTTTTCATTAACATTTTGTTTCTATAGTCAGGTATCACTTTTAAGTGATAACATGGCAATATGTGAGTTGTCACATCAACTACGTTCTTAGTTCTTTATCTTTTTCATGAAATATATTTTCAATCTTTCAACATTTTTTACTTGTCTTAGTTCCTCATCTTTTAACAAAAGTCACTTTTAATCTTAATTTATTTTTTTGGCTAAGGTTAGTCCCTCAGCTATGTTTGTTATTGTTTTTAGTTCTTCTCATCAAATATCATCGTTAAGCGGTGATGTAAAAATCATGTAACTTTTCATGTGGGTTACTACTAGTTTGATGTAAGTCAGGTGCTAAAATGTTCTTAGTAGCGATGATGTGAAAATCATGTAACTTTCCATGTGGGCTACTACTCGTTTAATGTAAGTCAAGTGCTAAAATATTCTTAGTTCGTTAAGCGATGATTTTGTAATCTTTTGATGTGACAGTACATTTAAGGTGGTACAAATTTTCTAAGAGTGTAAAACCATTATAAAAGGGGTTTGAAATTTTGAAAAGAAAGATATGATAAGAAAAATTTGATAGTTACATAGAAGTGTTCCCAACACTTGCAACGGAAAATTGTGATCTATTTGTATTCAAAAAATATACAATAATAAATAGAGAAAAATAAGTTTGTGTACTCGGATGTGCATTCTTGAAGAAACAATTTTTTTCTTCAATAGTGTGAAGACTCTACGTGTATCCACACCGAGATCAATATCTGCTTATCAATTCTTTGATGAGTGGAACTCTAAAGAGTAAATTCTCTTTCTACTTTTCAAGTCTAAAATTAGGCTTGAACTTTTTTAGTTTTTGTGTCTGGTACACTTTGCCTTAGGTATATATGCTTCTATTTATAATGTTAAAGAAATATGGATTTTATCCGAGTAGTGCTAAACTCGATTCCCTTAAGTAAGATCTTGAGTTTGAACCTTGTGGATGAAAAAAATATGATAGGAAGAGAGACTCCACTGAAGGTGGTCAAATAGGTATCCCGACAAAGGTTAGTCATCAACAAAGTTAGTAGATATTATATACCAATAACATGATTATATGTATATATATATATATATATATAATGATACACAAATCAGTGTCCCACCATTGAACCATGATCCAAAACACAAAATCAACAACTCTTGGTAAAAAAAATCTAACATGTGATTTGGTTTGTAATATCAAATCCAAATCAAACCAAATTAATCTTTGTTTGGATTCATTTTATGGTTTTTAACTTTTTTATTGACACATTTTTACAAAAAATTTTTATTTCCTAATTTGAACATTCTCTTTCATTAAATTCTCTCTACTTGCAATTATGTTTTTTTAACACATACTTGCAACCATGTGAGTACAGTGAAAAGGAGAATTATTAGTGAAAATGCAAATAATATGAAATTAATTGAGCAATAAAAACAGGAGGCTAAAATTTAATTAACTCTGCAATTTATTTATGATGCCTTAATGAATTTTATATTTGCTAGTTTTCCCTATTCAAATTATGACACCATCTGTTTTCTTAAAAAGAAGGATAAATACTTATTTTGTTTCCTAAACAAGTGAAATGATGATAAGTTAATACTAAAAGATGAAAAATTTAAATTTAGTCCCCTAATATGTAAAAGTGTAACAGATTAATTCTACAGATGATTTGATGATAAATTGGTCCTTATACTTTGTAACTTAATGTCAAATTGATCCTTGAAAAATATTATTTTATCAAATTGGTCCTTAAACATTAAAATTTAATAATAAAATAAACTCATGAATTTAACGGCAAAATCAATCTATCACATATTTTGCACATTCAGAAACTAAATTTAAATATTTTATCTTTCAAGAATCAATATATCACTTTGTCACACTTCAGGGACTAAAGTGGATATTTATGGAAGAAAAAAACTAAGAAAGAAAAGTATGCAAAACTTGGTAAATGAGAATCAGTGAGAAGCTTGCCACTATTATTGTCAATACAACATAACAACCCCCACTCCCCAAAACAATATACCCCCACCTCCACCCGAAAAAAATACACACAAAATTAACGGGAGACCAAAAGGAGAAACAAGGAACCCATAGCTCTAAGTAGTGAAAGACTAGGTTCAGAAAGGCATTAGGTTTGTGTTTATTAATTTAGGTCGAGAGGCATTAGCTTTCCTCACATCAGTTATCTTTTAGCCAAAAAAAAAATAATCTCTCTACTATATTATATTGTTCTGTTTTTATGAATAGGGATGTCTAGTCGAATGGCGAGCAAGTTAATCTTGGATCAATAACTCTCTCCTAGGTATATGTGGAAGAAATATCCAAAACTAAGCAGATCACCGTGCACTTTGATACCGATGTGGCGATTAGCCAATGGGTGTGATGTGTGTGCACAGCGACAACGTATAAGAGAGTAGAGAAAGAATGAATATACCTGTGAGCGTACCTCTTGTTTATAAGGGTGCTACCTCTAGGTTAATTGATGTCATCTTGGGATTAAATAAGATATAACCTCTTGATTAGATAAGATATAATCCCTGATTGTTGGGATTAGGATATTTGTTTGTTGGGATCTCCTTTGATGGTTGTTATGCACGTTGTTGAGATCTCCACATTTATTGTTGAGATTCTAATCTAATGGGCCCTTAATGGGACATTTTATTAGGCCCGTATATTGGGTCCATAACAGTTGCCCCCCAGCCCGGTTGTCGAGGCTTCTAGGCAGTCGGGGTGTATTAGTTGACACAATCTCGTCTTCCAGCTCTGACGTGTTCTTATTTGCGCACACCATTTCTCCCAACTGGCTTGTCAATTTGCTTCTTTTCTTGACATTGATTGATTTATATGACCATCCCTAGTAAGAATGGTTGATCCCAATTTTTCATATATGCTAGGTTGTTTCTTTATTTCTATCCTGTAACAGTTGTTGCCACTCAGCTCGGTAATCTGGTAGACTGGGTTGTCGGAGTGTATACTATGTTGAACTTTGAATTCTGACCATGAATTGTCATTCCTTCTTGTGATTATCAAACATCCGGATTTTGGGTTTATCTGTTTTAACAACAGGTTTTTCCCCTAACTCGGATTATATGAAAAAAGGCACACACCTTTTGATTTTTGATAAATGAACTCAACAATTTTAGAGTTCTCTTCAATGAAATCAGAACATAATTCCGAAATTCATTTTCACATTAACATATGAACTCAAACACTTTTAGAGTTCTATTCAATGACTTCGTCAAAGTCAGAAATATCTTACGTAGAGTCTGCTTGAATATTCATCTAGTATTAAAACCCATGTATTATATTATGCGAAGGTTTTATCTAAATCTTTGTATTACATTCCAACTCATACTACCGGAATTCAATCCGGACCAAGGGCAATCTATCACATGTTCAAACTTAGTTTTTAACCAAGACCTTAAACATGTCAACCTGATCAGGGTCAGCATGACGGTTCACCTCCTTAGCCTAGAATACAAATTTGATGCATCATACACATGATGGTTCACAAATCATTTTTATCCCAGAGTGTCGGTCTTTATTTAACATACCATTTATATCCCGGAGGACAGGTACAACATTTTTATCATAGAGGACCAGCACAACATTTATATCCCGGAGGACTGATATGACATTTATATCCCGGAGGACCTGTACAACATTTATATCCCGGAGGACTGATATGACATTTATATCCCGGATGACCGGTACTACATTTAAATCTCGGAAGACCAATGCAACATTTATATCCCGGAAGATCGTTACAGCATTTATATCCCAGAAGACCGATACTACATTTAAATCTCAGAAGACCGGTACAACATTTATATCCCGGAAGACCGATACAACATTTATATCCCAGATGACCGGTACAACATTTATATCCCGAAGGACTGGTACAACATTTATATCCTGGAGGACCGGTACAACATTTATATCCCGGAGAGCTGGTAACAAGAGTAATTAGGAATTGATTTCAGTTTCATAACCCTAGCACTCTCGATCACATTAATTGACTTCGACAATTCATTCATTTAATAATAAACATGAATTTATTACCGACATTATTCGATCAATCAATTTCTTATGGTAATTATATTTGAGATGCTCAACTAATAATATTTTACACATATATTATTATAAAAATATTAGAAAGAATGATTTCTGACGCTTCATATTAAAAGGGGGGAGAAGACTTAGCTTTTGCTTGATCTAATCTCTTTTGCCGTTCGTGAAACAAGATCCATCCTCCTAAAGTGATATTGAGCATATGTCAACCCAGCTTCCTTGATGGTGAATCTCACATTCTATTGATCAAGTTGCCTTTTTGTGCTCTCTGCACCCATCATATTAGGATTTGATTGGCGGCTGTTATGCTTTCACCATTATTGGGTGGGAATCGAATTTTATCGTTCCCCACAGATGGCGCCAATTGTTCTGTTTTATGAATAGTGATGTCTAACCGAATGGTTAGCAGGTTAATCTTGGATCAATAACTCTTTCCTAGGTATCTATGGAAGAAATACCTAGAACTAAGCATATCACCGTACACTTTGATACCAATGCGGCGTTTAGCCAATGGGCGTGATGTGTGTGCACAGTGATATCGTGTAAGAGAGTAGAGAGAGAATGAATATACATGTGAGCGTACCTCTTATTTATAAGGGTGTTACCTCTAGGTTAATTGTTGTCATCTTATGACTAGATAAGATATAACATCTTGATTAAATAAGATATAACCTCTTGATTAGATAAGATATAATGCTTGATTGTTGGGATTAGGATATTTGTTTGTTGGGATCTCCTTCGATGGCTGTTATGGACGTTGTTAAGATCTCCTCATTTATTGTTGAGATTCTGAGCTAATATACCCTTAATGGGACATTTTATTAGGCCCATATATTAGGCTTATAACATACATATTTATCTATTAATCTATTAACTATATATTAAAACAATATACTAGAAAAATTACCTTATTAACCTAGCTTAGTTGTTTGACAGGTGTCCATTTATAAGGTATTCTAATCTTTCTATATTTTATTACTATCAGAATATACACCTCTCTTCTTTCCCCTGTTTCTATTCTTTCTCTCTCATTTTTTTATCCTTCCTCTCTCCTCTTTTTATTCTCTCTCACTTCTTTTCCCACTCTTTTTATTCACTCCCTCCCTCTTTTTTATCTCATTTTTTTTCTTTTCTTTTATAATCTATTAATCTATATAATAAGTCAATGTACTAGGAAAATTACCTCAATAACCTAATTTTACAATAAAAATTTGTTGATTAATATTTATATCACATAATTTTAAATTGATGGATTAATAATATTATAATTAAATTAGTTTTTTTTTAAATATGATAGAGGTCACAAATATTCTTTAAATTCATTACACATTAATACAATTCTCATATTACCCGTGAGAATCAAACTCACGTTCTTTTGAAAAATTTAATTAGATATAGACGAAAAAACTTTTTTTTAGTATATATTTAAATTTAATTAGTTAATATACTTATCACAACATAATATTTTGACCATATGATTGATAAAATCATAAATAAAATTTGTGTTAATTCATGTTTATATAATAATTTATATATTTGTTACATAAAATACAACAAATTAATTTTTTAAATATACTTTAGATATAAAATAATTTTAAATCATTTCATGAATAATATTATAAATTAAATTT
>PYAF01006350.1:504943-545440 GCA_007407185.1 Glycine tomentella
TTACTAAAAAATGCTATAAAATTATTTTGTTGAATAATATTTATATCACGAAGTTGAATTTTTTATACTAAACATTATACTAAACATTAATTTAGATCTAATTAGTCAATATATTTCTTATAAATATTATTTGACTCTATTTTAATAAGTTAATATACTAAAATTTGGTTGATTAATATTTATACAATAATGTTATTTTTTTACTTGAATATCAAATAAAATTATTAAAATCAATTTATGATATATATTTTTATTACAAAATAGTTTTAAATTACTTTATTAGTAAAGTAATAGTTAAGTTTATTTTATTTAATAAAAAAGATCACAAGTACTATTCACCGTAGACAATCATGTTTCAATCGTGGGAGATATATCTTGTAAGTTTTACTTTTACTAACAAATGGTATAAAATATTTTTGTTGAATAATATTTATATCATGAAGTGTAATATTTTATACTCAATATTAATTTAGATCTAAGTAGTTATTTTGGCCATATGTTTAATAAGATCATACGATAAAATTTGGTTCATTAATATTTATAAAAAAAACATTTTTACTTAGAAATCATATAAAATAATTTTAAAACAATTTCATAAATATTAATCTAATTATGTTTATTTCAATGAAAATATCTAATATCATTATTTTCATTTTGACTTATATTATTTTTTTGAGAAAAATAATTATACACTAATAAAGTAAAAAATTATACACCATCATCTAATCACAATTCATCATGTATAGTAAATTTATTGATTTTTAAATAATTATCTTATAATAATTCAAATAGTCACTTATGATTTATGATTGCATAACAATGTAAAATTATTTTATATTGTCAATATATATACATTAAACTCTTTTTGCCATTTTAGAAAGCTTTATTAGCTAATTATGTTTATTTCAATAAAAATATGTAATTTTATTAACATATGTATATGTATTTCGAACATGTGTTACAACAAAAATGACCGGTGCAAATGCATATGTACCTTGCTAGTTACTGGTATAAACGAATTACGTGATAGTTTAATAGTAAAATGGTATTTATGTAAACTAGTGATGTGATTAAATAATTTATAATTTTAAAAATATTATATAAATGGTATAGATTAGAACTCAAGTTTTTTTCTTCTCCTTTACAACCTAAACCACTAAACAATTTTATTTATTTGAATTGTATTGTATACAATATTATATATATTATGAATTTACTGTTTTATTAAAATATTTAATGTTAAATCATATTTATAAAAAACAAAATTATCGAATAAATATAAAAAAATATAATTTATTATATTTTTTCATACAATTAATTTTTCCATTCATATATATATTTTTTACCCTATTTTCGTCAAGAGAAACAATATTTAATTCATTGACAAAAGTATATCTATCATCATCCTTTCGAAAAAGTATCAATCAGTATCTTTTGTTTGCATATATTGAAATGTTATTAAGTACAAGAATTTTTTAGAAAAAAAAAATATGGGATAGTAAAATGTTAATAGAATAAAAATATAATCAAACATTCAATCCAGTTAAGTGCAAAGGTCCATTAGGAGAACTTCTATAGTCTAATTTGGCCATATTATATATTATAATATTAAAATATGACTTTAATGTTAATGCACGTAAAATAATTTTATATTTACTGATTAAATTATTTTAAGATAATTTTTAAAAAATTCAATAAACTTATTATATATAGTGAGTTGTGATTGAATAATTGTGTAAAACTATACATAACACTTTTTATCTTAAAATATGTTACATAAATTATTGATTTTATAAAAAGACAAAAAAAAGGTAAAAGGATATAAAAGATTAAAGTGATTGTATAAAAAATATTTTAAATAAAAATTATATAATTTATTGTTAGTTTAAATATATTTTTAGTCTATGTAAGTTAACTTCTTTTTATTATTGTAAATTTATTTTTCTAATTTTAATCTTTAGAGCATGTGATAGATCCTTAAATTAGGGTCTTAGACTAGTTTTTGGTAGACATGTGTCAGATAGAATTAAAGATCTTTCAAGATCTTTTCCATTTTTTTCTTTAATGATAGATCTCATTTTGAGATCTTAAAGAGAGAAAAAAAAAGAAGAAAATTTATTCTTTTTTGAATAATACGTAACAAATCTTAAAAGATTTTCTACAAGAATTCATTTTCTAGGTTGGCGATCTCTACAACTTCTTTATTAAAATATTTAGTAAATATCAGATCTTAAACTCAAGATCAGTACTCAAGATATTTTAAGTAAATAGTCTCTCTCTCATTCGAAAAGACTGGACGATCAGGATTGTGCATAGGGGTGGAAATAGGCCAGGCCAGGCCAGGCTTTGGTAGGCTTGAGCCTGGCCCGCATCATTATCATTAAACATAAGCCTGGCTTGTTACCTGTTAAAAATAAGTTATTAAGGCCTGAGCTTGGTCTGCATAAAGGTCTGGCCTGGCCTGGAAGCTTGTATATAAAGCCTGATTAAATAAAAATGAATAATTAAAAATAAAAAATACCATAATATATATGTTTTTCTTATAAGTTATCAAATATGATCTTATAAAAGTTATAAACATGTTTCTCTTAATCATTTATGAGATTTTCAAGGTGATTTTTTAAAGTGATTGATCATCCACCTTCATAATAAGAAAAAAATTTAAAAAAATATATATTATTTTTAAGTTTTAATATATATATATATATATATATATATATTAAATAGGTCAACCTGATAGGCCTAACAGACTTTTTTTTAAGCGTGAGCCTAGCCTTTTTATTTAAATAGACTTGTCAAAAAGCCTTAACCTGACCATTATAATAAACAAGCTAGATCAAGTCAGAATTTAAATAGGCCAGGCCGAAGACCCTTGATAGACAGCCTGGCCCATTTCCACCCCTAATTGTGCACATTCCTCGTGTAGCCAAGGGTGCAAAATCCACGGGATATATTTGTTAGAGTAGCCAATAGAATGTTTATGAGTTGTTTAATTTTAAATAATCATACTTAAGTTTTTTATTGGAGTATACGACGTAAAATTACTTATATAAGCATTGTTGTTTATATAAATAACCGTTGCTTAATAATATTATATTATGAATAATATATTTTCAAGAATCACAAAACCCACAAAATAAATTTAAGTACTTCCTTTAACAATCTTATATTGGAGTAAACTTTTATCTAAAATACTTAAATTTATATGAAATTGTAAGAACCGCAAAATTATAATAAACAACTCATAAATAGGCATTATAGATGCAATTAGAGATTTAATAGTTATATCTTAATTTTTGCCTTTTTAGCTTTCCCAATTTACCAAAAAAAAAATGAAAGAGAAGGAAAGAGACTTTGGTTCTATTTCCAACATGATTAATGGTCAACAACGAAAAAACTAAAATTGCATAATTTTAAAAATTGAGAAACCAAAATTACAAATTTTAAAATGAAAGAACCAATATTCTTACAATTTAGTCAAAATAAAAGTATAAAAGGATGAAACGCTTAAAATTTGACTTATCAGTTCTTTGGTTCACGTCCACTACTACGAATAAATTGATGTTTTTACCACCTAAAAAATTTCGCTTACGTCAGTTCACTATCGCAAATATTTATAATGGTGCATAAATTTCAATCAATATTTGAGTCAAATTACGAAGTCAATAATAAAAACCGTCGTTCCAAAATTAAGTTGATAATATAATGTTGGGTTGGGCAAGAGATCAAGCATCATGCATAGTCTACGCAATTTAATAAAGCATAACACCTTTAGAAAGCGAAACATCATTCTGTAACAATTGATGCATACATGAAAAGAAAACCAACATGAGAAAACTCCATTATGTTAGAGTTAATTTCCAGTACATAATTCATTAACATGTTGAATCATGGAAAAGCAAAAACCATCATCTGACCTTCAGCCGAATGTTGCAATAAGGAAGGATTTATAAATGCTCATGAACTTGGCCACAAATGCTGTCAATGTAAACAAATAACAAAAAAAAAAACAAAGTGGTCAGCAAGCAATTTTTGTTAGGCCAACTTGTATTAGAATTTATATTCACCTTGCAATTGTATAAATGAAATTGCTTTAAACAAATAGATTTATTGAGCCCACAAAATAAATATAAACAAGTTTAATAAAAGAATTCATAATGATCAACCATATGATGCAACTGTCAATCTGACTACAACATTCAATAAATACCTTCAATGTGAAAGATCGCCTTCTGTCCAAGACGCATCCTATATTCCTGGTTCGATGAAGGGGAAAAAATATCAGGAACCACTTCAAAATATAGGAGGTGAAAATGGCTTGACAATATCTTCACTCTTACCCTTGGTTTGGTTGAGATCAAATAGGTAAGAAAGGAGGGGGAAATTTCAAAATTGTGTGGGTCCCACACCTTTACTACACTACTTTAATTCAAATATTTCTTTTCAATTTTCTTCCCTTCTACACGACCAAACTCACCCTTTTCAGTCATTAATGTGTTATATAATAGCTATTTCCACACTAATAAGTAATGACTAATGAGGAAAATAAAATGGGGAAAAAGATAGATGAATGCTTATACCAAAGTACAATAGAATCACACGAAGGAGAATCAGTTGGTTAGGCTAACAAATTAGGAAAAATAAATATAGCAGGCCTGAACTCTTCTAGAAGATACGTTACAATATTAATTCCAGATGCTGATATGAAAAATAATACTGATAAAGCACTTACATAATATGCAGCCCAATGACATACTTCATGCTTTAGTTCTGCATCCAGTTTCCTCAATAGCTCATAAAGAAGCCTCTGGGCCAACAAATATAACATCAAAGTCAAGTAAAAATAAATAAATAAATAAATAATTTACAGGCGGAGTTGTAAGGAACACATTTACCTTCAAAATGATCTCTGGAGGAATGCAATTGATTAGCAGCTCATAGAGCTTTCCTCGAACTTCAAACAACCTAAGGTAGATGAGACAGACAGAGATGAAAGAGGCATTGTACACCACATAAGTCAAGTAAAAAAAAGTTTACTACACAAGTCAATAGGCGATCCATGAACCAGACAATTTTCAAGGTTCAGTTGAACATTCAATTTATCATGGTAAATCGTAACAAAGCAAACCTTTTTGGGCTCTGTTCCTTCATTATGTCAGATGCAATTTCAGAAATATACTCTTCCCAGTCCATTGGAGGAATTGTTTGTTTGTTAGTGAAAGGATACCTGCAAGTATCACAGATTCCTATGTGACAACAATATGCAAAAGAGACAGCAGTCAGTAGTTGACTAGTTGCCCCTTTAACCAAAGCTTTGAAAAGGAGATGAACTTACTGTTGGACACGACAAGTCTCAAATGACAATATGGCCCTCCTTAAATTTCGATTTGATTTCTCCGCAATGCGAGCAGCAAAACCAGGAGGAAGTTGCAGCCCTTCCTTCTTACCAATGAATTCTAAAACTTCAACAATCTTCCATATAGATTTACGAAGATTCAATACAGATGAATATTGAATTCAAATAATGGGTAAGCTAAACAAGATCACTATATATTATGGTACATTTGGTGGATGCCAATCTGTTGCATAATACTACCTCCATTCCTAATTATAAGACATCGTTGACTAATTCACACATATTAAGAAAGTCGGTTAATTTAACTATTAACATTAATGCATGGAGAGAGAATAACAGTAGTGTAGCTTTAATTTTTAAAATTGAACTCTTCTATTCTCCAATCCTCATGAGAGAGAGAGAGAATTCATAACATTTATTAAGGGTATTTTGGTAAAAAAATAAAGCAATGGACAGTTAGAAAAGAGTCTTATAAAAATGGACAAAGAAATTTCAAAACAATGTCTTATAAAAAGAGAGAGGGAGTATATCATAAGCCTTGGATGCCATTGAAATGCCTTTGGTATACCCTTAAAAGCAACAAGGAACAAAAAGTGAAAATAAAAATAGATTGAGAGACAAACAACCTAATTATAGCTAATCCAGGCCTTTTTTAGTTTTCAAAGAAGTGCAGGCCTAATCATAATGTTTAGTTGATTACCAAAGGAAATTTTAGCATTGTTTGATAATTAAACGTTTGTAAATTTCTCACTGGACTACTGGAGAACTTGTCACATATGTTTCAGAAATTAATGTTGCTATTTTTCATTATATTTACGTAAGTACTGATAACATAAAACTCAAACTTCCTCTCCAACATTTTTAATCAGCATATCATTACATATCTTGAAAAAGGTATGATGTCTTAACAAAAATAAAAATAAGAACAAAACTAATAATTAACCTACTATAATGCTAACAGCAGCAACAAGCCACCTGGTAGAACATCATTCATCTACTAAACTGACTACCAAGCAATAGTATATAGAAGAATGAAACTACTTTGATTCACAATTGTGTAAGAGAAAAACAACCGCCTCTCATTGCAGGAAATTTGCTTTTCTTATAGAAACTCAAACACAGACACAAAGGAAACAAACTCCTTACTTTCCTTGGTCCTTGTAGTATATGTTGAAAATACTTACCTGTTCTTCACTTGGTGCATTTATTCGCACATTGAGACATCGAGAGCGGATTGCTTCTGTTACTCTAGAAGAACTATTGCAACATAGAATTAATCTGCAATAAGCACTGTATTTCTCCATGGTTCTGCGGAGAGAATGTTGGGCTTCTCTAGAGAGTTTGTCAACATCATTGAGCACAAGTACTGATACAGAATACAAAATCAAACATCAAGAATTTTTTAAGAAAAAATATAAAGGTGAAGAATGCTTGTAATCTTCACATTTATTATACAGGACAAGGTGGAGAGGTTGCTTATTTGACAATTGACATGGACAAAAAAAATCAGACAAAAAGTGGAAGAAGAAGAAGAAGAAAAAGGACTACAGTGCATAAATAAATTAGACACTACAAAACTAAACCACACAGAACACAATCAAGGAGAAAATTGAAAGATAGCACTTACATTTGCGGGAAAAATAACGACTCAAAAATATATGTTTAACCATGCAAAGGTTCACTTTTCTATTTGCTTAAAACAACATGTGTAGAGGTTAAAAACAAAGACTTTCAGTTACCTTTAAATCCTTTCTTCCCCTTAGTATCAATGGGTCTGTTCTTAGCCATTTCTTTGATTACTTCCTGAACAATGTATCTGTCCTGAAATCCTGCATCACTCGGACTCATTTCAATGTGATTGGCACTTGATAATGTTGTCAGCTCTAAATCAAGAGATCTACTCCCAGCCTGAAACCAATCCTCAAGCATTTCAAAACAAAAAACAAGCAACTAAAAATCTCCAACAATTCAGTTTACTATGTAACAAATCCATCCATTGGAATACAATTCAAATTTATGTCACAGCACAAAGGATATCAACATAAAGTTGTACTAGAGAAGGGCACATATATGTAGTGCACTTGATACATCTAAACGAAAGAGTCTAAAAAATGTATGTCTCTGGGGTTACATTGAAGGCATTCACTATATACCAAGCTATGTCCTATAGTGAAAAAGTTTTAGTCAAAACCAGCTCCTCCATCAGAATATTTTTCACAACAAAACACATTTTTATTTTTGTAAATATAATAAAACATTGTAAAAACACATATTAAAACAAGGGGATCTCATGTTTCTAATTTTTTTTTTTTTTTTTGTATCCGTAGTAATTGAATACGGTACCAGGGGATTTACAACACTCACACCTTGCTCAAGGCACTATAACCTCTTAAGCTATTGGCAGCCACTAATAAAAAAGGGTACCGTTAAAATCATAAAAAGCCGAAAATCATAATAACTAATAGGCCACAAAAAGATGGAAGAAGCTTACATCCACTTTCCAGGTCCTATTTTCCACCTTCACCTGCAAGATCAACAAGGCCAGATTAAAAAGAAATCAAAATGTGATCAGCAAGAAGAAAATAAACTACATTATACTCCAATACACATTATTTATCGTTGTTTTTGCAGTGACACTCAAAATGACTTGAAGCAAAAATAAATAAATAAATAAATATAGATAGATAGATAGATAAAGAGAGAGAGAGAGAGAGAGAGAGAGAGAGAACCTTTTCAGCACCAGGTCCGAATATTTGGCGGAGAAGAGCCATGATTAGGGTTTTCTTGCCGGAGCCAGATGAGCCATAGAAGAGTAAATGGGGGCAATCCTGTTCCGTTACCTGCGATAATCCAAACAAAAATCAAAATCAAAATAAAAAAAAATAGAAAAAGGGATAAAAATGGTTGATTTGATAGAGAGAATAGCATACCAATTTCTTGAGATTGTGAGCAATGTCAGTGTGGACCATAACCTGGTCGAGGGTTTTGGGACGATATTTGTCCACCCACAACATCTTCTGCCTCTTTTGTTTGTTTCTGTTTCTTCAACTGATATCGCTGCTGAGTGCTGAGAAGTGAGAAAATACACCTCTGCAGTGGCTGTGGCGGGAAAGGGAAGGCATTATATACCCTAGTCTGGTTTTCTTTATGGGGAAATTAATAATTCTCAAATTATTTTAAACGGTTGAATTTAGTCTTCAAATTTTGAAAAGATTAAATTTGATCCTCGCATTTTAAATAATGTTTTGATTCGGTTCTTTTCAAACTTCAGATCAAATTATAGTATTTTTTAAAATTTGAAAATCAAATTGAACCTTTTAAAATAATTTGAGAGTCAAATTGATAATGAAGCTAAACTATATTTTTTTCAGGCTTAATGTCACTTTAGATTCATTATGTTTCACATTTGTTTCATTTTGACATATTAAGTTTTAAAAGTTTCTTTCTGATCCTTTATATTTTTGAAATGTATCTGTCACAATGTGACTGGTCACAACGATAAAAAAAAAAAAAGAGAGAGGATTTTCCAAACGTTTATTTAAGAAAAACGTCGGAAAAATTAAAAAGACAAGGAATGATCTACGATTTGAGAGAAAAAGAGTTTGGGAGTCGTTTACGCACATGGAAAGTATTAGCACCTCATGCGTCCGTCATGAAGATGACAACCTTTAATTGTGTGTGCTAAAAATAAAGTGATTTCTTAACTATTTAACTTCCATTGAAAACATAAATTATGTTTGTTTTATTTTTGTTTATTCAGAAAAAGAAGTCAATTTTTTTTTAGAAAATAGAGGATTTTTTTTTAGTTTTAGTTTTTTAAGTTGACAAGGGATTTGTCCTCGCTCCTACGTATCCCCAAGTACAATGAGGAAATCAGACTTACGTAGTTCTTTGGTAGAGAACAATTTGTGTGTTGGGTTGACTTTATCTTTTTTGAAAGATTTGTTTTAATTACGTGAAAAAGAGTCGTTAAGGTGTTAGACCTTGTAACGTAGTTGAATTTTAAGAAAAAGCAGAGAGAGTTGCTTAAGGCATTAGACCTTGAAGCGATCTCGAGTAATGTGTAATTTTTTTGGAGAAAAAAGAGAATTGAGTGATTATTTATTTGAGTATTTTTAGCTTTTTTAGAAAATATTTTAGATTTGCGGTAAACTTCGTGAAGTCAAGCAAGTCAGGGACCCAGCATGACATTCACAAAAAGGAGATTTCGTTTTTCCAAAAAACTTAACCATGAGAAATTAGTTTCTTTTTAAAACATGAATAGCTTTAATGCTTTAATGAAATCATTTATGCAAGTTTAATGATTATATTCATGCAATGCAAGGATCATAAGATTAGTCTCTCATACACTTGATCAAATTAAAAATTTCTTGGCATGTGAAAGGCTCAAAACTTTCTTCTAAGGCACAAGTTTCTTCTATAGCTTCATCTTCTTGCTACTCCCCCTATATCCAACATCACCATCTAACAAAAAGGTCTACCCTCCAAGAGCTATAGTCTAGAGAACTAGAGAAGTTGCATCTACCAGTGGACGGTGACTATCGATTTCAATATCGATCTGTCAATCTGTTTCACCAGACGAATAGCCCGACAAAGACTAAAGATATATGTATATATATATATATAAAAACCCATAAGTCAGGCTTCTGATCCTTTAAGGGGTGCACACTTAACCTGATTCCGGGTGAGTTCTGGAAATGACTAATTTGGTACAAAAACAGGATCTATGGTTTGTTTTTGATCTATCGCTATCCTTCTTTGTCTATAGCTCGGGTCAGTCCCCCATGGTCTACTTTGATTTTCTCGAACAGTGTCGACCCATATCAGGGACTCTCATGCGAGCCATACAACGTTCCCATGCAAGAACTGCTCCTTTATAATGCTTCTTCTTTCCAGTCAATTTAGATCCTGAGAACAAGTCAAGCTTCAAATAAGTAGTCCGCTAAGGTCTGTCTAACAATAGAGCTTCTCCTAAAAAGTCTATTATAGTAGTCTATCAAAGCACAAGGGGGAAAAACAAGTACCCCCATCATGGTGAACCTCTCCTTGTGATCAGGATGAGGTATGAAATGTCATTCTCTACTTCTCTAGACCTTCAACAACTTCTTGGTCTGATGGTCATCTTCAATGTGGTTCTTCCCTGGAATCTTGCTAAGTCCGAGGAATCCTTCCATGTAGTATATATCTACCTTAAGATCTTGAGGAGAGGCCAACCTTCTCAGAATGTGAGTTCTCTTACTATGACCTGCAGTTTCTTTTGTGCCTGAACCAGTACAAAGAAGAAATCAGGGCAAGGCAAGCTTTCTTTAGATGACTCCAAAGATTGAATGTGCATATGCCTTTCATGATAAGCTCTCAATTTCTGGATTTTGCACACTCTGGAACTAAGTTCCAATTAGCAGTGGACAGGCCAATTTTGATTCCTAAGGCAGACTGCTACAAGGGCAAAGAGAAGTTGATTGAAGATGATGAAGATGCACCCCCTACTCGCTACATCAAAGCAAGACAAGATAAACTCTTCAAGTATGAAGTGGTTGTGCTGCAACAAAAGAGGGATCTTACAAGTAGGGATTGGCAAGCTCTACAAAGGTTTTACAGATTGGGAGCTCACTACTCTGGTCTAGAACCTGAGGAAAATCCACCATCAGAAGGAGTTCATCACAAGACAGGATGTTGCTATCAGACTATCAATCATAATCCCTTTGTGGTTGATTCACCAACCAACTATGTCTGTCACTGGAAGAGAGATTTTGTTGTTGTGCGACAACTTCGCATTTGTTGTTGAGCTTCCAAACTCCATGTTACCTTCACTCATCAAGTTCAACCTATCATTGAGGAGGAGAATTTTGATGATGAGGTTCCTATTGCTGTTGAGGACTTAGCCATGGAAGTCTATGATGGCCCTCATCCATCCTACGAGTATATGTGTTTTCTTAAGAAAACAATACTCAGAACTAGGGAGCGCTTGCCAAAGCTCTTCATGATAGCGCTCATGCTGAAAGAGAAGCCAAGAGGTGGAAATTGCTTGGGGATTTCTTATTTCAAAATTTTTCAGAGACCCCAATGGACATCTCCTTTGATGACAACTCTGGGATGAGTTTTTTCGCAAGCTTGAAGAAAAAGAAGAAGAAGCTTCTAAACAAAGAGGGAGAAGAAGAAAGCAACAAAAAGGCCGATGATGCAAAAAATGAGGGGGCTACTTATCCTTGGCCTATCCTAGAGCAGTTTATAGCTACCATTTATTTTTTCGAAGGAGGCGGGTTCAGCAGATGACCAAGGAGAAGGTAGAGTAGATGAGGATGAAGACATAAGAGATACTACTGATGATTACATTGGAGGAAACTGAGCTCCTCAACCATGATCTTCAAAAGTTCGTGAACTTTTTTGTTTCTTTATTGCCTTATTTACTACTTTGGATTTTTTTTTGATATTTGCTCAATTTTGTGATTTTGAAACTTAGTTTTGAATTGAATCAGAACTCAACAAATTGATTTTTGGAAACATTGCGAATGAAAATAATATATGGCTTTCCAAAATACTGAATGAATTCAGATGTTTTTGCATGGATTTGATAAAGAACAACTTTCAAAACACTAATTTGATTTGAACAAGGAAACAAGCCTTAAGCCATGGTGAGTGTGTGCAACACAAATTTTACATATAATGTCCTCATTGATATGTTTTACAATTGATTTTGCATGAATTTCTAATTGTCATAACATATGATGCATGGATATGATTTAGACATTCTTTCTTTCTTTCTTCTACATATTAAGCCACGCCAAAAAGTTATCCAATGTATATTGTTTTACCATTTGCAAGCCCTTTGAGCCAAACACTTGAAATTTTGTTGGAACCCTAACCTAGGATAAAAGTTTCCTACCTTACCTTAGGTTAGGAGAGCAAGGGTGTTTTTATTGGGGATTTCTATCATTTGGTGGCTAATGTGATGTAAATACTTTGCATCTAATTTTGTTATTCATGTAAATTAAATATTTAATTATTATATATATATATATATAAAGAGAAGAGAGAAAAAAAGAAAAGAAAAAGAAATAGGAAACAAGTTCTTTGTGAATAAATAAATGAATGAATTATGTACATTATATTTTAAACTGTACAAAGTTATTGTAAATTTTATAAGTTGGGATTTTGGTATAAGAAGTCTTGGTTACTTGGTTGGAAAAGGAAGAGATAAGAAGTGATGATTCATTTGAGTTGCTTTTTATTTTTATTTTTCTCTCCAATTCTCAAGGTACTTTTGAATATCCAGAAAGACCAATATTTCTTTCAAGCCAGGCCCAACCCTAAAAGTCCTAATGACCCATGTTGATTATGTACCTTATATTTGATTTGATGGAAAATGAATTGCAAAATTGATTTGTGATGTATCAATGTTGGAATTGAGATGAAACACTTGCTTGTGTGAGAATTATACACTTTTGAGAGGTTTCCCTTTGTTTGAGTAAATAAGGTGTTTTCTTTTATGTTCCTCATAAACAAATTTCAAATTGATCAATCTAATTTGGTTTTGTGAATTTCATCCTCGTGCTTTCATTTCTCATTGTTGAGTATTTTAAAAATGATGTTCTGATCACTTTTGGAGGATGATTCTTTGCAAATCATGTTCACAGTTTTTGGTGTTTAGAAATATTGATGCATATTTATATTATACTTATACTATTACTATTTGTAGTTTTCTTTCGATACTTTGCTTAAGGACAGGCAAGATTCTAGGTTGGGGGGAGTTGATAAGTGTCATATTTTAGTTACATTTTGGGATTAGAATAATAACACTTATCATTTGATTTTGATAGTTTTTCTTAGAAACTTCCCTTAATTCTAGTTGTTTTATATATTGTGTATTTCTAAGTGTTTTTGTTTATAATATAGAAGATTCATCCATTTCTCTCTTATGTTTTGTAGGTCATTTGTTGGAGAAGAACTAGAGCCAAGCTGAAGAGTGTTGAAGGCCATTTTGAAGAGGTGAAGTCACATGCACTCGCTTGGGCGAGCCATAGCTCGCATGGGCAATCTTGCATGCAGAAAATGGGAGTTTTAGGGTGATGAACTCATTTGAGCGAGGGATATTCCTACAACTTGAAGATATCTACTCACCCGGGTGAGTGGAGCTTGCTTAGATGAGTTTTGCTATCACTGACTTGACCAAAACTCGAACAGAAGTTAAAAACTCGATCACATTTTCCATTACTAGGGGTGAGTTTTTTAAATAGCGGGTTTGAGAGAGGAGATAGAGGAAACCGAGCTGGAGTTGCAGAGATTGACGTCGAAGTGATCATGGATTTCATCCTTTATCGTTTCATCTATTGATCTTGTACCTACTACCATGAGCGACTAGTTTCTTTGTAGGATTAGACGTAATCTTCACACTTTGATGTATAATTTTGATATTTTATATATATGAATCTTTTCGACTCATTGCTGGTGATTTCATTTTCTTCTTATGCTTGATTCTATTTGATCACTAGTTTCATGAAATTGGATTTTAAGTTTGGCTAGAAAGTACTCTTAGAATCTAAATTGAATGGATTCACTCTTTACGTTACATTGTTAGGAATAAAGCATAATGTTTTGATTGCTATTTGCATGAGATTATGATTGTAATGCTGGAATATTTATTAAACATGCGAGCAATTGATATTTGATAAATATTCTTAGGGTTCTCGAATGCGAGGAATCATTTTGGGGTTATCTAACGTGTGCATCGGAAATGTTGAAAATGATTCATATGTATTAAATATCAAATTGATGCATCAGACGTGCACATTTTTTTGGATGCAAGTGAAAATAGAATGAACACTTATGCAAATAACCAAGAGGGGGTGAATTGGTTTTACCTCAGAATTTTTAAAATTTAAAACAAATTTTAAACACAGCGGAAGACTTTGAAAGAAGGATCGTATCTTAACCAATTAAGAAATCTATCTTTTGAAATAAACTTTTATCTCAATCAACCCACTCTTGAGCTTCAACCAATCTTGTGATGTAAAAAAATATAATACTTCAAGAATAATATGAATATGAACAGAAAAATACAATTACACACAAGATTTATACTGATTCACCTCTCAACCCCGGAGGCTACATCCAGTTTTACTTCTAATCAGCCTTGATTAGAGTTTCCACTATAACAAAATGAATCTCTTTACAAGCAGACACAGATCTCTTTTACCCACCCTAGGCAAAATTCAAAATCTAAACCTCTAGACTTCTCAAAAGATCTAAGAACCAGAGATCCCCTCTCTATTCTACCCACTAGAAACCTATCTAGCAATGCTTTAAAGATACAAATTGTTTTATGAACAAACAACAACAAAACAATCAATTTCTAAACAATACAACAATGAAATTGATTCAAGAAAGATATCACCTAAATATCCTCAGTGAAATGAACGAATTTAAATGATCAAACCAGACTGAGAATGAATGTCATGATCTTTCTTGATGAAATCTTTTGACAAATAGTGCTTCAACACAAGCTTCTCATGAAATATGTGACTCAACAAATGAGATTCTTCATGATTCTTGAAACTATTATGAATGAATGTTTCTAATGTGCCTTGATGCTTTTGAAATCTCCAGAAAGTGTTTTACAAGGCTTTTTTTGAAAACTCATAAAATCTTATTTCACTTAATGAGCTACATCTATTTATAAAAAATAGAATTAACTGTTTGTAATCAATTATTCCGTAAGTGTAATCGATTATTTTAACTAGTGTAATCGATTAAAGTTCCAAAATAATTGATTAAAGTGTTCATCTGAAATCTGGAAAAAATCTCAAGAACAAATAATCGATTAACTCATGTCGTAATCGATTATTCCAGGAGATCTGGATTTTCTGAAACACTGATGTAATCGATTAACGCTCAAATAATCAATTATCACAGGAAGTGTGAAAAACTCATCAATGCATATTTAATCGATTACAACAATCTGGTAATTGATTAAACCAGATAAAATTTCTTCTGAAAATTATGCAAATGCACATATCATCGATTAATCCGTCAAGTAATCGATTATCACAGAACGACTTAACATAGTCAGCCTAATATAATCGATTACAAGAATTTGGTAATCGATTAAAGTGCTCATATGATAATATGCAGTTCTGCAAACATGCAATTAATCGATTAAATATGATCAGTAATCGATTAAAACAGTGAAAAACATTTTTTGTGAAAACTTCAATGCTTTAATGTCATGCCAAATGATTCATGTGTTTTATGTGACTTAATCATGAATTAATGAATGAATGTATGCATGACTTAATCAACCTATGTGAGGAATAAGAGATTTTATCTTTCTTGAACCAAGCTTTTGAACAAAATACATATGTCATCAATTTGAGTGGGCATGTAAAATCAAAAATTATGATTATCTAGACTTGATTCTCCATGATCTTCCTCAACATATTCTTCATCATATCTAACAGCAAGCATTAATTCATTTTTGAGCTAACTTTCTCGAACTGATGTGTAGTACTATGATGGTTACATTGCACATAAACTGTTCTTTGAATGCTAAATCTGTTCTATCTGAATGATGCAAATTGAGTTGCTGGTTTGATGTGTTGTTCTATCTAAATGATGTTCTATTTTGAGCTGAAAAATTGATGAAAGACACAAAATTGATTTATTGGTTGCTATGATTGAGAAAACTGAAAGTGAAAAGAACTTTGTGTTTAGCTGAAAATGATTTTGATGCTAATTTCAGTTTGGATGCGAGTCTTTTGCAGATGGCTCCAAAGAAACTTACAACTAAGAGGGCCTGAAAAATCAATGCAAGGGAAAGATCCAGCACATCTCCTCCACCTGAAGATTTTGTTTTTGATAGACACAGATTTCAAAGTGAGGAGCACCAACATGTAACACCCTGAAATTTCAACAACTGAACATATGTGTTTGATGTATTTCTTGTGTTATTTGATTATTTTAGATTAGTTGAAATGTTGTGTAAATTACCCTTGAGCAACTGCTTGGTGTGGATGTTAGGTTATGTGAAGTTTGTTTGATCTATGTTTAAAATATGTGTGATTGATAATTCGACCCAAAACCTGTTTCGGTAAAACCATGATCTCGGACTCATTAATCATTGGATTTCCTTCCAATTTTGATAGTAGGTTCACAACCCATCTTTGCATATTTTGACCGTTTGGATTTGCAAAATAAAAAATTGTGATGTCCCGTTAAGCACGCCCAACACGCAATTTCAGACAGAGAGGAAATTGCGCTAAGCGAGCACAGCTCACTAAGCTAGATTTGCAGCTTATAAATACGTTCAGCAATGCCAAAAAACGTGTTTTTCACTTCTAACTCTCACCCAAACCCTAGAACCTCCTCTTCCGCCACCTACAGCCAACGGTGACCGCCACGAGCCGCCACCGTTTACCGTCAAACCACCACACGAAGAGGAAGACTTTAATCAAAGCGGAATCTTCAAAACTCAACTCGAGGATTCGGTAGAGAATGGAGCCTCCAATCCTCCTTTTTTGGTTTCTTCGAGGTAACCATGGTTTCCTTGTCTTCTCCTAATTAGGTTAAATTTCTCTTAGTATCTCTTGTGATTTTGGTACAATTATTGGGTTTTTTTACACTTTCTTTGAAAACCCTTTGAAAATGAGACATTGTAAAAGTTTCCTTTTTATAAAATTGATGTCATTTTTGTGACCTTCGTTGAGCCCCGATCACATTGGTGTAATTGAAATTTCAAAATGACGTATTTTTGATGTGGACTTCCCAAACACCATTTTAGCCCCTTTTAAATTTGAGTGAGTATTTGACCTTGAATGTTAATATTAACCTTGTCTTTGAAATCTACACTAAATTGTCTTCAATTTGGTATATAGAACTCTACGTTTGGACCAAAGTACGTGAACTTGAGATATCTCAAAACGACGCTACAAGGATCTAACAAAGGTTTATTATTTGTTTACAGCTTTAGATACCATAGTTCGGGTCAGGGAACCCAATTATGGGGATGCATGTTTGTCCCTATTGTGTGCTAGTTTTCAAGAAAAAACTAAGTTTTTAACTAATGAGATGCAATATATTTATTATTGATGTATGTCTATCCCTGTTGTGTGCTCGCTTTCAAGAAACACTATGTTTTTAACTAATAGGATGCGATAAATTTGTTATTGATGGATAAAACTGTGAATAATATTATTGTTGTAATGATTGGATTTTTGAGAAAAATCTTAATTACAGAGGAGACTCTTGTTACGTATTTTTCGGCAAGCGCACCGATTTGTCGTTGTAAGTTTCAAAATTTATAAGATCGTCTCCACAGGGACTTGAGCTTACTAAGTTAATCCAAATAGAATTAAATAGTTCAATAGTTATGTAGAAGTAGGTTGAGCGGAATTTCATTTAGTGGTGCAAGTAACGTAAAATTACTAATTTTTAGTAAATGAAATATATCTATGAGAAAGTGAGATTGGATTTCATCATTCTTATCCTTTTATATCCAATTAATATTACCATGCATAAATCATCATCTATCCTTATTGATGTACACTATTTTTACCTTGAATCGATCCCTCGCATTCAAGTTCTAAGAATATCTACCGAATATCGATTCCTCGCATATGAAGTAAATACCCCAGCATTAAGAATTATAATCGTGTGCTTTATGCAATCAGAACGTTATGCCCTATTCCTAGCAACGTAACGTAATGAGTAAAATCATTCGGTTCAAACCCTAAGATTACTTTCCAGTCTCACTTAGAGTTAAGTTCATGAAACTAGTGATCAAGTAGAATCAAACATTACGGACATAATGAAATTACCAATAAGGAATAGACACGATTAATGCGTAAATAAATATTAAAAGAGAGACATGGGGATAAGAATATTACATCTAATCCTTAGAGAAGTTAGCTGCTCATAGTGGAGAGAACCTCCTCAAGAGAAGAATTGATGAAGAAATTCGTCATCGCCTCTTTCTGGCAGAGTCTCCGCACAAATCCTCACTTCTCTCACTTTCCTAACCTACCTAATACTACAATTTAACCTTCCTAAACTTAAGCAAGAAGGGTGAACCAAAAAGCATGCTAAACTCCAAATTTTCGTGGCCTATTTATAGAAATCATGACCTGCCTACTTCCACTCACCCAGGCCACCATTTTCTTCATGTTTTGGTCGCCTGGGCGAGGTTAACATATCTTCTTGGTACTTGTAGCTCGCCTGGGCGAGCAAAATACACTATGGTTGGTCGCCTGGGCGAGTTAAAGTCTTAATTCTGAAGAAAGCTTTGGGCCTTGATGGATTCTGGGCCTGGTTTGCTTGTTACACCTCGCACACTTGCTATATAAGCCTTTTTGCTTGCTTTGCTTATTCGGAAGCTTCGGAAATCCACGAAATCTATCAAAATACAAGACATGATTGGATTAATCTTCCAAAACAACTTTTATTTAAGTACTAAGCATATTTTAACTAGGTTTAGGCAAGTTTATAAGCAAAGTTAAATGGAATCAAAAGATAAGTGCCAGCATTTAAAACATGATTTTAATTGAAATATGGCACTTATCAACTCTGCCCAAAATTTTATAATATGTTCTCCTATTTAATTATTAATTAAATTTTAAATGGGCATAAAAGTTTGTTTTCTTTATTGTAGTCCTCATCTTTAATATAGAATTTTCCTAAAATACTAGTCTCGTGGTATTATGGATTGTGAATGTATGAGATTTGTGTTGTCTAAAGACCTGGGAATGTGAATCTCAGGCACGTGTTATATGTATATATGTGGAATGTGATTGTTTGGGATGTTAATGATATTGAAATGAGATTATATTGATGATTATATTAATAAGAGATGATGTTGATGATTATATTAACATGAGATGATATTGATGTTTATGATGATGATATTGAAATGAAATGATGTTGATGATATTGAGATTGAGATGATATTGATGTTGATGATGACATAAATGAGAGATGATGTTGATGTTGATGATGTCATCATGATGGATGTATGTTGTGTACATGGGGTGCAGTGACTTGTTGGATATCCCTAGGAGAGAAGATGATGAGTTTAAGAATTTTAAGCATCCCTGGAGAGAGAAAGGAATTGCTTAGAATTTTTAGCTATCCACGGTCAGTGCATTGATGGACCCATGTTTCATACTTCATAATTGCATGGAAATAGAATGAAGGCAGTATGTACTTGTGGTTTTTTTTAGGATAAAAATGCAGGTACTTGGGGCATGTCACTCAGTTTGGAACTCCCTTGTGACTCAGACTGATCACCATGGGGGGAGTGGCCAGTGCATGACAGGTTGACCTTGACAAACTACTGAATCATTTTCCTAAGTGTCATGTGGGCACGCTTAGGCTATTTCTTGACGAATGATACCACGTTGCATTTGAGAGTTGAATCAGGTGCATGCATCATTATGAGCATTGTGGAAAAAAGTTTATGACTATTTTGTTGAGTGTATGTTGAACTGATTGATTACTGAGAATGATTGTGGTTATTATTGTTGTTTTCTTGCTAATCATTGTTATCTAGTGACTGTTGATCTTGTATAATAAACTCACCATTGCAATTTTGTACTGTGGTTGGTACCTGTGACGATCGTGAATTTTCGTTCGTGGGAGCATATGAGTAGCAGTAAGCGATATTGGAGAAAGATCTTGTTGTTGAAGTCGTCAAGCTGACATGATAACATTGGAATTTATTTTGGGAGAGCGTTGTGTTTTGTATTAACTCTTTCTTAGTTGGTTCCTTGTTTCTCTTTGATCGGGCATGTAATCTCAAGCTCATATATATATATGTGTGTGTGTGTGTGTGTGTGTGTGCGTGCGTGCGTGTGTGTGTGTGTGCGTGTGTGTGTAAAAACTGAATTATGTTCTGACATGTGAATGATATATATTTGTTTAATATATTTATATATATGCATTTATATACGTATTTGTGTGTTTTTGATGAATGTATTATCGTGAGAAATTTACTGTCATTTTCACAATCAAATTAATAGAGTTTTCATTTAAAATTTCAAAATTATAAGTTTAGAGTAGTGATATCGTAGTGACAAGGCAGGTCATTACAAAGGACTTTATGAGGTGATCCAAGATTGGTCCTTCCTGGCTTCCTCAAGGAGCGAAGAGTCCAACTTGCAGAAAGAGACTACCCTGAGTTCACTGAGGAAATAATTAGGAGGAATTGGAGAAAACTAGCAAAACCATTTCCTAAATACGACCCTGAAGTTGTCTTGGAATTTTATGCGAATGCTTGGCCTACTATGTAACACCCTAAAACTACGATAATTGAAAATAGATATTTGGTGTACTTGTTGGGATTGTTTGATTATTTAATTAGTTTAGATTAATTGAAATGTTATGTGAATTATCCATGTGCAATTGCTTGGTGTAGATGTCAAGCTATGTGGAGTTGTTGGAGCTACGTTGTAATTGAGTGATTCTGAGTTTGACACGAAACCTGTTTTAGTAAAATCACCATTCTAAATTGGTTAACCGTTGGATCTCCTTAAAAGTTTAAAGGTAGGTTCCTAACCCACATATGTAACTTTTTACCGTTGGGATTGTCAAAATAACTTCTAGAGCGTGAGAAATTAATTTTTTCACTGAACCAGAAATTTTAAAATTGGGTCAGTTCGCCTAGGCGAATTTTGCAGGCATTTTTGCTCGCCTGAGCGAGTCAAGGTGGTGATAAATACATACAGCAGCCTCTAAATCACGAAAATGTAGCTTCTTCTTCCTCAAAACAGCCACCCCACCTCCCACCATCATCCTCCACCACCCAAGACCACCAATGACCACCATGGGTCGCTATTGCATGCCACGAGACCACCGCACGGAGAGGAATCCTTTCATCAGAGCGGAATCTTCAAAACTCAACTCAAGGATTAGGTAGAGAACGAAGCCTCCATTCCTCCTTTCTTGGTTTCTTTGAGGTAACCATGATTTCCTTGTCTTCTTGTAGCTAGTTTGAAGTCTCTCTTGATATCTCTTGTGATTCGGGTACCGTTATTGGCTATTTCTATACTTCCTTTGAAAATGAGATGTTGTAATAGTATCATTTTTATGAAACTAATGTCATTTCTGTAATCCTTGTTGAACTCTGGTCACATTGGTGTGATTGGAATTTCAAAATGATGTCTTTTGATGTGAACTCCTAAAACACCATTTTAGCCCCTTTTTAAATTTGAGTGGGTATTTAACCCCGAATGCTAATGTTAGCCTTGTTTTTGAAATCTATACTAAATTATCTTCAATTTGTTATATAGAGCTTCGCGTTTGGGCCAAAGCACATGAACTTGAGAGATCTCAAAATGACGTTTCAAGCAGCTAACAGAGAGATATAGATAGGCCAGGGGAGTTTATTATTTGGTTATAGTTTTGATACCATAGTTGGGGGCCAGTGAGCCCAACTATGAAGATAATTGTCTGTCCCCGCTGTGTGCTGGTTTTCAAGAAAAACTGCATTTTTAACTAATGAGATGCGATGTATTTATGATTGATGTATGCTTGTTCCTATTTGTGTGCTCGTTTTCGAGAAAAATCGTGTTTTTAACTAATGGGATGCGATAAATTTGTTATTGATGAATAAAACCGTGAATGATGTTGTTGTTGTAATTGATTGGATTTTTGGGAAAAATCTTAAACTGTCCAAAATTTTATAATATGTTTTCCTATTTAATACTTTATTAAAATTTTAAATGGGCATAAGAGTGTGTTTTCTATATTGTAGTCCTCCTCTTTAATTTAGAATTTTCCTAAAATATAAATCTCGTGGTAATATGGATTGTGGATGGATGAGGTGATATTGATGTCATTGATAATGTTGAAATGAGATGTTATTGATGTGTTGGTGATGATTGAATGAGATAATTATGTGTTTGATTATGTATAAATGATATAATGATGATGTGGTTTATGATGTTTAAATGAGATGATGATGAAATGGATGTTGATATTGAAATGAGATGAATTTGATGTATATATATGATGATCATGTGTATGTACACTGATACCTATGAGGTGCATGATTGGTCATCCTTGAGGAGAAGGATTTTTTCCTGGCCATGATCATCCGTTGATGGTGCCCATGGTTGTCATTATGTGATGTGGATATATATGGATACCCATGGGGTGTATGATTGGTCATCCTTGCGACAAATGATTTGTTCCTGGCCATGGTCATACACTGATGGTGCCATGGTTGTATGTTGTGTATATACATGTGGGGTGTAGTGACCGGTTATCCTTGCGGGGAAGGATTTGTTCCTAGCCACGGTCAATGCATCGATGAGCCCACATTGGTGTGTTAGGTATGTACATGGGGGTGTATGACTGGTCATACTTGCGGGGAAGGATTTGTTCCTGGCCATGGGCATACAATTATGATGCCCATGTTTCATACTTCATGTGCATGGATGGAAATAGAATGAAGGCACGCATGTACCTGTGGGTTTCAGTGGGCTGAGAACACAGGTACTAAGGGGTCATCAGGTTTGGAATTCCCTAGCGACGCTAGCTGATCACTGGGTGGGGGAATGGCCAGTGCACGACAGGATGACCATGATAGGCGGTGAATCATTTTTCCTGTGAGAGGCTATTTTCGGGATATGGTACCACATTGCATGCTAATAGATGAGTCAGGTGCATGCATCATTCTATGTATGATTGTTTGAGTTGTGAAATGTATTGGATGATTGGTTTGTTGAGTGTGTATTGGAATCATGGATTTTTGTTAATGATTGTGGTGGGTAATGTTGTTTCCTTCTCAATTGCTGCTATTTGATGTTTGTTGGTTTTATATAATAAACTCACCCTTGCATTTGTTGTACTGTGTGGTTGGTACCTGTGATGATCGTGAACTTTCGTTCGTGGAAGTAGATGAGCAACAGTAGGTGACCTTGGAGGGAGATTCTTTTTTGTTGGAGCCGCCAAGCCGACATGATGACGTTGGAATTCTTTTTGGGAAAGATTTGTGTTTTGTTAATCAACTCTTTCTTAGTTAGTTCTTCGATTCTTTTTGTTGGTCATGTAAGATTCCAGGTGTAAATATATGTAAAATCAAATTAAGTTTTGATATGTAAATGATATGTACTAGTTCAATATATGCATACATGTGTATTCAATTTTGTAATTGTATCGTGTGTATAATAATGATATTATTGCAAAAAAAATTTACTACCGTTTTCATAATCAAATTATTAGAGTTTTCATATTAAAGTTGAAATTGCACGATCTAGAGTTGGTGATATTGTAGCGACGAGGCGGGTCGTTACATACTAAGGAGGGAGTTCTTGATCAACATTCTAAAGTGCGGAGCCAATGGAGGAAGGACAACAATGCAAATATTACTTCAAGGAGAGAAAAGGCTACATGTTTTGATGAAGAAGCTATAGGACATCTGCTTTGCTTCCCAGGCTGTGACTTCATTGGTAGCACGATAGAAAAGTGCTTACAGATCATGAGAACACAGATGACAACAATCATTCAAACCTGGATGACCTTTCCCCTAAATAACATTCTTCCAATTGATCACAACTTTGATTTGACTTTGTTAAACTTAGGGGGAGCAAAAGAGGATCCATGAAGCTGATGATCTTAGACAATAATGTTTAGGCTTTTTACATGTCAATTCAATTGAATGACATTTGTAATTTGTGTATGAGTTTGTCTAAGTTGATGCCTCCTATGATCCATTGCATAAATCTCTTTCATTATTGTATCATAAAAACATTTGTGCTTTTGCATTCATGATTTTGCAAAATTGTTAAGACTCTCGGTAAGCGTACCGATTTGTCGTTGTAAGTTACAAAAATTTATAAGATTGTCTCCACAGGGACTTAAGCTTACTCAGTTAACCCAAATATAACTTAACAGTTTAATAGTTATGTACAATTAGGTTGAGCGGAATTTCATTTAACGAAAGATAACTAAACTTAGCAAAAATGAAATATAAGTATGAGAAAGTGGGATTGGATTTCATCATTATTATCCTTTTATATTCATTTAATTTTATCATGCATAAATCCATTTCTATCTTTATTGATGCACATTATTTTACCCCGAATCGATCCCTCGCATTCGAGTTCTAAGGATATCTACTGAATATCGATCCCTCGCATATGAAGTAAATATCCCAGCATTATATTCATAATCGCATGCTTTATGCAATCAAAACGTTATGCCCTATTCCTAGCAACATAACGTAATGAGTAAAACCATTCAGTTCAAACCCTAAGATTACTTTCCAGTCTTACTTAGAGTTAAATTCATGAAATTAGTGATCAAGTAGAATCAAGCATTACGGGCAGAATGAAATTACCAATAAGGAATAGAAACGATTCATGCAATAATAAATATTAAAAGAGACACATAGGGATAAGAAGAGTATGACCAATCCTCAGAGAAGCTAGCTACTCATAGTGGAGAGAACCTCCTTAAGAGAAGAATTGGTGAAGGGCCCCATCACTGCTTCTTTTCGGCAGAGTCTCCACACTATCCTCACTTTTCTCACTTTCCTAACCTACCTAATACTAATATTTAAGCTCCGAAGCTAAGGAACAAGCCAAGAAGCAAAGAATGAAGCAAAATGGCATGATTTCTCCTCCAATTTCGTGACCTATTTATAGATTTCCATCTCCTGCCTGCTTCACTCGCCCAGGCGAGTGAATTTGCCTTTGATTGCTTGCCTGAGTGAGCTTAACTTATCATCTTGGAACTTGCAACTCGCTTGGGTGAGTGAATTGCACTGGGGAGGCTCGCCTGGGCGAGCTAATGTCTTAATTCTGAAGAAAGCTTTTGGGCCTTGATGAATTGTGGGCCTGTTTGCTATTAACACCTCCCAAGTTTGCTTTCTAAGCCTTTCTTGCTTGCTTTTCTTGTTCGAAGGCTTTGAAATTCCTTGAACCTATCAAAATGGAAAATATGATTGGACAAATCTTCCGAAATATGAAAAACAACATTTATCTAAGTAATAGATACAAATCAACTAGGTTCAAGACAAGTTTATAGACAAAGTTAATGAAATCAAAAGATAAGTGCCAACATTTGAAATATGATTTTAACTGACATATGGCACTTATCAAAAGCAAAGTTTCTTAAAAAGCTTTTCTGAAACTTAAGTTTTTCATAACTTCATAAAAGCTAAGTGTTCCATGTTTCAAGATTTGGGAAAAACGTTTTCTCACCGGTTTAATCGATTACAAGCATGTGGTAATCGATTACTTGAAAACAGAGCATATTTAATTGACTACATGGCGTTTTAATCGATTACATTACTCATCAATTTTTCCAGAAAGCCTAAAGAACACTTTAATCGATTTCTTATGACTTGTAATCAATTACCAAGTTGAATTAATCGATTACTTAAGTGATTTAATCGATCACTGACAATTATAATTGTTTTTCTATAAATAGTTGTTGCTTGTTTGCACTTGTAACAACGAATTTTGAAACCCATTCTTTTGAGAGAAAAGTTACTAAGTGCATTTAAGTGTATGACCCACAAATCCTCTGTTTCAACAAACATCTAGAAACCTTGTGAGGATTTCCTTTTGGGCACTTGCTAAAGAGAAAGTTTTGGAGAGATTGTTTTGAAATTTATATTCAACCTTTGGTTCAAGATTCTTTAATCATCTACATAAATTTGCATTGGATCCCAGGCTATATCTCTCTTTGTTACATTGTTGTATTTCTTTAAGAAATTTTGTGTTTGTAACTTGTGCAATAGCTTATTAGATTTTTCTAGAATAGGTTTTCTAAAGGGAGATTAGAGAACGGTTGTTTCTCTAAGTCTTGATCAAAAAGGGGTCTATAGGTGTTAGATGCTTTGTTCTTAGTTTCTGATTGATTAAGAGTGTTTGTAAAACTTGTAAGAACAAATTGCATATAGTAAGATCCTAGCTCGTTGGTTGGTTAGGAAACTGGATGTAGCTTCTCTTGAATTAAAGTGAACCAGTATAAATTTTGTGTTGTTTTCTTTTTCTCTAATCTTTTCTCTGGGTTATTAATTGTCATTCATTGGTTCAACTCTTTCATAGTCAACAGAAGCAATCTTATTGTAACTACATTTAATAAAGGTTGGAGGTTGATTGATCAAAGGCATTCTAAGTTTGATTTGTGATATGATCCATTAAACAATGATTTTTATATCTATTTTTTTTAAAGGGGCAAGAAGAATCAATTCACCCCACCCCCTTTGGTTTGTGTGCTACTCATATTGTTTTCAGACTTTGCCTAAATGCCAATTAGTTTACAATTTCATGGAGAAGATTAGTGTTAATGTGGCCCAATTGTTTTTTATGCCCTCCACTAGTTTGTCATAGCAGAGCCTCCTAGGCATCCAATGAACCCAAAAAAATCAAACAAAGCATTGGATTTTCTAGCTTTAATAACAAGTCTTTACAGTTTCTATGGAGTGCAGGTCACAGCAACCAAACCCATTCGACCTTTCATCAACCGATCATTCATTTACTAGAATTGCCTACCAAGAAAATTGCAGCAACCATAGTAACTTCAACAGCCTCAACCAGTAGCAGATGCTTCACTACCACCATAGAAGCAGCCATCCTTGGATTCCATCTCAGCACACCTACAGAGGATGGAGCTCTAAATGCAAACATACATGTGTCACTTGGCTGATCAACAGGCGGCCAACCACAGAGGCCAAATGTAGTTGAGTGATAGTTTCTATCATAATACATTGCACCAATATAGTCAGGATCTCAACCCCTATGGTTGGCCCACCCCAGAGCATTTTAGAGCTACCATTGCATGGCCTGGCCTAGGGACAGACCTATTTTTTTGGAGGAGGCGGGTCCTGCAAATGACCAAGGAGGAGGCAGAGCATATGAGAATGAAGATCATGGCTGAGGAGCTAAGTTTCCTCCAATGTAATCATCAATAGGGTCTGCCATGTCTTCATTCTCATCTCCTTTGCCTCCTTCTTGGTCATAAAGTGCAAGTATGTATAGGGCAAGCATAATGAATATAAACCATAGATAACAACAACAATTTTAAGCAGTATTCAATTCTTGATTAAGCAAAACATTACATGCAGTGAATTGAAAAGAGTAAAATCGAACAAAAATAGTACAAAAACGACAATGTAGATGTGCAACTTACCTAAATGAGACCGAGTGGTGTGTAAGATGAGGTGATTTGAGGGATTGAGTGAGAATGAGTGTGTGTTTTGTGCAAATTTAGGAGAAGAGGGCTTAGGGTTCGTGAATTTGGGGATTGGGATTGAGAATGGGGTGAAATCAGATTTCACCCCTCTATTTTAATTTTCATTGTTGTAGACCACTTGCCCAAGTGAGTTTAAGTAAATTTTGTTGACTAGCCTGGGCCAATCCTGGGTGAGGTTGGGTGAATTATGTAGGTTATTTTTATCTGGTATATTTGCCCAGGCTAGTCTCCTGGGATAGAAACTCCTTGTTTCTACTGTAAGCCAATTTTTACAAAATTCATCAAGTTAAACCATGATTGATGAAAATTGGAGATAGATTCAAATAGTCAAGTCATGCCAAATCACATCAATTCAAATTTCATCTATCAATTGGTCACTCAATCTCTTTCTTTAAGTTAATTTGAAAACAAACTATTCAATTCCATTACAATGCAAGAAAAAGGCTTTTTGTTCATCGTCCAATTTGCTAAAGATTAATTTCAACTACACTATAAATTTCAAACTAAACTTGACCAATTCCTTCAAAATCTCTCCCTTAATGCTTCCATTCTCACATATCAAAACTCAATTCTTCAAAAACACACAACTCAAGACTACACATCGACAACCTCTTATTAAAACACTTAAATTCCACAAAACATAATTATACACATAAAACACACAAAATCACAAACACATTCAAAGATAGATAACATGCACAAAAACATTACACAAACACTAGAATACACAATTCACACAAAACATTAAAACATAGTTACACACTAAACATAGGCATATTTAAAACTATAACTTAACATAAAAATTGAAACATACACATTTAAAAGCATAATTCTACAATAAAAACTCAAAAGTAAAATTCAGAAACATAATTCAAAAACACAAGACATAAAATTCAGGTAACACAAATTAAGACAAATTTTAGAAACACTGGGTTGCCTCCCAGGAGCGTTTCCTTAACGTCTTATTAGCTTAACGTTCTTGTTGGGGCTTAGGCTTCCTTCAATAGGACAACAATGGTGAGCCTCTCAACATCATCACTCAAGTAGTGTTTGAGCTTGTTGTCATTCATAGTCCATGTCCTCTTTGTGGCTGGATCCTCCAATACCACTGCTCTATGTGGCATGACTTCATTGATGATGAATGGTCCAGACCACTTAGATTTCAGCTTATCTAGAAACAATCTCAATCTAGAATTAAACAACAAAACCTATTGTTTAAGCTGAAAATTCTTTTTCAAAAGCTTTTTATCATGATAAATTTTAACTCTTAGCTTATAAAGCTTGGAATCTCATAAGCTTGAAATCTTAATTCCTCCAATTCATGAAGTTGGAGCTTCCTATGTTCAACAACTGTATTTAGATCTTTATTCAGAAACCTCAATGCCTAGTAGGCTTTGTGATCCAACTCAATAGGTAAGTGATAAGATTTTCCATAGACCAATTGGAAAGGAGTGAGTCCTATAGGAGCATTGTATGTTGTTCTGTATGCCCACAGAGCTTCACCTAGTTTTTGAAATCAACCCTTCCTTGGCTGAGCAACTGTTTTCTCCAGAATTTTCTTGACTTCCCTGTTAGAAACTTCAGCTTGCCTATTGGTCTAGGGATGATAAGGTGAGACTATTTTGTGTCTGACACTATAGTGTTGGAGAACTTTCTTGAGTTGGACATTATAGAAATGAGATCCTCAATCACTTATCACTACCCTTGGTGCCAAACCTTGAAAAAATGTTTTTCTTCAAGAAGTGAATAACGGTCTTTGCATTTGCATGTTGAGCAGCTATTGCTTCCACCTATTTGGTAACATAGTCCATAACCAATAGAATATATTCATTTGAGTAAGATGATGGCAATGAACCAGTGAAATCTATCCCCCAACAATCAAAAGCTTTAACCTATAGAATGTTCTGCAGTGGCATTTCATTCCTTTTGGAGATTCCACCTATTTTTTGACAATTATCACACCTCTGGCATATTCGTAAGCATCCTTGCACAATGTAGGCCAATAGAAACCAGATTGGAGGACCTTGGCAGCAATCCTCTCTCCATTGTAATGGCCTCCATATGGTGAACTATGGCAATGCCACAATATGCTTCTTGCCTCATCTTGAGTTACACATCTCCTCAGGAGATTATCTACTCCAATCTTAAAAAGACAAGGATCATCCCACACAAATTATTTGGACTCCCTGAGAAAGTTCTTTTTCTGGTGCCAAGTGCGATCATCAAGAAGTGCACCAACTGCTTTGAAATTGGACACCTCAACAAACCATGGCCTTTTTGCAATGTTAAAAATCTTTTCATCAGGAAACTCTTATTGAATTTTAGGACCTTGTGTGGTCACCTCATCAATGTTGAGTCTAGAAAGATGATCAGCTACATGATTTGTAAGGACCTTCACTGCGGCGCGGGTGGCGTCGGATTCCACGCTGATAGCGCTGGGATCCTTCAGCAGAAAACCCTGTTAATGGTGTGGCGCGGATAGCGCCAGACCCACTGGAATGTGGCGCTAGGATCGCGCTGAGAGCGCGAGACTCTCGGGAGATTCACGCCTGGAGCGCTAGAGTTGGCGCTGGGAGCGCCAACTGGGTTGGAGGTGACGCGGATGGCGCGGGGTGTGGCGCGGATCGCGCCACAGGTTCTGCAGGTTCACACTGGTCGCACTGGTGTAGCGCTGATGGCGCCACAATGTCGGTGCAGTTGGCGCGGATAGTGCGAGATCTGGCGCGGATCTCGCCAGACCTCGGACGAGACCAATATAAAAGGGCTGTTGCGTTTTCAGAAGAGAAAATCTTCTCTTCTTCTTCCTCCAGCCCCCACCACCATTTTTGGACCTCCCAAGCTTCCTAAACCCATAGTTCTTCACCCAAATCACTTCTAAAGTTAAGTAAATCTCCTAGAAACTAAGTGGGAGTGAGAATCCTTCCTCCATAACCTTTGAAACCCAGAGAAACTCCTCCTTTTTAAGAGGCTGCAGGGAACTCGAGATTGGGCGAGGATCAGCTGCTTCCACGGACACTAAGGCTAGGGAGAGCAGCCCAGAGGTCTTCCTCATCAGTTCTGAGGTAAGAAACTCGAGTTTCTCTGATTGATTTTATATTTGGGGGGTTTTGATGAATAGTGACCCATTTGTGATAGGGCTAGAATTAGCTCTGGGTCCAGTTGGGATATGTGTTTAGAATGATGAGAGGAGGAAGGATTAGCTTTCAGTTTGTGATTTGGTGACTGTTGGTTTTGGCTCTAGGTTATGCATGTGTGACTTGGACTGAGTCACTTGATTTGAGACATGCAAGCGCCAAAATGATGGGCTTGTGGTGCTTGTGAGGCCATGGGAACGATGTCTAGTGATTAGACCGTTCAAGTCCTATGGAAACCCTGAGTTATTGGGTGGTGTGAGATGTGATGCTCATTGTGAATGGCTTGGGTTGAGTCTAGAGGGACTCTGAGGCCATGTTTGATCTGAGATAGACCACTGAGGGTTTACAGAAAGGCGTGTAAAGGATGAGCCTGAGGAACCTTAGGTAGATAACCTGAGTTGATAGAAGGGATTGAGGTTCCTTTCTCTGAGGTAGTTGAGGACTGTCTGATGAGCTTATGGTTGTTTATGTGCTTGAATGGTCTGTGATATGCGATTGGTTGCCTTGATAGGGCTTGACATGAGCTGTCAGAGGAGCAGACCATTGTTCAAGAGGCTGGAGTTGCCGGCACAACTGTCAGGTAAGCTCATCGTCCTGGGGATTATTCCTTTTCTCTTGTTTGCCACCCAAGTGGGTGATGGATGCATGCTATGCTTGATTATATATATATATATATATATATATATATATATATATATATATATATATATATATGTTTATTGCATGCTGTGAAGGGAAAGGCCAATGGGGTCTGTTGTTGTTGACTATTATTGTTGTGAGCCTGAAAGGCTAGATGAACGGTGCTTTGAGTGAAACTCAGATCGTTCCAGAAATATGAATATATGATGGCCTAGTGTGTACTGGGCTGAATTGATGAACCCTAGGATAGACACCGAGATGGTGTGAGGGTGTTTTGGGCACCTGTGGTTTCAGGTGTGGGGCCTTGGGCCTCTGGACTGATGAACACTATGAGAGTGTTCTGTGATGTGATAAAGACCATGAGATGGTCAATGCTGGAATCTATAGGATACTGGAATAGTATCGGGCTAGATAAGGTTCCCTAGCCAGAGGAAGAGTTTGAGGACTCCCTTGGAATGGTTGATACTCCTTGGGAGGTGCCACTGCTCTCCGCTTAGAGTCCTAAGGATGGATTGCCTTGCATGGATGTTCCTCCTTAGGCAGAGATGATGGAAGTCCTGAGTGGTTATCCTCAGGCCAGTTTCTAGAAGTCCTAAGGGATAGAGTGCCTCCGGTGTGAGATGATCTCTCTCAGGCATTGCATTGGAAAGTCCTGGGGGATTGAGTGCCTCCTGTGTGGGAAGATCTCTCTCAGGCAGCGGTTTGAAAGTCCCGAGGGATTGAGTGCCTCCTATGTGAGATGATCTCTCTCGGGCATGTGAGTGGAAAGTCCTGAGGGATGAGTGCCTCCGGTGTGAGATGATCTCTCTCAGGCAGCTGATGAGTAGTCCTGGGGGATTGAGAGCTCTCTGTGTGGATAGTCTTTTCCAGGCAGTGGAAAATCCTGAGGGGTTGAGTGCCTCCTGTGTGAGATGATCTCTCTCAGGCATTGGAATGGAAGCCTTGAGGGATGGAGTGCCCCCGGTGTGGGATGATCTCTCTCAGGCATGTGCTGTGAAAGTCCTGGAGGTGATTGCCCTATATGGATGTTCTTGCCCAGGCCAGTGTATACGAAAGTCCTGGAGAAGCCAGGTAGTAGACAGATATGTTGTATCTCTAAGAGAGGGCTTCCCGAGGGGACGAGAGCCTAGGGCCTCTTAGATGAGCCATATCTGGATTCCTTAAATCCTGAGTAGAAGACTCAGGCAAGGCTTGTTTCAGTGGATGAGGTGGTGCCTCTCTGGTATGAGAAGTGTCCGGTGGTTGACACTTATGTTAAAGTACCTCTGTGAGACAAGTCTGAGATGGTTTGAGAGTCAGTATGAGGTGGGATGCCTCTGATGCTGATAGCATCCAATTAGTACCCAGAGAGCTGGGGAATGTGTGATAGCCAGGATAATGTCCTGGGCTTTGTTATGAATTGTTTATATGCTTGTGCTTGGGGGGTGAACCAGGGAAAGGGAGAATCTCCCAGAACCCTGAGTTTACTGAGATGTTTATCTCACCCCTGTTGTGGGTTGTGGTTTTCAAGTGCTTCTGGAGAGAGGAGCTACCGCTGGGCAGGAGGCCTTAGCTGAGTATGCTGGAGTGGTCATGGGCTGCAGATGAAGACTAGAAGAGTTCTTTTGTTTGATCTTTGTATTGTACCCTGTTTAGGGATAGGGTGTGAGTGTACACCCGTTGTACTGTACATATGTTGATGTATAACCACAGATGTGATCGAATCTATGAGTTGTATGTATATGTACAGGTTATGCTCATGTGTATGAGCTGATGTATCCTTCTTTTTATCTGAGTTTGGTTTTGTATGTCTGCCTATGTTGTCGTGTATGTGTTATCTGGATCAGCAGGAGCTTGTTATGCTTTGTGTTGTGCTTTTATATTCCATGCATAATGTAATCAAGAAATTCGATTCTATCGCTTCCGTACCGTTTTATATAACACTGATAGCGTGAGTATGATATTATTGATGATAACACGTCCGGGGTGTTACATGATTTTCACTCCCTTTTTTATCCTTGAATTCCAAATCAAATTTCTGCAAAAGTAGAATCCAACGGATAAGTCTGAGTTTAGAATCAGATTTGACCAAAAGATATTTTATAGCAGTATGATCAGTAAAAATCATAACCTTAGAACCAATCAAATAAAATCTAAATTTTTCCAAAGCATACACTACTTCAAGCAATTCTCTCTCAATTGTTGCATAATTAATTTGGGTTCATTCAAAACCTTGCTTGCATAATATCACGGAAAATTTTATTTTTCTTTTGACCCAAAACTGCTCCTACAACATAATCACTAACATCACACATTATTTCAAAATCAAGTGTCCAATTTGGAGCAGTGATTACAAGTGCAGAAATCAGTTTTTGTTTAAAGTTTCAAAAGCTTTTAAACAAAAATCATCAAAATGAAATGAAACTTCTTTAATCAAGAGATTGCTCAAAGGTTTGGCAATCTTAGAAAAATCCTTGATGAAATTCCTATAGAACCTAGCATGTCCTAGAAAGCTTGTGATGCCTTTGACATTTTTTGGTGAAGGAAATTTTTCAATAACTTTCAACATTGGCTTTATCATCCTCAATGCCACGAACAAAAATTTTATGGCCTAGTACAATGCCTTCAGTTACCATAAAATGACATTTCTCCCAATTAAGCACGAGATTTGTTTAAACACACCATTTTAGTACAGTGTCAAGATTAGAAAGGCATGAATCAAAAGAAGAGCCAAAGACAGAGAAATCATCCATGAACACTTCACTCTTTTCCACAAAATCAGCAAAAATAGCAAGCATACAACGCTAAAATGTAGCAGGAGCATTACAAAGACCGCAAGGAATCTTCCTGTAAGCAAAAACATCGAAGGGACAAGTAAAAGTTGTATTCTCTTGATCTTCAGGATTGACAATGATTTGATTATATCATGAATAATCATCAAGAAAATAATAGAATTCTTGGCCTACTAGTTTCTCCAGCATCTGGTCCATCAATGGCAATGGAAAATGATCCTTTATGGTGGCTTTGTTGAGCTTTCTATAATCAATACACATTCTCCAGCCCGTAATATTCTGAGTTGGAATAAACTCATTCTTCTTATTCTTCACAACAATCATACCACCTTTCTTTGGAACAATCTGTATAGGACTTACCTATGAACTATCTAAAATAGGATATATCATTCCGACCTCCAATATCATGACTATCTCTTTTCTGACAACTCCCTTCATGTTGGATTAAGGCGTCTCTGCAGTTAAGCTAAAGGTTTATAATCCTCCTCCATCAGAATCTTATGCATGCAATAAGAAGGGCTGATACCTTTGAGGTCAAATAAGGTCCAACCAATGGCTTCTATGTTCTCCTTCAAAATTTTCACCAGTTTCTTTTCTTCTTCTTTAGAAAGACTTTTGAATTAATGATAACTGGTTTTTGTGAATCACCTGCAAGAAAAACATATTTCAAATGTGGAGGTAATGCTTTCAGCTCCATTTTTATTCTTCATTCTTCTTTTCTTCTTTCAATTCTTCAAAGAAAGATTGGTGGTAAGGAATTTCCTTGAAAGCATCCAGCTATTAAAGACAATCTGAACTCTTATTTTCTTCACCTCCTCAAATGCATCAGTCAATGTTTTCTCCAGACAACATTTTCTTTGAATCAACCTCTTGGAGTCAAAAATCACTTCATCCAAAACATTCACTCTAAAACACTCTCTTTTATCTTTAGGGTACTTCATGGATTCAAATACATTAAATTGCACTTCATCATCCTGCACCCTAACAGTGAGTTTTCCATCATCAACATCAATCAAAACCTTAGCAGTCTTCATGAAAAGTCGGCAAAGAATCGATGGAACTTCACTATCCTCATCCATATGCATCACTACAAAGTCAATTGGAAAAAGAAAATTTTCAACTTTCGCCAATACATCTTCAATAATGCCATAAGGATGCTTGATAGTTCTGTTAGCTAACTGCAAAGCCATCCTTGTTGGTCTGATTTATACTTCTCCAATCCCATTGATCATGGACAAGAGCATTAGGTTTATACTTGCACCTAAATCAAGAAGTGTCTTTCCCATTGATAATCTCCCAATAGTCACATGAATTATGAAATTACCAGGATCTCTAGATTTCTTTGAAATGTATTTTTGAATAATTACACTACAACCTGCCTCCAGCTCCATTGTTTCATCCTCCATAATTCTTTTCTTCTCTGTAATCAAATCTTTCATGGATTTTTCATATGTTGGCATCTGCTCCAACACCTCAAAAAAAGGAATGTAAATATGTTGTCGTTTGAAAATGTCTAAGAAATGCTTGTACTGTGTTTCCTTATCTTTCTTTGACGGAGCATGTGGATAAGGAAGATGCTAAACTGATGGATGGTTTACTACAACTTTGCCTTTGTCAGTTGCTTGTTTCTTTGATTTCTACTTCTCCTTTTTACTTACCACTTTCTCTTCCACTTTTTCATTAATCACCACTTCATCATTTTTCTCTATCTCTTTTTCAAGTCCTTTTCTTTCATCATTTGTTTACAACTCCTTCATTCTTTTTCTCACCATTATCTTTCAACCAACCACAATCCCCCTCCTTGTTGTAATTGTTTTACATTATTCCATTGGGTTAACCTGTGTGTTTGCTGAAAAAGATCCACTTTCATGCTCAGGGAGGTGGTTTGCAAGTTGTCCAACCTGAACTTCAAGATTTTTAATGGAAGCATCAATTTTCTTCTGATTTGTGATGAACATCTGCATAAATTAAGTTAGAGTATCTTCTATTTTAGACATTCTATTAAGTTGAGCTTGTTGTTGTTGTTGTTGTTATGGACCCTTATTTGAAGGACCTGTAAAAGAAGAGTGGGACCATATTATTTTGATGCCTCCATCCATAAGGCTGATTTGAACCTTGTCCACCTTTGTAGCCGTGACAATTCCCTTGAAAATTGTGTTGAGATCTGCCTTGATTTTGCAAATAATGAGCTTCCTCCTCCTGTTGGCAATCACCAGGTGTTGAACAGTGGCCATTCAGATAGTCACCACCACATAAATCACATTTAAGAACTTGATGAACTTGATAAGCTTGGTGAGTTTTCTGTGATCCACCTTACTGAAATTGTTAAGGAAGTTGACCAATCTATTTTGTCAAGGCCTCTATTTGCTAAATCAATAGTTTGTTCTGAGTTAGAATTGCATTTTGGGTATCCAACTCCATTATACTTTTCCTTTTAACCAAAGTCCTATCTTGGTGACTCTGATAATTGATTGGGCATTTTTAGTTAAATAATTTTCTATTCTTCTTATAACGCCTCTCTTTACTCACTCGTGCTTGATTGATTTTAGCTAAAATATTGTGTCCACTTTGTATTAGCATCAAATTAGTTATAAATTTTTCACGAAATTCTTTTCGCTTTGCTTTCCAAGTTTACGAGTTGTCTGTAATATAAACGATTTTTCTCACCACGGACCATGCAAATAAAATTTCTTAATACATATTAGATTGTTAACAGTCCAAGTACAGTCCAGATACATCACAGTCCCAAATAGTTTGTTACAACGTAAAATAAATACAGTCCAGCATAGTCTCAAATACAGACAAACAGAAAACCACCAATATAATCTGCAGAACATCCATCAACACATAAAATATCCAGCTCCTTCCTCAGTGATTTACCTAGCTTATTGTTCTTCTGCTCGCCCAAATTAATTGGGGTCATCACAGGTGTCAACCACCGACACAACTCGGGTAAGTATTTTAATAAACAGAATTAGATAATTGACAGAAATAGAATAATATATTAAATACATAACTTATTTAAAATAAACAACGGATATATAAAAACATAGAATAACATTTATAAACATAGATACATGATAGATGATGCATGCTTTCTTTATTACATGATGCATGACTGAGATCTCAGAGGCCTAATAAAAGGTACCAAAATCAATATAGTTTCACCCACTCCAGTGAAACCAGTCCCACCCACTCCAGTGAGACCTCCCTCCACTCCGAGGGGATAAAAAATGTACCATAAAACAGTTCCACCCACTGTAGTGGAACAGTTGATCGAGGTCGTACTCGGCCAAATTAATACAGTTTAAATGTAGTACTAGGAAGTGACTCCTAGGTCGTCTCTCAAGGATCAATTGTCTGCGTTAGAGATTGAAAACGTGTATTGGGGGTCTTTTTTTTGGCAGAATGCGAGAATCTAAATTAAAACAGAAATAACTAATTGCAGTATTAAAAACAAGTCAGAACCTTAGAACAGATTGCGCCTCTAATATCCTTGGTTTACAAAAGATAATCTGTCCTGCTTAATCCTCATCAGTCCAGATTAATCAACTAAGCGAAGATTAACCTAAAACTTCATTACACAAATTAAGCAAACGTGAACCTTGTCAGGGCAAGCTCTCAGGATTAAGCAAACTGAGATTACTGAATCAATCAATATCAGAATCATTAAGCATGACTCTAATTCAAAAAATACAGAACAGAAACCCAACAAGGAAGAATCAAGCAGAAAACGAATTTCAAAAACAGAGAACCTCCATTAAAGAATTTGCAATCTGTCCTAGGGTCCAACCCTAGGATTTAGCCTTCCATTAATTCGAAATTAACAACAGAAACCTAAATACTGGAAACGAAAATAGCAACAGAACGCACTGAAATGAAATAAGCAGAAAACGAAAATGAACTTAGAAGACCTGAAACAGAAACGAAAATAGGCACTGAAATTGAAACGTGAATGTATTCTGAAAACAGAAAATCCAGACAGAAAACGAAAAACCCTAAAATTGCAGAAAACGAAAATGCTAAAACCCTAAAGGAAAACTAAACGAAACTTAGTGTGTTGGCTGTTGTCTCTGCATGGGCACAGTATTCGAAATATATAGAGTGACTGACCTAAACGAAAAATGGGCTTTTCCTAACAGCTTTGGCCCAAAAATGAAAATAAAATAAAACGAAAATAAAATGCTGATGCCACATCTCAATCTTCAAGTCCATGCATTAATTCCAAGCCCATTTAATTATTAATCTGCCCTGAAAATAAAAATTGGAATAATTAAACTTAAAATAATCCACATTAATTAAAATCTGAATTATCGGTCTAATTAAATCCTAAATGAGAAACAGTGCAGAATATGAACATTTAAACACAAATTAGGGATTAAAATGAGTACAGAAAAATGAGAAAATAAAGGTAAATAGTGACTCATCAACAGTCCCACCCACTCCAGTGAGATCTCCCTCCGCTCCGAGGGGATAAATGCAAATGATGTATGTAATGGTTGGTTTTATTTTTCATTTACCTCTTTTATCATTTATTTCAATTTTTATATCAACTAATTTCACGCACTCCAGTGGAATACATATCAGATAGTTCCACCCACTCCAGCGGAACACAAAATAACCAGCAACTCACTCTTAAATCATCTTTGTTACAGAATCTCAACAAAGCTCAACATCAAGTGAATGTTAACACGTCATACAGCTACATCACCTTATACAACTAAATAAAATATTAGATGGCAGCTTAATTGAATACAGCAACATTATAAAATATACAGCAACAACCTACAGCACCATTTAGTTACAAATATACAGCAACATATTAAAATATTATACAGCAACCTATACAGCATTATTTGGTTACAAATTCAGCTCCATACAGCCACATATTAAATATCATACAACAACATAAATAAATTAATATACAACAACCCAATTAGATACAGCATCATAAAATACATAACAGCATACAGCAACTTATTAAAATATAGATTATACAGCAGCATACATCCTATTATTATACAACAACATTAAATACAGTAACCTAATTAAACATGCAGCAATGTACAACAACCTAGTGTCTTACAGTAACATTAAATACAACAACCAAATAAAATATACAACAGCTTAATTAAATACAGCAATAGCATACAATATCATTCAATTAATTTGCAGCAACAGAAATCTAAATACAGCAACATTTTAAAATATCATACAGCAACACCTACTGCCTTATTTAATTACAAATTCTGCTCCATACAGCAACCTAATCATACAGCCTTATTAGGTTTAAAATAACAACCAACCATATTAAATAATTAATTATTACAACATTAAGCTAGTAATAAAGGAATACAACAAGTAACATAAGGCCACAAAGTGGATTTAATTATTTTAGACAACCATCTAAACAAGTTCAAGCTAATTCTTTGTATTCTAGTTCGTTCAGAATTTTAATCAAACACTTGGTAGGCTAGCTTTAGGTATTTTAAGTAAGAAATAATCATAGCTTTAAGTCTCAATAAATAGGTGTTAAATCAATCCATCAAGTATCTAATCCATGTTTATTAAACTACTTCCCATACCTTGCTTGAAATCTAACAATTTTTCTTCAAGGTTCCTTGCTTTCTTCACGTGCTCTTCCTAGGTTTTGGCTTTTATGTGGCTTTTTAATTCAAGTGAAAGGGATGGTGGCTAAAAGTGGAATTCCTCACGTGAACTATCAAGAATTTTGCTTTTGTATTGCTTGGTATTTTAAGTGAAAGAGATGGGCTGATGGCTGATAATGGAATGCTTCACGTGGACTTTACTTAGGGTGTAACCTTAGTTTTGGCTTTATGTGTTAAGTGAAGGAAATGTGGCTGAAGGTGAGGTGTTTCCGTGCAAAAATCAGCAGCCTCCTTTGGTCCATTAATCCCTTTTATATTGCTGAATTCTTTTGTTTAGAGAAAATATCACAAGGTTTCATCATTGCCTTGCTTTTAGTTGGATTAATCTTATTGGTTCTTTAATTCCTAGCTTCCAAGTGGCTTTTATCAAGACTTTTCTACACATTTCTTGGTTGATCCGTGCCATAACAAGTTTTGGTGCCTTCCTTGCTTCATTTTTATTTCACGTGGAATAGCTTTCATGTTGTAGATTTTTATTGCTTTTGTTATAATTACATTCTTTCCAAATGGTCCAATAATCTTCTCTCTGCTTCTTGGCTGTCCAAGTGTTTCTTTTCTACATATTTCTAAAGCTTTCTCTATTATTCCATGAAGTGCATGGTTTCTAATTGGCTTTTGGTATAATATGGTTTAGTTTTTAACTAAAAACCGTGGATAGCTCTTTAGTTTAGGGATTTTATGCTTTTATTTTTCTTAACTTGAGTCTTTGATTTGAATAGAATTATTTCTACAATTTA
>PYAF01006350.1:545540-591903 GCA_007407185.1 Glycine tomentella
TGCTTTTATTTTTCTTAACTTGAGTCTTTGATTTGAATAGAATTATTTCTACAATTTAGGAAACCTTAATCCAACTAACTTCTTTAAAAATAAAGGTCCAAAATTAGTTAGAAACTATGCTAGGTTTTAATAACAATTTAAGATGTCATCATTTTGCTTATAATAGTTTTATTTAATTTTCCATTGGTCCATTTGGTTTGTAATTAGTAAAATGTTTAGGCCACCTATTAAAGAATCTTTTCCTACTATAATGAAGAGAAAATTCTCTAAATTATATCTTTCCTTCTTTTATATTCTTATGGAATTCTGATTAACTTAAATTCACTCATTTTTTACTACATCTTTCAGAATTTCTAAAAATTCTATTTCATGGTTTCATTTAACTAATAATGTCAATAATTCCTTATCTAGGAGCATACTACACTTTGGTCAGGCTTCCATAACCTTGCTAAGACTATTTGGCCTTATCAGAGCTAAAAGGGTATTTTGGTTATTTGAGCAAATGTTCAGGGCATTTTAGTCATTTACCCTAGGGACCTAATTGTCATTCTTGAAATTGTCCAAGGATATTTTGGTAATCTCTCCTAGGGATACCTTGGTCATTTCTGAAATTGTTCAGGGTGTTCTTGGCATTTTGCCCTACATTTTCTTCTGCTTTTCATTAACATTTTACTCGTAGTAATTGTCTATAATTCTTAAAATTTTTTTTTTGGCTGTTACACTTCTTAGTTTATTTTGACTTCTCTTGGACTTCTATTTTCTCATTTTAATTCAGTTTTTGTCTTAGGCAAGCAAGTGAGCTTAATTGCTAATTGTTGCTTATTTTCGGATTTTATGCTCACTTGACCTATCTTCCTTGTACAAGACCTAGAGAGCTCTACAGAACTCCGAATGGAACATATGAGTAGTCCTTGGATAGATAACAAAAAGATCTACACGTTTGTCAAAGATAAGCCAAGGCCAATTTTATCATTTGGAGGGACATTTTAGGCTTTGAAGTCAGAATCAATGCACTTGAATTTTGGGCTGCGAGTTGGATTTTTATTGGTGTAAATAGCATAATTAATTAGAATAGATGGGCCTATTCATGGTCCATTCTTTCCTTCTGACTTAGTCACTATATGCTAGTGAAATTAGTTAGTAAACATGACACTACATTTGAGCAAAAACAGAATTTACACTTCCTTTTTAAGTTTTCAGAATTAAAATCCTTTCTTTTTTTTTCTCTCAACTGTTCTTCATTGTTCTTCCCTGTTCTTCATTTTTGTTTTCTGTTCTTCCATTTTTGTGCACCAATTTTGTGGGGATTTCATTGATGATGATCATGGGAGGCTAAACAATCAATCAATCCAAGGATCCAGTCCAAGCAAAGGGGAATTTGAGTTCTAGTTTGATATTTCAAATTTTGTGTGAATGTTCGCTTTCTTCTTCAATCCTCTATTCAATTTTCAGGATTATGAATGTGTTTAGGATTGAAAGCGGATTAGGTTATGGATTCATTTCCTAATTTCAAAATTTAATCACAGATTAGTTGGATGTTATTTCAATTAGGTTTGTGATTTTAATTAATTTAGGAGTTAATTCGATTGAACTGCTTCTAATAAAATTGAATGAACTTTCATAACAGAATCATTATCTGAGAACTATGATAATTACCATTGCTTGGTTTGGTGAATTGGATTGATGCTCTTTAATCTGTTTTACATTACTCTTGTCAATTCGCATTAGTTTATACGTTTTCTGCAACTTTTACTTGTCGCATGCAAACTGTTTGAAAAAAATCCCCTATTGTTTATTAGTGAATTGAAGTTGGAACCATATTGATAATGTCTCTAAGTTGACTAGGTTAATCCTGTGCTACAGAATTAACATAGTTTAATTGTTTTGAAGCGATACGACATCATTATCAAAACTAGCATCGTTGCCAGGGACACGATTCATTGTGTGCTAGCTTTAATTCACTCATAATTAGATAAAAAACACAAAAAATATATATTTGCATTCATTCACTGCATATTGCCATTTTGTTGCACAATTGCACTTTGTTACATATTTGCATTGTTGCTATTGTTCGTTATGAAGTATTGATGTAGTGGATGTAGTGCAGTAAAAAAATAGAGTGAACAGTAAAAACCATAGTAGTAATAGGGAGAGAATTAGTGTAGTGTAGTTGTTTGTAGGTGGTGCAATTTGCTGTCCCGAATTTTCGGTCCCGTAGAGTTTGACTCTGAAACTTGGTGTCCGAAGTTTATCCCCCATTCTAAGCAAAAGTAAGGTGTGGGTTAAAATTGGCGAATTCGGCCTCTAAGTAGGAGTTTTAGCAGTTTTGGCACAGGGGCATTATGATCATTTCATAGCAAACTATCTCTGCTTAAGCTGAAAATTTACCAGAATATGGAGAAAATTAATACATCAAGGAGGCCCTATGAAGGATGAACATGGTCACAGGGGGTCCAAATTCTAGACCACTTTTGAATTTATTTTGTCTTTTCATCATTTTTAAAATTCATCAAAAAAATCACAAAAATCAAGCATGATTTATAGACATTTATTGTGGTGTTTTTGAATTTTTTTTAAAATTGTTTGAGGCATTTTTCCAATTTTTGTTTCATTTCGGCAGATATTGTGAATAGTGTTTCTAGTAGGGTAGTTGTTTGTTATTTCTGTGATTCTGTCTTTGATGAGCTGAACTGTGCATGACTAGGTCCCAACCAAGTGATTTTCAATCATATGATCCTGAAATAGATAGGACATTTCACAGATTGAGCAGACATAATAGTAGTCTAGATGACTTTTATAGTGTAGTTCTAGATAGTAGTGTAGTGTTTTCTGAGTCTTCTGTTTCTGAGTCTAGTTCTCATTCTGCACATCTTGATTCTGAAAATGTTGCTGATACAATGCCTTATAACAACTTAACTCTTAAGGAATTGACTACACCTGATGTTGTTTATCAACCTTGGTGCATTCAATATCCTGAGACTAAGGTTATTTATGAGCTCAAATCTGGTCTGATCCATTTGCTTCCAAAGTTTCATGGACTTGCTGGTGAAGATCCACATAAGCACCTTGAGGAGTTTCATGTGGTGTGTTCCACCATGCGACCACATGACATTCATGAGGATTATGTCAAGATGAAGGCATTTCCTTTCTCTCTGGATGGTGTTGCTAAGGATTGGTTGTACCTTCAACCAGTTCCTATCAACACTTGGATACACATGAAGAGAAGATTCTTGGAGAAATTCTTCCCTGCCTCCAGAACAGCATCCACCCGAAAAGAAATTTGTGGCATAAGGCAGCTGCCTAGAGAGACTTTGTATGAGTACTGGGAGAGATTCAACAAGTTATGTGCTACCTATCCTCACCATCAAATCAGTGAGCAATTATTGATCCAGTACTTTTATGAAGGATTGATGTTGATGGACAGGAGTATGATAGATGCAGCCAGTAGAGGCGCTTTGATGGACAAGACTCCTCATGCTGCAAGGCAGTTGATTTCGAACATGGCAGCCAATTATCAACAATTTGGTACTAGAGGTGCTGCAACAAGCAAGGCAGCTGCAAATGAAGTTTGTGTTTCCATGGTTGCTGATAACCAGAGGTTGGAGAATAAATTGACAGAGTTGACATCCCTTGTGAGAAAGCTTGTTATTAGTCAACAACAGAATGTGATGGCAGCCAATCAGCCAAGGTTGTGTGTATCTGTTGTGCACCTAATCATCCAACAGATTCATGTCTCACTCTCCAAGAAACAGAACAAGCTGCTGAAGTTTCTGCCATACAACCTGGACAGCCATTCAGACCTCAACAACACTATAATTTTTACTCTAACACTTATAATCCTAGTTGGAGAGATCATTTGAATTTGAGGTATGATCCTGGTCCACAAAACCAACAACAGACACAACAGCAGCCATTCAGACCTCAGCAGGAGCATCCATATCAACCATCCTCCAACAAATATCAACCTCCCCCATTCAAACAACAACCACAATTCCAGCAACCTGCATTTATACCTGCACAACCTGTGCAGACTAGTTCTGGACCTTCCTTGGAGGATTTGATGAAGCAAATGGCAACCAGCAACATCCAATTTCAACAAAATGTCAGTGCCACCATCCAAGACCTACAGACTCGGATTTGACAGTTAGCTACAACTGTCAACCAGATGCAGAAGCAAGGTTCTGGTAACATTCCAGCACAACCAGTTATTAATCCAAAGAATGTGAGTGCTATTACCTTGAGGAGTGGCACGGAGTTTCCAGATGCTGGTATTGATGATGGTGCCAAAACAGATTCTACACCAAAACAGATTCCCTTACCTTTCCCTTCTAGAGCCATTTCTGTAAAGAAAGTGGTGGAGCTTGATTCTGATCTGCTTGAGACTTTCAGGAGGGTGGAAGTCAACATTCTCCTCTTGGATGTCATCAAACAGATTCCAAAATATGCAAAGTTATTGAAGGATTTGTGCACCCACAAGAGGAAGCTGAAGGGAAATGAGCAAGTGAAGATGGACAGAAATGTTTCCGCACTGATACAGGACAAAACTATTGATGCCATTCCACTATCCACCTTGCCAAAGAAGTGCAAGGATCCTGGCACTTTCACTGTCCCTTACACCATTGGAGATTGTACTTTTGCATATGCCATGTGTGATCTCGAAGATTCCTTTAATGTCATGCCCACATCGGTTTACAGATCACTACATCTTGGTGATTCGAAACCCACTAGTGTTGTCATCCACTTAGCCAACAGGAGTGTTGCGCTTCCACTTGAACTTATTGAAGATGTGCTGGTGCGAGTTAATAATTTGATCTTTCCACCAAATTTTTACATTTTAGATATGGAGACCATTCTTGGTGACAGCCAGGACCAAAATTGATGTGTATGTTAGAACTCTTTCCATGGAGTTTGGTGATGACGTTGTCCAGTATAACCTTTTTGATGCCATAAGACATCCTGTAGAGGAGCATTCTGTTTTTCTTGTTGACATCATTGATATTACAGTAGATGGTGTAGATATTTCTGATTTACTTTCTGATGAATTTTATGATTTTTCTGATTTTGATTTTGATCTTGGTTATACCTATGATGATTCTGTTGTTGTCTATAGTATTTGTGCGGAGATTTCCTCCACACTTCATTCTGATTGTGTTGCAGGTATAGATGTTGATTCGCATATTTCCCTTCCTTCAGCCACCAACCTTTCCTTGCCTTCCACCATTCAGCCACCTTTCTTGGAGCTGAAGTCACTACCTGAGCACCTCAAATATGCATATTTAGATGATGCTCAGAGGCTCCCAGTCATCATATCTAGTATCCTGTCACTTGAGCATGAAGAGAAGTTACTGCATGTTTTGAGAGGCCACAAAAGGGCCATTGGATGGACACTTGCTGACCTCCCTGGAATCAATCCTTCCATTTGCATGCATCGGATACTCTTGGAGGATGATTCTAGGCTGGTGAGGCAGCCACAGAGGAGGCTGAATCCCACTATTCTTGATGTGGTGAAAAAGGAAGTGATAAAGTTACTAGCTGCAGAGATCATCTATCCTATCTCAAATAACACTTGGGTTTCACCTGTCCAAGTGGTCCCTAAGAAGTCGAGTATCATGATTGTGAAGAACCAAGATAATGAGTTGATCCCGACTAGAGTGCCCAACAATTGGCGAGTTTGCATTGACTACAGGAGACTCAACCAGGCCACTCGCAAGGACCATTTCCCTCTTCCCTTCATTGATCAAGTTCTAGAGAGGTTTGTAGGTAAATCACATTATTGTTTTCTTGATGGCTTTTCCGGTTACATGCAAATTCATATTGCACCAGAGGATCAACACGGGGCCACATTTGTTAGAATTGAAGAAGTTGAGGCAAAGGATTCAAGATGACTGAAGCAAATGAGTTTTGATGTTTTACATGCTCAATCAATTTAATGGCATATGTAATTTTTGTTTAAGCTTGGTTCATTAGATAAAGCTTTATAATTCTCATTAGCTTTTGATGATTCATGCATTCATACATTCATTTGAATAAAATTATTCATGTGGTAATAGTCAAAGTCATAGAAATTCATTAAGGCAACTAGGAATTGTATAAAACATTTTCTCACTGCTTTAATCGATTACATTGCTGAAATAATCGATTACAGCATATGTATGTTTTCTGGAAAATGCCTTATGAACATTTTTAATCGATTACCACTGGTTCATAATCAAATGAGCTTTACACAGAATTAGAAACTTTATGTGATAATCGATTATCTTGAGAAATAATCGATTACATAATCTTCTGCATAGTTTTACATGTGCATGTTCATCTAGTTTAGTTGATTACTAGATGTTTGTAATCGATTAAATGTGCATTGTTAAGTTTTAGGCATGGTTTGTGTTAATCGATTACATAGGAACTTAATCGATTATGTGTGTGCATTGAAAAACTGAGTTCATCTGGATTAATCGATTACAAGATGACTTACTTGATTATTTTGTTCGTGACAAATTTCCATATTTCTGATGAACACTTTAATCGATTATCTGACTAAAATAATCAATTACAATAGTTAAAATAATCGATTACATTGACAAATTAATCGATTACAGTTAGTTAAAACAATTTTTTTATAAATAGAACAGTTGGGTTTGTGTTAGACTAAGTGAGAAAAACAAAGATACTCGTGCAAGCCTTGTGATAGACACATTCTAAAGCTCTCAAGAGTACCCAAGGCTGAGATTAGTGAGATAATCAAATATGATGAGTATCATGGAGAGTTACTTGTGTTTTTAGTGTTGTTTCTCAAAGATTGAAGAATTGTTCAAGCTAGTGCTTAAAGAAAGCCATCAAGAAAGAGTTATATTCATCTGTTGCATATAATCTCAGGTTGATTGCATCATTCATATCGTTGTAAATTGCTGAGGATTATAAGGTGATATTTGTCTTGAACATAAAGCTTGATTTTGGTCGATATTTGTTTTGTAATTGTGTTGTATTTCCATATAACATTTGTATTCTTTAAACCTTTTTCTAGAAAGGATTTCTAGACGGAAGAACAGAGAGGGGATCTCTGGTTCTTGATCTTTTGAAAAGTCTATAAGGAGTAGATTTTGAATTTTACCTAGAGAGGGTAAGAGAGATCATTTGTAAGCTTGTAAAGAACAGATATTTGTTATAGTGGAACTCTAACCAAGATTTGGTTGGAAGAAAACTGGATGTAGCCTTCGAGGTTGAGAGGTGAACCAGTATAAATCTTGTGTGTTTTAAGATTTCAGTTTATATTTCATTAAATTCTTGAAGTATAGAATTTGTTCATCATACAAACTTGGTTACAGCACAAGAGTGATTGATTGGTGAAGTAAATTGTTTTCTAAATTGGTTTTGAATAGATACGATCCTTTTGAAGTCTTCCGCTGTTATAAATTTTGAAAGGAAATTTAAAACTCTGAGGTAAAACCAATTCACCCCCCCTCTTGGTTTATTTGCATAAGTGTTCATTGTATTTTCAACATTCACCTGTCCATTTGGCACATTTGCCTACACCCGGATGCCTTTTAGCCTATGCAACGCACCTGCTACCTTCCAAAGGTGCATGGTGAGTATCTTTTCTGATTTATTAGAGAGTTGCATGGAGGTGTTTATGGATGATTTCACTGTTTATGGTTCCTCTTTTGATGCATGTTTAGATAGTCTCTCTAGAGTTCTTGACCGATGTATTGGGACTAACCTTGTTCTCAACTTTGAGAAATGTCATTTTATGGTACATGAATGTATATTCTTAAGGCATTTGGTCTCTGGTAGAGGTATTGAGGTCAATAAGGCCAAGATTGATGTTATTACTTCTCTACCTTACCCCGCTTCTGTGCGGGAAGTGCGTTCTTTTCTTGGACATGCAGGTTTTTATAGGAGATTCATCCAGGATTTCAGCAAGATTGCACTACCATTGTCCAAGCTTCTCCAAAAGGACGTAGACTTTATGTTTGACCAGCCTTGCAAAGAGGCATTTGAGGGATTGAGGAAGAAGCTTACTACCTCTCCCATCATGCAGCCACCAGATTGGGAGTTTTCCTTTGAGCTCATGTGTGATGCCTCTAATTACGCACTTGGGACTGTGTTCTCAAAGAGAGTTGATAAACTCTCCCATGTCATTGCTTATGCTTCATGCACTTTGGATGCAGCCCAAGTTAACTACACCACCACTGAGAAGGAGCTTTTGGCAATTGTTTTTGCTTTAGATAAATTCAAATCTTATTTGCTTTGCTCCCATATCACTATCTTTGCTGACCATGCAGCTTTGAAGTACTTGTTGAAGAAGCCTGATGCTAAACCTAGATTGATCAGGTGGATGCTTCTTCTTCAGGAGTTTGACATTAAGATTAAGGACAGAAGTGGTGCCGAAAACTTGGTTGCTGATCATTTGAGTAGGATTGAGGGACCTCTTGAGTCCTTTCCTATTCGTGATAATTTTCAAGATGAACCTTTGATGCATTTGCATTCATCGAATGTCACACCTTGGTTTGCTGATATTGTGAATTTCATTGTTGCATCTGTTGTTCCCCCTTATGCATCTAGGTCCCAAATAGATAAACTTAAGAGTGATGCTAAATATTATGTGTAGGATGATCCTTATTTGTGGAGGTTTGGTAGTGACCAAGTGATCCGAAGGTGTGTGCCCGATCATGAGGTTCAGTCTATTCTTTAGTTTTGTCATGGCACACCTACCGGAGGTCATTTTGGTCCTCAACAGACCGCTAGGAGGGTATTAGACTGTGAGTTCTTTTGGCCCACCTTTACATCATAAAATGCATATTAATGTTCACCTTTGGGGATCCATTAATACACAACATTAAGCTATAATGATGCTAATAAATTTTGTTTTTCATAATTTGAGATGCCTCAACAGCCTATTATTTTTTGTGAGATTTTGATGTGTGAGGTATTGATTTTATGGGTCCATTTCCCCTTTCTCATGGTTTTTCATATATTTTGCTCGTTGTTGATTATGCTTCTAGATGGGTTGAAGCTAAGGCCACAAGAACTAATGATTCTAAAGTTGTTGTGGATTTTGTGAGATCCAACATTTTTTGCAGGTTTGGTGTGCCTAGAGCCATTATAGTGACCAGGGGAGCCATTTCTGTAACCGGTCATTGGCATCCTTACTTCAGAAGTATGGGGTTGTGCATAGAGTTGCTACAACTTATCATCCCCAAACTAATGGGCAAGCAGAGGTTTTTAATAGAGAGATCAAGCAAGTGTTACAGAAGGTGGTGCAACCCAACAGGAAGGATTAGAGCAAGCTACATGAGGATGCTTTGTGGGCTCATAGGACCACTTACCGAACACCTTTGGGGATGTCTCCCTATAGGGTGGTTTTTGGTAAGTCATACCACCTTTCAGTGGAGATTGAGCACCGTGTTTATTGGGCAGTGAAGAGTTGTAGCATGGCATTTGATGAAGCGGGTATGGAAAGGAAGCTTCAGTTGCAAGAACTTGAAGAGATCCACTTAGAAGCATATGAGAAATCCAATATTTACAAGGCGAAAGTGAATACATTTCATGACTCTAGGATTCTTAGGAAGGAGTTCCATAGTGACCAAAAAGTGCTCTTGTTTAACTCTCACCATAAGCTTATTTCCGGTAAACTTCGATCTAGATGGGATGGACCTTTTGTTATTACTAATGTTTTTCCCCATGGTACAGTTAAGATTAAAAATGAAGTTACTGGCGAAGTCTTCAAGGTCAATGGTCACCAACTCAAAGTATTTCATGAGAGCCCTCAAGTGGAGGAGGAGCTTGTGGCGGACATCTCTTTGGTCTTGCCAATTTTGTGTGATGATGCATCTTGAATGACATTTGGAGAGCTTCTTTTTCCCTTCTTTTATTTGTTGTCTCTTTGTTTGTATTTCTTTGCATGCTTACATTGAGGACAATGTGCATTTCAAGTGTGGGGTGAAGGATTACAAAATCTGTTTTCTGGTTATTTTCTGTTTTCTATTTTTTGTTTTTTGTTTACGTTTCTGTTTCTATTTTTACATTTTATTCTCTATTTTAGTTTTTTGTCTGTTTACTTGTTTCTGTCTGTTTTCTATTTTATTTGTCCGTGTTCTATTTTCTGTTTACATTTATCTGGTTCTATTTTCTGTTTATATGTGTCTATTTTCTATTTGTCTGTCTGCGTTCTGTTTATCTAGTTTTTTTAGTCTGTTTATGTTTTCTGTCTCTGTTTCTATTTTTGTCTGTTTTTGTTGTTGTTTCTGTTTTCTGTTTGTTTTTATTGTTGTTTTTGTTATTGTGTTGCAGTAATTGTTTTCTTTTGTTGTTATTCTGTTTTTCCATTCAGAAAATAAAAAAAAATATAGAATTTAGGCACTTTTCATGTTTTTCATAGGATTTCTAACTTGTATAAATTGTGAGAAATGTAAAAATTTTAGTTGGATTAAGAGGTTTCATGCTTGATGTGAATCATGGTTGCAATTGTTGAAGTGATAAGTAGGCTTGAAAAATAGAATTTAAGATGAGTCATGTGTGATAGAATTATGCCTTGTGAGTTTTTGGGCCTTGTGGATATGTTCTTTCATGTGTGATTTCACCCTTGTGCTAGATTACTCTTTGTTTTGCCTTGCCTCTTTTGACATTCCTTGTTGCACATGCTTTGATTGAGATGATTTAGGCCTTCTTTCTTTTAGCCACTAGCCAAATAAACCTATCCTTGTATTGATATTCATTGTCACCATTTTTTGAGCCTTTAGCCTTTTCTTTCTTGTATAGCTCATTGCAAACTAAAAAAAATGGAAAACCATGTTATCCTAGCTTAGGGAGAAAAGAGGCTTTGGAATTGTTTTGGGAGTAGGTTTCAAGCAAGTGTGGGGTATCTTTATTTTGTTTTGATTTGGAAGAATGAAAAAAAAAAGAGAAAATAAAGAGTTTAAATAGGAAAAGTTCAAAGAAAAAGAAAAATCGTGTATAAGCAAAGAAAAAGAAGTTCAAGCAAAGAAAAAGAAAAAGAAATGCAATAAAAATTGTTGTGGTTCATTTTCATCCTTGTAAATTCTTTTAAGTTTTGTTTCTTTGTTTCTACCTCTCTTTTAACTTGTTGGCCTGCTCCCTATTGCCCCTCTTTTCTCTTAGTTTTAGCCTAAATATCTTTTTTTATCCACCCTTTACCTAAGTCATTCATTACAAACTAATAAAGTCCTTTTGATCTTTTGATGCATGTGTATTTCAAGTTGAATGAATTAGAGTCTTGTCAATATTTGGATGTGCTAGTTACATGTGGTGTTTGAGTGTAAACACAAAGCCATACACATTATCTGAGGTTGAGTGTTGTCCTTTGAGAGATTTCTACCACCTTGGTGCATTCTTAATTTTAACTTGACTACTTTTTCACTTTGCACTTTGTGATCATGTTTTCATGGATTGTTTGTTACCTTAATATCATTCTTCCACCTTTCATTTTTCTCACTTTTGTGCATTGTTAGGGTCCATTGAAAAATGTGTGTGCCTTGTTCATACCTTTCTTTTAGTTTTTGGTTTACTTTAGTTTGAATTTTTCTCTTAGTCTTTCTTTTAGTTTTGCTTAGGAGTGCAAATGTTTAAGTGTGGGGTATTTTGATTGGGCGTTTTTAGTTAAATAATTTTCTATTCTTCTTAGCTTATTTTGACTTCTCTTGGACTTCTATTTTCTCTTTTTAATTCAATTTTTGTCTTAGGCAAGCAAGTGAGCTTAATTGCTAATTGTTGCTTATTTTCGGATTTTATGCTCACTTGACCGATCTTCCTTGTAAAGGACCTATAGAGCTCTACAAAACTCCGAATGGAGCATATGAGTAGTCCTTGGATAGATAACAAAAAGATCTACAAGTTTGTCAAATATAAGCTGAGGCCAATTCTGTCATTTGGAGAGTCATTTTAGGATTTGAAGTTAGAATCACTGCACTTGAATTTTGGGCTGCGAGTTGGATTTTTATTGGTGTAAATAACATAATTAATTAGAATAGATGGCCTATTCATGGTCCATTCTTTCCTTCTGACTTAGTCACTATATGCTAGTGAAATTAGTTAGTGAACATGACACTACATTTGAGCAAAAACAGAATTTACACTTCCTTTTTAAGTTTTCAGAATTAAAACCCTTTTTTTTTCTCTCAACTGTTCTTCATTTTCGTTTTCTGTTCTTCCATTTCTGTGCACTAATTTCATGGGGATTTCATTTGATCATGGGAGGCTAAACAATCAATCAATCCAAGGATCCAATCCAAGCAAAGGTGAATTTGAGTTCTGGTTTGGTATTTCTAATTTTGTGTGAATGTTCACTTTCTTCTTCAATACTCTATTCAATTTTCATGATTATGAATGTGTTTAGGATTGAAAGTGGATTAGGTTATGGATTCATTTCCTAATTTTGAATTTTAATCACAGATTAGTTGGATGATATTTCAATTAGGTTTGTGATTTCAATTAATTTAGGAGTTAATTCGATTGAACCGCTTCTAATGAAATTAAATGAACTTTCATAACAGAATCATTATCTGAGAACTATGATAATTACCATTGCTTGGTTTGGTGAATTGGATTGATGCTCTTTAATCTATTTTACATTACCTCTTGTCAATTCGCATTAGTTTATACGTTTTCTGCAATTTTTACTTATCGCATGCAAACTATTTGACAAAATCCCCTATTGTTTATTAGTGAATTGAAGTTGGAACCATTTTTATAGTGTCTTTGAGTCGACCCAGGTTAATCCTGTGCTACAGAAATAACGTAGTTTAATTGTTTTGAAGTGATATGATATCTCTTATCAATAATCACTAGCTGCAATGAAGTCAATGATTACAATTGCTTTATATGGGCTCTTGGACATCATAGTACCTCCAGCTAAGGCATGAAGAATCATCTTTGTCTGAGGTCTCAAACCACTATAGAAAATATGTAGTTGTGCAACATCCTCAACAAATATTTGAATCTTTCCCATGTCTCACAGAGAGGTTCATCAGACCTTTGAAAAAAAGTAGCAATGGATGATTTTGCACTAATGAATCTGGACTGAGAAAGAATCTTGTAATGAACTTTTCCTCCAATTCTTCCCACATGTTGAGACTTTTGTTTAGATGTGATTGGAGATATGTCTTTGCTTTACTTGTCAATGAGAATGGAAAAGCTCTGTGGTAGACAGCTTCAGCATCTTTGTCAGAGGCTCTCAATGTATTGCATAGCTCCATGAAAGTAGAGAAATGTGTGTATGGATCTTCATGATCCATTACAACAAAAGGATGTGAATAAATCAAATTGAGCAATGTTGGCTTCAACTCCACAACTTTGTTGGTGAAAGGAGGAATTACTATGTTGTTGAAATGCTTTGGTCCTTGTTGATAAGCATAGTCACCAAGAGTCCTCCTTGGTGGTCTATTGCCTTCTCCATCTCTATCAACCATATTATCAAGTTCAACTGGCTTTTCAGTTGAGAGAATCAAAAGAAGAAGATTCACCCTGTCGCTTAATGGTTGCTTGTTTCTTTTTCTTCTTGTTCTTCATTCCAGACTTGGCAATTCTCGAATCAAATAACAATTTATCTACAGGAACTTTACCTCACATAAAGGACAAAGAACAAACTACAAACAAACCATAACCATCGAGGACAGTGAAAACAAAATATAAAAAGAGAGAAATTATACAAAATCAAAATAAGAAAACAACAAAAGTAAGGAAAATGGCCTATCAAATTGAAAAATAAAATCTGAAAGAACTGAGTGGGCGACTAAGTCCCTAGAAACGGGGCCAGAAAACTTGTTAGACTATTGGCAAGTGTACCAATGTCGTCGAAGTTTACAAAATTTATAAATGAGATCGTCTCCACAAGGACTTGAGTTACTTAGTTTCTCGAGATAAAATTAAACCATTCAATAGATATATACAAAGGATTTGATAGAATTTTCATGGGTTTAGTGAAAGAAAGGTAAATAACATAAGTCGTAAACATGTAAAATTAAGAGAACAAATAAAATGGATTTAATTAATTCAAGAAAAGCATAGGATTGTATTTCATCATTCATATCTTCAGTATCTAAATGAAATTAATACATATGAATCATTTTCCAACATTTTCGATGAACACGTTAGATCACCCCAAAACAATTTCTTGCATTCATGAATCCTAAGAATATTTATCAAATATTGATTCCTCACATATTTAGTAAATATTCCAACATTGCAATCATAATCTTGTGCAAACACTACTACAAAAGTTCCTTTCAAAGACGGTTGTATACCCCATACAAAGACGGTTGTACGACCGTCTTTGTATCGAGCATCGTCCAAAGTCGTTACATTCGACGACGGTTATAAAATTGCCTTTGTAGCATTCATTTTTTAAGACAATTCTTAGTAAAGCTGTCTTAGAATGTGGTCATTCTAAGACGGTTCTCCATCTTAGAAAGGAGTTTTTTTAAAATAAAAAAATGTAAAAACTCCTTTCTAAGACAGTTCTTAGCAAAACTGTCTTAGAATGTGATCATTCTAAGAAGGTTTACCCTAAAACCGTCTTAGATTTCATGTTTTAATTTTTTTGTAATGAATTCTAAGACGGTTTTAGGCTAAAACTGTCTTAAAATGATTGTTGAATTATTTTTTTAAAAGGCTTCTAAGACGGTTTTCCCTATAACCGTATTAGAATGTTGAGATGCTAAGACGGTTATCCCAAAAACCGTCTTAGAAACTCATTTTTATAAAAAAATTATATATACAGTATTATTTCTAAGACATTTTTTTTAGGAAGAACCATATTCTAAGACAGTTTTTCCTATAATCATCTTAGAATATGTTTTTTTTTTATAAAAAAAAAATTAAACATCTTTCAGTTTATACTTGAACGATGAATTTCCTTACTTTTTTAATTTAAAAACATTTCACCACATTTTACCAAACAATATTTAAATTACCATAAAACCAAATTTTAGACAAACTAGTTTTGATTTCTATGAAGCACAGACAATTTGAGAAAGTGAGAGTCTCCATGTTAGATACATAATGTCACACAACTAAATATGAAAAAGTAATTGGACACCTTGCATTGTTGAATCTCAATATACAATGTCAAGGTTTGTGTTACTGCTGCATTCAGTTTGTCCATGCTTAGGTGATTTAATTTCAAAACCAATTCAAAGGTAAAATTTACACAACTTTATAAACTGTTTGGAACTAGAACAGATGTGAACTAGTATTTAATTTGCCAGACTCCCCCTTAAAGTTTCATATGATAAAACTATCAAATAAAAGATCTTATGATAGATCATGAATAATATCCACTAATAAAGAAATATTTTTGCTAATGCAAATAAGAAGCATAATATGCTACTTTTTTATTACTTTCATAATTTCATTTCATGAAAAAAGTAAATTTATACATATCTAAGACAAGACTAGGCATCATATAACACATACCAAGCTCTTGAAGGTTCACATTAGCAGCTAGAAAAGAATTCTCTTTCATTTTGTTAGTATGAATTTGAAGAATTTGCAATTGACCATTTTCATCAGGAAGGCTTATCTCAACCTGGACTTCCAACCTCCTTGGTCTACATGGCACAAGTAGATGATAAATGACTAAAAGAGAAGCACCACTTATGTAGATAGCTACTACACAAATCAATTACAGGTGTCACAATTAAGCAATAGAATTGAGCACATGAATAGGTAGTTGGTAGCTACACCCTGAGAATGACCTTTAAGTGATGCAACCGGCTCAAAGCAGTTGGTAGCTACATTAAACTTCCATGCCAATATAGATCCATCCTGCAGGAGAAGTATTTCATTTGAGATAAAAAATACAAATTACAAATATGTAGACAAGTGAAACCTTTTTTTGTCTATTCTATTTTCATTTTCAATAAAAAAAAGGCTTTGAAACATGTTTGGTCAAGTTTAACAAAAATATTTCACAAGACATTATAGACTTATTTATTGTTTAGGAGTTAAAAGGCATTGATGTGTTGCAAACACGTCGTAGTTTTAGACTAGTTTTAGGTTATATTTCAATTGAATCATTAGGAATTAGGTTAGAATAAGTTACGTTTGTCATTTATATTTTATTATATCTCATTTGATTACCAAAGTGTGCTTTCAGGGCCAAAAAGAGGAGATTCAAGCCAAAAGAAGAAGAAAACCAAGCTTAAGGTCCCGCGTGGTTAGCGCCAGGTCCTGCGCGATCTGCGTCAAATACCAAGATCAGCCATTCAGCTCGAAGACCCCACGCTATCAGCGTGGACTGTCATGCTACCAGCTGATTGACCGAAGCTGTCGCACGATCAGCGCGGAATCTGCGCCATCAACGCCATGAATTCGAATGCTGGCGCGATCAGCGCCACAACCCGCGCGAGCTACGCTGCGAAGGCGCTGTTTCCTGATTTAAAAAGATTGAGTTCGAAATTGGCACAGAATAAGGGCTTTGTTACTCTAATTAAACCATTCTACAAATACAAGGCCTCTGGGACTGAAGAACGGGGGATCCAACACACCTACACACCTCTCCACACTTCCATAAATCATTCTAAACCCTTGGAAGTCAAGAATCAAGGCTAGGTCACTGCAGAATCATGTTTTGTTTGACAGCTTTGGTTTCTATGAAGCCTATGGCAGGCTGAATTGTGTATTGTGGGAAGGCCATGAACTGATGTAAACTCCTCTGTAACTTGACTGGTATTGAATGAGAATTCTTGATTGTTTTATTTTACTCTGTTCCTTATTGTTTATTCTTATTTAGAATTGATCACTCTAATTAAGTGATGAGAGTTAGGATTCACAATGGGGACGTTGGGATTCTAATTTCTGACCTTAGTAAAATAACAGTTGTTCATTACCTAGGGATAGGGATGCGTGGCTGCAGAACTTTATAATATAGTCTTTTACATGCTTAACTTGATAGAATTCACCAAGGGATTGGGTTTTTGATTCAGGTTAAAGGGTTAATTCGCTAAGGGATTAGGGATTAACTAAAGTAGAAAAGATTTATTCTCTGAGCAATCAAAAACAGTAACCCTTATGATATAGTCTTTTATAAGCTTGATAAGAATTGCTAAGGAATTAGGATTCTTGTTAAAAGGTTAAATTGCTAAGGAATTAGGATTTACTAAAATTGGAAAGATGTATCATTTGAGTGCTCAAACTTGATAAACCAGTTAAGTGACAGAGGTAGGAAACATTGGGGATTGTGCCTGACCACAATTATTTCTTCCATTGGTAACACTTCAACTTTTTACTGCATTTACTTCTTTTCAATTTACTTTCAAACACTCAACACTACAAACAAATTCTCCAAAACATTTTCTTTTCTTGTTACTTCCAATTACTTAGAATTAATATTACTATGAATTTCACTCCAATCCCTGTGGAGATGATACTCTACTTACCTACTTTTATTACTTGAAACGAGCGGTGCACTTGCCGTGTGCTTATTTCGCTAACAGGCATCCAACTGCCTTAACAATTAAAACCTAAAAAGTTTAAACAGAGAAACACAGTCTCCCCTAAACAAATCCCCAATAAGTCCTCCTTAGACACAATCAATGGCCTATAGCCTAAGCCAAGATATCCACCAGGAATCTGGAATATCCCACACATCCAGCTGATGACTGCCTCAACACCATTTTGACCGCAAGCCCAACTAAGCGTAAGACAAATCTTCTTGGCCAATCACATTGCCTAAAAGACTAATCTGAGTGATTTTATTAGCTAGTAATCAGTGCTAGTAAGCATCATGAAGATAATCAACATTGAAATTAGGACTACTGCATAAAAAAAAACATGACTCTAAATAAAACAAAAGATTGTCGAAGGAAAAGAAAATATTTACCTGTGTACCAGCAAAGAGCATATCATTATTCACAACAAGTGCATAAACTTGTACAACAGGGCCATTAAGACTTAGCTCCGATAAATTTTGTGTGTTCGAGGCTTGCAACACCAATATCATCAACCAAAAGAACATTAATTATGATGTTATAAGCAGTGGAAAGAGCATACCTTGGCAATCTCAAAGTCTTGCGATACATTATGCTTTAATATTGCTTATATTGCATCTGATAAGGTTGTCATTGCACTTAATTGTCATTATATATATCATATCTATGTCTTCAACTTTTACATTTGTATTTGTTTGACATCATCAAAAAGGGAGAGATTGTAAAGTCAAAGGACATTTATGTCTTAAAGACGAATCAAGACTCCTAAATATTTTGATTAGATGAAATACTGTTAGAGTCAGGGGGAGCTCAAGAGGATCAAGAAGCTGAGTCTCTTAGGTAGCAAAGTATTTAGGCTTCTTCATGCCAAATCAATTGATTGGTAGTTGTAATTTGTGTATGTCTAAGTGAGACTTCCTATGATCCATTGCATAAATCTCATTCATGGTTTTGCATTCATGTTTTCATAAAAGCATAAGTTTAGTGAAAAAGCTTTTTTGAAGCATAAGGTTTTCATGAATGCATTTAAATCCAAGTGTTCAATGTTTAAGTTTTTGGAAAAACAATTTTTCACTGGTTTAAGTGATTACCAGCAAATGGTAATCTATTACTTAAGCTTTCAAGATCACTTTAATCGATTACAAGAGTATGGTAATCGATTACACTACACAAAATCACATAAAAGTCTTCCTGTGATAACCGATTACGATATTGTTGTAATCGATTACTTGGCACGTGTTTAGAACAAAGACTTCTTGTGATAATCGATTACATTGCTCATAAATCTTTTTCATAAAGTTCAAGAACACTTTAATCGATTAAATGAGTTTTCAATTACATAAGTGAATTTAACCGATTACTGACATTTACAAACAGATTTCTATAAATAGTTGTTGGGTGTTTTGAAAAGATACAACGAATTATCAAAGTATTTTCATAAGCTTTTTGTAGTAAGAAAAGATTCCAAGTGCTAAACTGTGTTAGACCCACAAATCCTCAAGCTTCAAGATTTGTAAAGAGAATTTCTTTTTTGGCAAGTTTCAAAAGAGGTTTTGGAAGTTCTAAAGTTGTTTCTTTCACCATTGATTCAAGTCTGGTAATCTTTTGCATACATTATTACTTGATCATCAGGTGGTTTCCTTTCATACAATTTGTTTGTAAGATCTTTTGAATTTCTGTTTGTGTGTAGCTATAACAATAGTTTTTCTTAAGGCTTTTCTAGAATAGGTGTTTCTAGAGGTACGAGTAGAGATAGGTTTTCTCTATGTCTTGGTCACAGAGATCTATGTGAGTTAGAAGTCTCGTTCTTGATATAAGTGTGATTGAGAGTGGTTGTAAAAAGCTTGTAAGAAACAAATTCTTATTAGAGAAACTCTAAATTGTTGGTTAGAAAAACTGAATGTAGCTTCTCTAGGTTGAGAAGTGAACCAGTATAAAATCCTTGTATTGACTACTTCATCTTTATCTTTTCTTGTTGTTATAACTTGTCATTCATTGGTGTTGCATTTCGAAATCAACAGAAAAAGTCTTTGATTGCATTCTTTGAGTAGTAGTGTTTGATTGGTTGAAAACTCTCTTGGATTATTTTGTGATACGATATTGTTAACTCTAATTGTTTAAGAATTTTAATTGTCCAAGATCAACCAATTCACCCCCCCCCCTCTTGATTCTTGTGTGTTGTTCATACTATTTTCAAATACAAATGGTTAAAGTTGTGTCTGGTATGTTATCAGATCATGATTTGTATTTCTGCGTCTGAGTTTTCAGATGATACATCCATATAAGACAATATGGTGTAGCATTAATTAGTGCATTTAAGACCTTCGGTTAATACTCTATGTATGAGATTCTTTATTGCAGAAACATTTTCCTAGGATCTGTCAAAAAGTCCTATGAAGAATAAATGAAGTCCACAGTTTGGAAGTGTTGATCTTCATCAAAAGGCACACTTTACTAATGCTAACCTAGTATGATGAAAGAAGTGACTTTTCTACTAAAGTACAAGGCACGCTAACCTATCTGCATGGACTTTGTATGAAGAAGGGATGTGCATTTTATGCAAGCATTGAATGCTCCAACAAGCTCAAGACTTCAGACAAAGAATAGATTGAAGAATTCAACCATTTCGAGACAATGAATACTTGAAGATGAAAGTTATAAATAGAAGAAGCTTTGAAGAAACAAGACACAAACCATCTTACGTAAAATATTCTTTCATTATTTCCTGTAAAGCTTTCTATAAATATTTGTATAGATACTAAGCTCTCAAAATACCTTGTAAACCTTGAGAGAAAAGACTAAAGTGTTGAGTGATTTTTCGTCCATAAGACAATCACATTTTAGTCATCGTGCAATCTTCTAACAAATCTTGTTGATTTGTTTAAATCCAGCAATGGCTTGGTAGGACAAAGAATAATGACTTAAAGTCAAGTTTGGGGTAGAGCTTGCATGTGTAAGAGCCAGAAGTGGCAGTGAAAAATACTTGTAACTTCGTGATAAGTTAGTGGAAACTTTGTGATTTGCCAAGAACTGCACAAAGTCTCAAGGTAAAGAAGAACTAAATTCTTGTGTGTTTTCCTTTACTGCCTATCTTTGTGTTAATTGACAAAGTATTTGAATTTGTTTTTAGATCTTATATTTTTTTTTATCTATCAATAAAAATTGTTTTTCCCAACGTTTATCTTTGTGTTAATTGACAAAGTATTTGAATTTGTTTTTAGATCTTATATTTTTTTTTATCTATCAATAAAAATTGTTTTTCCCAACGTTTGATAAAGTCTTTCTCTAAGCCTTTTTTATATGTTTTTATGTATATCTACATCAAACGATATACGTGGTTTCAGTCTTAGAAATTTTTTTTAAATTTCTAATAACACAATTCAACCCCCATTATTGTGTTATTTGCTTCTACAAGTTCTCTTAGTATCAATTGTCATTGAATGTTGTGCATGAATCCCTTTTTATAGTCTTCAGTGAAGTATCTGTTAAGGATTGAGCATTGATCCTTTGGATGTGATTGTCGTCTCCCAACGAGGAGTAGTTTGACTTGGAATGCTTTGATTGGAGAGAGAAAGGATAAATGTGCTGACATAAAAAAGTCACATGTGCTTTTATTTTGTGGTGAAAGCGACCTCTGAAGAAAATATTCTTATATTTTATTTTATTTTGTCTTTATCTTATTTTCAAATGTTAGCAATTCAAAAAGAGAGGCAAACATGAAATTTAAGAAAGCAACTTACGTGCACTTCCCTTTTTTGCTAACACAGACTTTTGGTAAGACTTGACATCACTTATGAAAATGTATAAAATGAGTAACTGTAAGTGATTAAGTCTGATTGGACGCAAATAAAAATAACTTAGTGTAACTACACATGTTTTCACAAAGAGTGGACGCGAGTTTCTTAACATCACATTGGATGCTAAATATAACTTTGTTAATAAGACAGTTTACCACTTGTGAGTGGACGCTTACTTATAAGAGCTTGTAGGGTATAAGGTGTAGACTATAATCTGATTCTAGACAATAACTCATTAATTTGTCAACAATTTATACCTTTGTAATTATCAAAACCTAAGGCATAGATGGGTCATCCAATGATCATGGGATCGTCCAGACCTAACACCCATTAGACAAACTGCAACTCCAAATTGTAATAGTCTGATCCTTGAGCATAGGCCAAAAGAAAGGAAGGTCTACCCACCTGGTGCCATAGGCTAGAGAAGCACATATGCAAACCCCTTTAGATGCATTTCTCTACTCCACTAGACCTCCAACAACTTCTTGGTTTAATGTATAATATGAATGTGTTGTTGCCTTGGAATCGCATCAGACTAAAGAAATTTCCTTGGAGGACCCTGAGTATAGTCCTAGATTTTCTAAATGGGAGAAAACTAACTATATTGTAGAACTTAGATTGAAGTTGTTCACTTACAGAGAAGAAATTCTAGCAAGACAGTTTTCACAAAGACGTTTGGGGAGGTTTACCACACATTTGCCTTTCATGATAGGTTCTCAATTCTCATGTTTGGCCACTCCCAACACCAAGTTCTAGATAGCAATGGATAGGCCAATTCTTCATCAACAGGCCAACTGCTACAAGGGTAATGAGCTGATGGTTGAAGAAGATAAGGATGCCCCTTTAACAAGGAAGCTCTAAAGCATAAGGTTAAGCTCTCCAAACCAAAAGTCAATGCAAACAGAAGATTCTACAGACTAGGAGCTCACTACTCAGGTCTTGAACTAGATGAAAAACCACCAAGAGACAGAGTGCACCATAAAAGGGGGGAGGAGCTACAAAACTCTGAATCATACACCCTTCACTATTGAAACTCCATTCAAAATGGTTTCCCCTTGGAAGAGAGTATTTGAAGCTGAGTCTGATCACAATCACTCCTTTGTGGTTCATCTACCCCATTCCTGGTTCATATTCACTCACTTAGTGCAATCCATTATTGAAGAGTTGAATTCTAATGTAGAAGCTAAAGCTATTCTGAATTACATGGCACTACAAGTCTATGACCCTCCACCTTCAATGAAGTATGTTACACTCCTAGAAAATGAACTTTTGAGGACCAGAGCAGCCCTTGCTCAAGCTTTAGAAGACAGAGCCTATGTTGAGAAGGAAGTTGTCAAGTGGAACCTTATTGAGGACTTTTTTTGAAAGAAGGTTACTAGTTGGGAACCCCCACACACCCTACCACTCCTCTAGGTAGTCTAGTTTTTCATATGCCTATTGATTTATCATCTTATGACAATTTTGGTGATGAGTTCTTAAGGAAATTGGATGAAGAATCTGCCAAACAAAAAGGGAGAAGAAATAAAAGATGAAGATCATCTAGGAGCAAAAGCACTAATCTAAGGGGGAGCTAAAGTCTAAAGAAAGAATCGTGCCAAGGGGAGATTTTTATTATGCTATTATTTCTTTGTATTCATATGTGCTTAATTGTATTCAAAAACACATCTTCTTAATGTGAAAAAAAATTTGAAGAATAAAATAAGATGTTTTCTGATGACAAAACAAACTTGATCTCAAAGTCTTATGATGTTATTTGTTTTTCATATCATATTATATGTTGCATTTGATAAGACTATATGCTTGTGCTTAAGTGATATATTTGATAAGTATGCCTTCAACTTTTAATTTTGTATTTGTTTGGCCCCATCAAAAAGGTAGAGATAGTTAAGTCAAAAGACGTTTATGTCTTAAGATGAATCAAACTCATAATTATTTGACTAGATGCAAATAAATACAAATGTTTAAAGTTATGTCTTATGCGCTATCAGATGTGTTTCACGAGTCTACGTATGAACTATCATATGATAGCAAGCTAAAGTGATAGAGGACTATCTAAGGATCATGATGATGGAGGTCCATTCCAAGATAAAGGTCTAGAAGGAGAGCTTGAAGCACTTCCTTTGGTGAGCTTTTAAGGACCCATGACAAGAGCTAGAACCCAAGCCCTTCAAGACCACATCAAAAGTCTTGTCTGTTTTAATAAACAAGTGTTGTCTGTTTTAATCTATTACAACGTTTCTGTAATCAATTACACAAGCAAATCCTGTCTGTAATAAGCAAGTGTTGTCTGTTTTAATTGATTACAACATTTCTGTAATCGATTACACAAACAAATCATGTCTATTTTAATCAATTACAACATTTCTATAATCAATTACACAAGACTAGAATGCTCTGTTTTAATCGATTACAGGTTGTATGAATCGATTATTTTCAGTTTAAATCGTAGTACTTCTCTATATTTTGTTATTTTTTGTAATGGGCTTTTATATTTCCGCAAATAGACCTAAACTTACGTTTTTTAGGTGTTTATTAGAGGCCTAGCCATATAAATACTCGGACTTTGCTATTTTTGGTTAACTTTGATCAATAGAAATTAAGCATTTGCTTGAATTGAGAGCTTAGTCTCTTGTTGGTTCTTGATTGAAACCAAATCAATTCTTATCAAGGAAGCTTTTCTTTGTGGCGAATCCTCCTCCTACTTATCGTTCCGTTTGTGGATCGTGGCATCATTCCTAATCATTCCTTAATCTTCTCCATTTTCCTATTTGAGTTTTAAACCACAATTCATGGAGTCTTGAAGCTTGCAATCCAGAAACGATCCAAGACAAGAATTGATGCCTTGGTAGTCATCATGTGGTAATAAAAGCTTGATTCCGGAAAGCATTTCATAAAGATTTCTATCTATGTTATTTTGCATTTTCATTTATATTTTTTCAGAAAATGAAAATTGAAAAATCATGATTCTTGCTTGTTTGTTGTTCTTTATGTGTTTCTTGTGTGATTTTTGAGTTTATCTTGCAATTGTCTTCATTTCCCCTATCATTTTGTTGAATTCTGAGTTGTTTTGAATATGGGTTGTTCTTCATGTTCTTCGTGTTCTTCATGAAACTCATAGCATTTTTGGAAATTTTCTAAGTATGATTCACAAAACCTGTCTAGAGAGTTTTGGGACGTTTGTGCAAATATCAAAAGTTTCGAGTCCTAAAAGAGAAAATATGAAGGACCAAAAGGCAATTATTAAAAAGTATATTGGGGTCCAAAATGAAAATATCAAAAAATATGAGGACCCAAATATGAAAAACAAAAAAGATGACAGCCAAAATTTTATTTTAAAAGCCCTCTCTCTTAGTGTGTGCTTATGATTGCTTAATAGCACTGTCTTTTTGCATAATTGCAATGATTTATATTTAGTGAATATTTTTTATCTTCATAATTGTCTTTCTTTGACTTTCCTTTTGAATTGTGCTTTTCTTGTTGAGATTTTATTGTTTGTCTTCTAAACTTCCAAGGTTTTGTCTTAGAGCTTTTCTTTCTTCCTTGACCTCTTAAGTTGAGTTTGGATTTGTTTCATCTTTCACTTTGGATATTCATTGAATTGGAATCTTTGGTTGAATTTCAAGATTTGAAGAAGAGATAGAAAGTGGAAAAAGACAAGAGTGAACCTTATATAAAAAGTCTTACAAGTGTGAAACACGAGTGTTGAAGAGTGTAAACACTTAGTGAGTAGTAAGGTCCATTATTGTTTTGTTTTACTACATTTTTTTCTTGTAGCAATGGTGTCCGATAGTGATAGTGATCCACCTTCACCTAGAACCGCTAAGCTAATGGCTTCATTGGCTAAGCAAACAGATAGGTTGCAAAGAAATGTTGAAAGGAGGATGGGAGAACGTTTTGATGAGATACTACAAAGTACTCAAGAGTTGAGTGGAAGAATGGAGGACATTGAGAGAAGGAGACATCATAGGTCACCTCATTCTTCTCAAGGGAGTGATGATGGCTATGACAATGGTGGAAGGCATAGGCATAGGAGGAATAGGGATCAAATGGAAGATGTGAAATTCAAACTTCCCAAGTTCCTAGGTACTAATGGCCCGAAGGCTTACCTTGATTGGGAGATCAAAGTCGACCAAGTTTTCGATTGTCACAATTTTAGTGAAGAAAAGTAAATGAAGTTGGCTAGCTTAGAATTTGAAGGGTATGCCATGGGTTGTGGACTCAAGTGCAAATGGAAAGAGGAAGATTGAGGAGACATCGACCGGACACATGGTTGATAATGAAAGGAATCATGAGGGAGAGATTTGTCCCACCTCAATACATAAGGGATTTGCATAACAAATTACAAAGGCTCTATCAAAGGAATAGATGTGTTGATGACTATTACAAGGAGATGAAGATTTCTTTGGTAAGAGGAAACATTGAGGAGACTAATGAGGCTACAATGGCTAGATTTTTTAATGGCTTGAATAGGGACATTCAAGATGTTGTAGAGCTTCAAACATACAACACCATGGATGAACTTATACATAGGGCTATGAAAGTGGAGCAACAATTGAAGAGAAAACAAGCCTACAAGAAGTCTTCATATGGTCACTCTTCTTGGAAGGATAAGGACACTTCCAAGAAGGATGGTTCTTCTTCCCAACATGTTGAAAGAAAGTCTTCAAGAGGTAACACTACTTCTCCTACTCAAACTCCTTCCAATAAATCTAGTTCAATTAAATGTTTTAAATGTTTGGGTAAGGGTCATATTGCATCCCAATGTCCAAACAAAAGGACCATGATTGTGTTGGAAAATGGAGAGGTGGATAGTGAGTCATCTAGGAGTTCTCATAGTTCCTCTAGTGAAGGTGAGGATGATTGTTTCCTTAGACCGGAAGAGGGAGATCTTTTAATGGTAAGACGTCTCATGGAAAGCTTGTGCAAAGATAGAGATGATACACAAAGAGAAAACATTTTCTATTCTAGATGCTTGGTGAGTGGAAAGGTTTGTTCTCTAATCATTGATGGAGGAAGTTGCACCAATGTTGCAAGCACTAGATTAGTGGAGATGCTTGGTTTAAAAACTTTCCCTCACCCTAAACCTTATAAATTGCAATGGTTGCGTGACAATGGTGAGTTGGTGGTGGATAAGCAAGTGTTGCTTACATTCTCCATTGGCAAATATGTGGATGATGTGCTTTGTGATATGGTTTCCATGGAAGTCGGCCATGTGTTGCTTGGTAGACCTTGGCAATATGATAGAGATGTGCTACACAATGGGGTCACCAATCGATACTCTTTCCTTCATAAAGGTAAAAAGGTAGTACTCTCACCTTTGTCTCCAAGTGAGGTGTATGAGGATCAAATAAAAATGAGATTGAAAAGAGAAAAAGAAAAGAAAATCAAAGAAGAAAAAAGTCCTTTGAGAGAGAAAAGCCAAAAAGAAAAGGATGGCAAAAAGAGTGACAAGAGAGAACATAAGAAGAGAGACAAAAAGAGTGGAAAAAAAAAATAGAGATAAAAGAAAGTTTGTTCATCAACCTAAGGAGGTTAAACGAGTGATGCTAGAAAGGCAACAAATGTATTTACTCATTCCCAATTATATGTGCTTGTCTTCTAGTGCCCTTGAGTTGCCTCAAGGTTTTGATACACTTTTAAAGGAGATTGAGGATGTATTTTCAGAAGACATACCCCATGGCTTGCCTCCTTTAAGAGGAATTGAGCATCAAATTATTCTTGTTCCAGGAGCTTCACTTCCTAATAGGGCGGCCTATATGAGTAATCCGGAAGAGACCAAGGAGATTCAAAAGCAAGTTGAAGGGTTGATGCAAAAAAGGATGGGTAAAGGAAAGCTTGAGCCCATGTGCAATGCCGGTCATCCTAGTCCCCAAGAAAGATGGCAAATGGAGGATGTGCACAAATTGTAGACCCATCAACAACATCACCATGAGGTATAGACATCTTATCCCTAGACTTGATGATATGTTGGATGAACTTCATGGTTCTTGTGTTTTCTCCAAAATAGATTTGAAAAGTGGTTACCATCAAATTAGAATGAGATAAGGTGATGAAGGGAAAAACACTTTCAAAACTAAGTTTGGATTGTATGAGTGGTTGGTCATGCCTTTTGGCTTAACCAATGCACCAAGCACTTTCATGCGACTCATGAACCATGTTTTGAGACACTTTATTGGAAAATTTGTGGTTGTTTACTTTGATGATATCTTGATTTATAGTTTAACAATGGATGACCACTTTTACCATGTTAAGAGTGTCTTGGAAGTGCTTAGACATGAAAACTTGTTTGCTAATAGGGATAAATGCACATTTTGCACCAATCAAGTAGTATTTTTAGGTTTTGTTGTGAGTGTTAAGGGAGTCCAAGTGGACGATAAGAAAATTAAGGCTATCAGAGATTGGCCAACACCCAAAAATGCTAGTGATGTGAGGAGTTTTCATGGGTTGGCTAGTTTTTATAGGCGATTTGTCAAAGAGTTTAGCACCATAGCATTTCCATTGAATGATATTGTTAAGAAAAATATGGTATTTAAGTGGGAGAGTGAACAAGAGAATGCCTTCAATGAATTGAAGGAGAAGTTGACAAATGCACCCATTCTTGCTCTACCAAATTTTTTCAAATCTTTTGAAATTGAATGTGATGCATCCAATGTTGGCATAGGTGTTGTTTTGTTACAAGAAGGTCACCCAATTGCTTATTTAGTGAAAAACTTAAGGGTTCTATTTTGAATTATTCCACTTATGACAAGGAACTCTATGCACTTATTAGAGCTTTGCAAACTTGGCAACACTATCTCCTTCCTAAGGAGTTTGTGATTCATAGTGACCATGAGTCACTTAAACATTTGAAAAGCCAAGGAAAGCTTAATAAGAGGCATGCCAAATGGGTAGAGTTCTTGGAACAATTTCCTTATGTGATTAAACACAAGCAAGGCAAGGCTAATGTGGTGGCTGATGCACTTTCAAGGAGATATGCTTTAATCTCCATGCTTGAAACCAAGATGTTTGGATTTGATCACATAAAGGACTTGTATGCTCAAGACCATGACTTCTCTAAATTGTTTGAGTTGTGAGAAAAGGGGTCTCACCAAGGGTTCTTTAGGCATGATGACGGATACTAGTTTAAAAATAAACGACTGTGTTTGTCTTAAAGTTCTTTACGTGAACTCATGATTTGTGAAGCTCATAAAGAGGGGTTAATGGGACACTTTGGGGTTGAAAAGACTTTAAACATTTTGCATGAACATTTCTTTTGGCCTAAAATGAAACATGATGTCATCAAATTTTGTTCTAATTGTATTGTGTGTCATAAGGCCAAGTCCAAAGTCATGCATCATGGTTTATATACTCCATTGCCAATTCCTACCTCACCTTGGACTGATATTTTCATGGATTTTGTACTTGGTCTTCCAAGGTCCAAGAGAGGCAAGGATTCTATTTTTGTGGTTGTTGATAGGTTTTCCAAGATGGCACATATCATTCCATGTCACAAAGTGGACGATGCTTGTCATGTGGCGGATCTTTTCTTCAAAGAAGTAGTGTGTCTTCACGGATTACCTAGGAGCATTGTGTCGGATAGGGATTCCAAGTTTTTGAGTCATTTTTGGAAAACCTTGTAGGGAAAACATGGAACCAAGCTTCTTTTCTCCACCACGTGTCATCCTCAAACTGATGGGCAAAGCGAGGTAGTCAATCGAACACTAACAACTCCTAAGGTGTTTCATCAAAGGTAATTTGAGAACTTGGGAAGAATGGTTACCCCATGTTGAATTTTCTTATAATAGGGTAACCAATTCTACCACTTCTTTTTCTCCTTTTGAGGTTGTTTCCTTTATCTCCTCGATTTGATTCCTTTACCTCATGATTCTTCTATTTTGAGCAAGGATGGGCTTTCTAGAGCCACTTTTGTTAAGGATCTCCGCGAAAGGTGCAGAATCAAATTGAGAAGAAGATGAAGCAATATCCACGACATGCCAACAAAGGGAAAAAGGCTATGGTATTTGAACCCGATGATTGGGTTTGGTTACATCTAAGGAAGGATAGGTTTCCTTCCCAAAGGAAATTTAAACTTCAACCTAGGGGTGATGGACCATTCAAGGTCCTTGAGAGGAATAATGACAATGCTTACAAGACTGACTTGCCAAGTGAGTATGGGGTGAGTTCTAGTTTTAATGTCGCTGATCTTTCTTCTTGTGATGTAGGTGTTTTGAATGCAAATTCGTGGACGGATTCTTTTCAAGAAAGAGGGAATGATTAAGGACTATCTAAGGATCATGATGATGGAGGTCCATTCCAAGCCAAAGGTCTAGAAGGAGAGCTTGAAGCACTTCCTTTGGTGAGCTTTGAAGGACCCATGACAAGAGCTAGAACCCAAGCCCTTCAAGACCACATCAAAAGTCTTGTCTGTTGTAATAAACAAGTGCTATCTGTTTTAATCGATTACAATGTTTATGTAATTGATTACACAAACAAATCCTGTCTATTTTAATCGATTACAAACATCGATTACAATGTTTTTGTAATCGATTACACAAGGTTTGAACGCTCTGTTTTAATTGATTACAAGTTGTATTAATCGATTATTTTCAGTTTAAATCCTAGTACTTCTCTATATTTTGTTATTATTTGTAATGGGCTTTATATTTCCACAAATAGGCCTAAACTTACATTTTTTAGGTGTTTATCAGAGGCCTAACCATATAAATACTCAGACTTTGCTATTTTTGGTTAACTTTCATTAATAGAAATTAAGCATTTGCTTGAATTGAGAGCTTAGCCTCTTATTGGTTCTTGATTGAAACCAAATCGATTCTTATCAAGGAAGCTTTCCTTTGTGGCGAATCCTCCTCCGACTTATCATTCTGTTTGTGGATCGTGGCGTCATTCCTAATCATTCCTTAATCTTCTCCATTTTTCTATTTGAGTTTTAAACCACAATTCATGGAGTCTTGAAGCTTGCAATCCAAAAACGATCCAAGCCAAGCATTCATGCCTTGGTAGTCATCATAAAGCCATGATTTGTTACAACATTTAAGACTTCATTTATTACATTGTGTCTGAGATTATTTTTGTAGAGACATTCTTAGGATCTATCAAACCCAATGATGAATAATAAATAAAGTTCAACATCTGAAAGTGCCAAACTTAAAAGACGGGTGAAAAGGGATTTTCTAGTGAAGTGCTCATCACAAAAGCAAACCAGAGTGGACTCTGTGTATGAAGAAACGATGTGAATTTAATGCGAGCATTAAATGCTCCAATGACCATTATCATCAGATGAGGAACAAGTGAAGAAATCTACCCGTTGTGAAGATGAAGGCTATAAATACCAGAAGCTTTGAAGAACAACATACGAACCTTGCGCGTAAACATTCATTATTCCTTCTGTAAAAAACATTTTCTATATTCTTGTAAAGTTTGCAAAAGCACTCAAAAGACTTTGAATATATTAAGAGAAAAGATTATGTGTTAATTGTATATTCGTCTTTGAGACGATCATAGATTTAGTCACTGTGCAAACACAAACAAAAGATCTCTTCTGATTTGTTTTGAGACAATAGTGGCTTGGTAGGACAAAGAGTGTTAATCAAACTTGGGGTAGATTTTGATTTGTAGAGCCAAAAGTGATTGTGATAGAATACTTGTGAGAAGTTAGTGGTTTGCCAAGAATTGGACGTAGTCTCAGTGGTAGAGATGAACCAATATGATTTCTTGCTTTTGATCTTTACTTGCTTTCTTTTTGCTTTAATTGACCTAGGTTTGACATTTTTTTGCCTCTGCAAAATCATTTTCTATTGTGTGACTGTGTTTTGAAAATCTGTTATCTATTTTACAAAGTATTTCATTGAGACGAAATCTTTGCTTGATTATGAAAAGGCTTTTAAATTTTTCTAAAATCACAATTCAACCCCTCTTCTTGTGATATCTGCCTTTACATAAAGGAAGCCAAAGGAATCATATAATTTGGTGCCTGCTCAACATGTAAAAAAAATATTATTAACATTAAAGAAATGATAGGAAGGATTAATACAAAATTGAATATAAAGAAGTGGAAGAAAACAAATACAAACCCCACCAAGAGAATATATTTAGATATAAAAAAAGATAAAGATAGTAATTTTAATCTATTTATAATAAATAACATAAAATGATATATAAAAGAAATTACTTTATAATTATATATATTTTAATTTGTTGAGTCAATTTTAACTTGGGCTATTGGCAGTCATCGGTCTCTTTGGAGTTTGGACTAGTCTCAAATGTTGTCATGTTTATTGTGATGTGATATACTGTGATATATAATCTAAAATATCAATTTCTTTTTTATGTTTATATTAAATCATAATTTTTATTAAATAAGAATATTATGTCATATTAAGAAAATATTTTTTTAAATCACCATATTATAAGTGTAAAATATTTATTAATTTTATTAATAATTAATTTTTATAAAAAATCTAATTGATTATCTTAGTAGATTTTCCTCTCTGATCTTTAATTTAAAAATAAAGAAAGTCAAAATAAGTCCAGAAAGTAAATATCTAAAGTTAATTCCTTAGTGTCATTTTAATCCTTAAGTCTAGGAAGTAGGCCTGCCTGGGGAAGTGTTGCATCACCAACAGCATTGCTGAGGCTGTATTGCAAACTTAAGGATCATTGCATAGAATGTAAGAAAAATTGAATAATCTAATCATGCTTATATATAAACAACATAAACAATTAGATTAAGTGGGGAAAAATTAAGATCATAAATACCTCCCACCATTGCTCACAATTTTGAGTCTTTGGATTGCACTGAAGATCTCTCTTGAGTCTTCTAAACTCTAATTCTAAAGCACTAGATGGTGTATATGCTGATGTATATAGAATGAGTTCAGGGACCCAAGAAGGTTGTAGGCACACTTATCTATAGACCCCTTGCCATCAAAGGGTCAGTTACGGTATGCTAAAAGAAGAGACGTTAATGTTGCAAAAAAATAGGGAATGTGGGTAGTGGTTAATTTCCTGAATTATTGTTGACCACTATCAAGTTGGTTACAAATATTTTGTAATTTCAAAATAAAAACCAACATAGAAAAGAAGCACTACTGCAATTCAAGGTTCAGTTACTTAAAATGACAGCACACTGCATCTTTATCCAACGGAGAGATCTATTTCAATAGCACATAGAGATCTAAGAGTAGTATGCAAGTGCAAACATAGTCAAACGAAGCCTACTCTCCAATTCAGAACCCAAATGATACGCACATTTTGAGGGCCATCATACAAAACAAAATTATATTTACGTAATAAATGAGAACCATAGATGAAAGTGATGTTGAATCCCTTAAACATTTCCTGGTGCTTTCCAAGGATCACATTTGTCAACAAAAATTCTAGAGAAACTAATTGTCTTACTCAAATTAAAAGAATAAAAGCAGCTAACAGATGAGAATCCCAAAATTTCATCTTCCAGCAATCTTTAACACAGGAGAAATTAAACCATGTATCTCCTGCAGACTGTTTAAGATTTCTGACATGAAACTTGGAGGGTTTCAGCACCAAATAACCATGGGGAAGAGAGCTTTATAGAATACCAAGAAAAACCAGCCCTATCAGAAGAACACCAGCCCAAACACATATGTTGAAGAACATGTTCAATGCAAAGGCTGTTCCAATTACTGAATTCGTACACTAAGTCAAGACTCAAGATAAAAATACTTAATTAGTACTTGATAGTTTGCCCACTGTGTACTAATTTCGATCATTTGAAGAATTACACGGATTTTGTTGCGTGCGTTTTTGTCTTGGCAAAGAAGATTACAACCTTTGAAGTTTGAAGCAAATAATGACTTTTTGTTCTTTGTAGCCAAGGCAGATCCAGTGTTATTTAAAGGAATTTTAGCCTGTAAGCTTAATGAATTATATAGAGTAATCCTTGTGCATTAAACATCCTGTGTTCAAGAGTTTAGACAATGTTAAGGGCCAAGTGTCAAAGATATGATGATATTTACAAATATTTGTCATGGATAATTAATGTCAATCCCTCTCCCCATTATAAAACAATAACATGAGAATGCACAATAATAATCATACTTGTATCACTTGTTGTTAATTAAACCGTTGAGGGAAGAGTGGAGGGTGCGCCAATACTTGAGTGTGGCAATACCATAAGCTCTTGCAGCTTTTTCTACTTTTGCTATCATCATGAGTAAAATATCGTACGATATCTTTAACTGCAGGTTAATCTAACCTGAAAAAATTCGATATATATTAAAAAGAAAACTAATCCTGGCATTGTAAATCCTTTGGTCCCCTGTTTCATATGCCAACAACTCCAGCAACCATTTGCTATCCTGTGAGCCTGGATTAATGTAGTGTCAAAAAATTAACATGGTGAAAGAAAGGTAATAAGGAATAAAGAAGGCATCAAAGAGAAAGAGAGAGATGAGATAGAGTTGAACAGAGAACAAAGTGTCTAAATCTGTTGGCATTCAATTCAAAGTTCAGGGTTATTGACATTTACAAGATAATAATTATAATAATAATAATAATAATAATTATAACAAACTAAAAATATGAAAATGTTTATGCTAAGCCATACAAAATAATCTTGCATATACACAATAACTTTTCAAACTCCTCAATGGCTATCATTCATGAATAATTAGGGCTGTAAAGCAAAATCAAGCTGAAAACTCTAATGCTGCAAAGTACTACTAAATATATATTTGTGGTGAGACTATAAAGTCCTGAAAAAATACTACAAATTAAGATAAGTAGGCATTAAATATTCAATAGTTGCAGTTCTACATAATTGAAGTGAAAGAATGTTTAAACAAAGAAAGGAAATAGTGATTCTCTAGAATAAACAGCAAATATCAAGAACTTTATGCAAATCACTGCATTCTCTAAACCAGTCTGGTAAATTAAGATCTCTGCATAGTTATTTGTACGGTGGCTGGCTCTCCTCCTCCGTGCATGGCCTTCTTCCTCTTCTGGTGACAGTAGAGTACCAGCAATGACACTCTAACCCTCAAGTCAAGGAGGTGTTCTAGGAAGAAGGTGTATGAGAGTATTGTGATTACAGAGACTTACCTCATTGGGTGGCCTCCTTATACACTATGAGAGGCTATCTCTTATTTAGGGAATGATAAGACAAGATAACTCGATCTTTAAGGAGTGGAGATGTAGAACGAAACTAAATATTGTTGTGATCCGCTAATCTTTCCAATCAATTCCATGACTAAATAAATTAAGTTCTAAACCATTATTCCATCACACATTAATTCATTGTTTCTTTTATATATAAAATGATTTTTTTCTTCTTGAAGGCTAGAGAATATGCTCAAGTTAGAAAGAGAAATAAAAAAAGCAGAAAATCACATATTAAACTTGTATGAACTTGAAGAATAGAAAGTAAGAGCCAGAGTGAAAAGACTTCTCTATAAGATCTCAATGTGAGAATTCTTATTCAAGTTTTTGGAGAATGTACAATCTGCTACTTTATACAAGCTCATCTGACAACAGAGAAATAGCTAACAGAAAAACTAATTGTAACTAACTAACTAATAGTAAATTAACTAACTGAATTTGAAAATACAAGCGGTAACACCCGCCTCAAGCTGGAATGTGGATGTCCAACATTCCAAGCTTGGACTGCGGATTAGTGAAAGGTCCTAGAGCCAAAGATTTGGTGAAGATATTAACCAATTGAGACTGAGAAGAAACAGGCAACAAATGAATTTGTTCCATTTATAATTTTTCCCTGACTGTGACAATCCAGCCCAATTTGCTTGGCCCTTTCATGGAAAACTGGATTTGCAGCTATATGGATGGCTTCTTGATTGTCACAATAAAGTACAGCAGGGGATACAGTGTATACTTGAAGATCATTTAGCAAGTAAAGGTTACTAGCTATCGGCCTGTAAGGTATGTGTTACGAGGTAGCTAATCATACATGTAGAGAATGTTTGACAGGGCTGGGCTTTTCTATGTCAGTGCCATACCAGTCAAAAGAAAGAAGATCAGAACGAAATTACGTACATAGAGTAATCTTTTCTTTTTCATCCCATTCAGCATCACAAGTAGCTTGTGTCAAAGCTCTATATTCAGCTTCTGAAGAAGATCTGGACACAGTGGAATGAGTGGATTGCTTCTTACTTTTCTAAGAAATAAGTGATGAACCAAGGAAGAAACATAAACCATTCAAAACATAAACCATTCACTGATTTTTTGGTATCCAATCAAGCTCCCCAATCTGAATCAGAGAAACCTTTCAGCTTATTATCAGATTCAGCTGAGAAAAATAATCCTTGAGCTGGTGACTTCTTGATGTATCTAAGCACTCTACCAGCTGCTGTAAGATGCATTGAAGTTGGTTTATCAAGATACTGACTTGAATGGCTCACTGGAAACAAATATCTAGCCTTGTGTGAGTGAGATACAGAAGTCTTCCAATCAGTCTCCTATAGGCTGATGCAACAGGTAAAGGAGCACTAGCTTCCTTGTGCATTTTAAGCATGCTGTCCATGGTTGTATTGCAAGGTTTTGAAGCTAGCATACCAGTGTCTCTTAGAAGGTCTAAGGCATATCTTCTTTGATATAAAGTGATACCCTTTACAGATCGGGCAACTTCAAAACCAAGAAATATTTTTTTAACTTGCCTGGATCTTTGATGCTGAATTGCCTGTAAAGTTTGTGTTTGAGGGACTCAATCTCAGTAAGATCATTTCCAGCTACAACTAAGTCATCAACATATATCAGAACTACAGTGAATCCTGCTGAAACAGATTTTTTGATTAATGAATGATCTACCTTTGACAGAGTATAACCACACTGCATTAGGAATTCAGTTAATTTTACACTCTACTGCATACTTGCTTGCTAGAAGCCATAAAAGGACTTGTCGAGCTTGCAAACTAGGTTGGAATCAGGTAGTACAAGACCAGGAGGTGGTGTCATCACTGTCATGTATACTTCGTCAAGAAGATCCCCATGAAGGAATGATGTGTTCACATCTAATTGATGAAGATGACATTTCTTTGCTGCTCCACAGACAAAGGTGTTCTGATAGTGGTAATTTTCACCACTTGACTGAATGTCTCAGATTAATCAATTCCCTCAGTCTGTGTATACCCCTTTGCCACTAATCCAGCTTTGTATCTTTCTATAGAGCCATCAGCTTTATGCTTGATCTTAAACACCTACTTGCATCTAGTAGGTGTTTTCCCATGAGGTAATTCTGTCAACTGGCACGTTTTGTTCTTCTAATTCAGCATCTATAGCTTCCTGCCAACAAGTCTCTTTTACTGCTTCATGATATATGGTTGGTTCAGTAAGTGATGACAAGGCTAAAGAATAGTTTCTGTGAGAGGATGATAATTGGTTATGAGAGTGTATTGGAGATGGGATATTTGGCTTTAGTTTGTGGAGAATGGCCAGCAAGGTTAGTAATAAACAATGGTAATCTTAAAGGTAAGCAGGGGTCTTTTGGTTTCTAGTGAATCTTCTATTTCTGGAATTATAGATATGGAACTATTTGTGTGATCAACTTGGTGAGTGGGCTAAGGTTGTGATGGTGATGGAGGTTGGAAGAAATTAAAAGGGTCTGTAAAACATTCCTGGATATTAATGTTTCATTAGTTGCTATCATATAAGATTAAGCCTTCGACTCCAGTTTTGTATCCACAGAAGATGCACTTTCTGGCTCTAGCATCCAGCTTCTTTCTATGTACATCTAGTGTGTTTGCAAAACATGAGCAGCCAAAAACTCTTTTAAGTTAGTGATATCTACAACTTCAACAAACAGCATCCGATACGGTGACTTATTGGCAAGAAACCTCATGGGTAATCTATTGATTATATGCACTGAATGAGCTATGGCATAATTCCAAAATACTCCGGGTAGATTAGACAGGAACATCAAGGTTTTAGCAGTGGCTAAAATGTGTTGGTGCTTCCTTTCCACTTTCCCATTTTGTTGTGGTGTGTTTCTACACGAGAATTGATGAATGATGGCCCTTGGCTTTGTAAAATTCTTGTTGTCTGAATTCTGGCCCATTATCAGACCTAATGAATTTCACTTTGGTGTTGAATTGATTCTCAACCATGCATATAAACTCCTTAATAAGAGACGGAACCTCTGATTTCTGTTTCATAAAAAATTATGTTTAGATTTATCATCTAAGACTGTCAGAAAATATTTGTGCCCGAATATGGAAGGAATAGAGATAGGACCCCAAATGTCCATATGAACAATGTCAAACAGATTTTTAGAAAGAGTATTACTATGAGGAAAAGGCAATTTCCTTTGTTTAGACAATTTTTCATAAGAAGCATGACGAAATCTACAGTGCCATACATCAGGATCAAAAGAATAGGAATTATTGACAACATGAAAAGAACTAATAGCCATAACTATAATTTCTCAACACATAGAGACCTCTTCCTGAGTCAGTGACACCAATCATCTTCAATGAACTTTGATCCTCTATGTGCCAGGCAAGTTTAGAGAAGGTAAGTTGACAATTCAATGAATTAATTAACTGACAGAGAAATGAGGTTAAAAGTGGAAGAAGGAATATAAAGGACATCAACAAGATATAACTGATCTGAAAAAAAAAAAAAAAAAGTACCAGAAATGAGTAATGATCTGACTCATTTTAAACAGAAAATAATTACAGTATTTTGAACAGATAATAACTTGTACTTCATTTGTTTAACCACTAGGAACTTTTTCTTTCTATTTTAATCATTCATAGTTCACCTCATTGCTTGTAGTAGCCATATTTTAATTTATTTCCAAGTAACTACAAAGGATACTAGGCAATGACGTTAAACCTAGAGATAGATATCTACACCACATTGGACAAACAATATGATAATATTCAACCAAGGCAGCACTTGAACACATAATATAAAGTGAGTCTTGCCTCAGACAAGAACAATGGGAAGGGCATCGACGAGGGGAAGCTGTCATTGACAAAGATATTCATTCAAATAAATCCGGACGTGTCAAACTCCTAAATCCAATAACCCTTCTTATTGATATTATTCAAAATTTGATTTAACTCCTCTAGTTCACACTTCTCTCACTCAAACATATTCCACCTCCACTCAGGTTTCCATTCCCACACCTCTTCCCTCCATTGTCTAATGCTTACTATGCACTCTATACCGGATAAAGTACTCAATTAAGTCAATGGGACACCTAACACATCCAAACCGAATACCCCCTTCAGCCATGTACTCACCCAAACCTAATACCCTATTGCCTATTTGGCCATGTATTTATCCAAACAGAGTATCCATCATCACTCATGTATCTAAATATTTCGTACATTACATCTCGGCACTCAACATGAACGACAAGTACCATTCGACCGTGATTACCACCAATAAACCCACTCAAGGAATTACTTGATTAAAAGTACCTAAGCATGATTAGAAGGTGTATTACACAATTGGTAATCAGGACATGCAAGCCCAGTCAGTATAAAAGGGGTGGATCCCCTAGGTAAGAGAATTGAATCATTCTCGAATACTCACTAGATATCACCAATAGCTTTGAGCGGAACCCTGCCTTGAGTGTTGGAGTATGTTGTGCAAGTACCCCCCCCACCCCCCCGACCCGCTCTCTCAGACAAGTGTTTGATCCATTTGTGACGAGAAAATTATAGAATACTTGTGAAAGCTCTTTTCTATAGTTATTTTATTTAGGGAAGAGTTTTATACACCAACCAAATGTCTAATACACACATCATGAAGAGTGTATCTCCAAAAATACTTTTCACGTTATGATGGTTACGAATTTCGTAACCTTCATTCGGATTGGCGAATTCGATACTGATTGGACGTAAGTAAGTTTTTATTTTTTTGTAAGTTAAAATATAGTTTTCGAAATCATTTAAAATAATGGTACATACATGTCTCGAACACGAGAGAATGTTCCAACCAGCTAAGCTAATTAGGTCAATTATGTTAAAAAATAATTAATGTTGATACATATAACACTAAATTTTTTAATATATATTTAATGCACATATAAGTTTAACATAATAAATTTTATAACAATTAATTTTGATCTAATAATTAATTAAAGTATTTAATTAAACATATAAAAATCATAAGTTTAATAAAAAATTACATGTTTAATAAAAATTATATTTATATTTATAGGTTAAATTAAAAATTATATTTATATTTACAGGTCTAATATTTTTTAATAAATTTATAAATTTTTATTTAAAACTAATTTTTATTTAAATTTTATTTTTATATGTAAAAAATACTTTTAATTATTAGATCAAAATTAATTGTTATAAAATTTATTATGTAAATTTATATGTATATTAAATATATATTAAAAAATTTAGTGTATATATATTAATATTAATTATTTTTTAACATAATTTACCTATTAGTTCAATTTGTTTGAGTATTATTAATAATGGCAAAGGTTGTAAGTTTGAGATCTACATATATCTTTATTTTAAATTTTTCAAAAAATATATTTTAACTTACCAATTTATCCCTTTTATTTAAGTATAGTTATTTGATTCATTTTATTGTGGAATACTTGTTAATTAGATTTGATGAGAAGTCTTCTAACAATAGGCTGCAACCATATATGTAAAAGCCTGAGCTTCGGGACTGGCTATAAACCCTTTAGTGTATGCAGCATGCACTATGATATCTGCTTGGGTTTTACCTGGTCCCATTGGTAGACGTGGATTGATTTAAAACGGATAAATGCACTTGTAATTCATTCATTGCAAAATCGGATTAGGCACTTGTAATTTATTCATTGCAATTTCCAATCAATATCTGGAATAGTTCAACTATCGAAAATATATGGGCAGATCGTATAGATTTAAAACGGATAAATGCACTTGTAATTCATTCATTGCAAAATCGGATTTGGCACTTGTAATTTATTCATTGCAATTTCCAATCAATATCTGGAATAGTTCAACTATCGAAAATATATGGGCAGATCGTATAGATTTTGGTGGCCTCTACAGGCCTTAGAAAAATCATTCTTAGCCTTGTTGGTTTATCCCTAAAAGATCAGTATAATTTATTTCTCATGCTTACACAGAAGATATTATGACTAAATTAGTAGTTTTATCAAAACAAAAGTTAGAATTCAATTCTTAGGCGGCATTTTATTTTAGTGGAAATATTCAATTAAAAAACTCACAATAAATAAAAACCACAATTATAACTTCTCAATTATAACGAATTGCGCACTCGAATATCATTCTATGTTGTCAAAGCACGTTTATCTTGGCAAAATTGAAGATTCTTGCATAGTCACGAACACATCAAAACATAGGAAGAAAAGCAACAGCCAATAGTTAAAAAATCCAAGCCAAAATTTGAACACAAATTATAAAGTAAAAGCAAATCCAAGCCAAAATTGAACACAAATAGAAAGTTGACATTTAAAAAAGCAAAGCAACAACGCAGCAAAGTCTCTGCGCTTAATAAAAATGTAATCAGGGGTTCTCACAAACACAAACACAAACACATTAATAAAAGCAATCTTGCCACCGTCGATCAAGAACCCAGTTCTGAGAACAACAGTTGCGAGATGATGGTGGAGACTTCAAACTTTGTCCGAAAAACAAGCTACCTAGAAAAGAAGACACAAGACTATAGAAAATAAACCAACATTTATTGTAACCAACATCCCCTGATGAACCCGCCCGCACGATTCACTTCTTCTTCTGGGCAGCCTTGGTGACCTTGGCTCCAGTGGGATCCTTCTTCTCCACGTTCTTGATGACTCCCACAGCGACAGTTTGACGCATGTCCCTGACAGCAAACCTACCAAGTGGAGGATACTCAGAGAAAGTTTCAACAACCATGGGTTTGGTTGGAATCATCTTAACAAAACCAGCATCACCGTTCTTCAAAAACTTGGGCTCCTTCTCAAGCTCTTTGCCAGATCGCCTGTCAATCTTGGTCATGAGTTCAGCAAACTTGACAGCAATGTGGGAAGTGTGGCAGTCAAGGACGGGGGCGTAGCCATTTCCAATCTGACCAGGGTGGTTCATGATGATGACTTGGGCGGTGAAGTTAGCAGCCTCCTTGGCAGGATCATCCTTTGAGTTTGAGGCAACATAACCACGCTTGAGATCCTTAACAGCAACATTCTTAACATTGAATCCCACATTGTCACCAGGATGAGCCTCTGTAAGAGACTCATGGTGCATCTCAACGGACTTGACTTCAGTTGTCAGTCCAGTTGGTGCAAAAGTCACCACCATTCCAGGCTTCAAGACACCAGTCTCAACACGTCCCACTGGAACAGTTCCAATTCCTCCAATCTTGTACACATCTTGAAGGGGAAGCCTGAGGGGCTTATCAGAGGGCCTCTTGGGCTCACTAATCTGGTCAAGTGCCTCAAGCAGAGTTGGACCCTTGTACCAGTCAAGGTTTGTGGACCTCTCAATCATGTTGTCTCCCTCAAAACCAGAGATAGGAACAAAAGGAATCTTGTCAGGGTTGTATCCTACTTTCTTTAAGTAGGAAGACACTTCCTTCACAATTTCATCATACCTGGCCTTGGAATACTTGGGTGTAGTAGCATCCATCTGTTGCAAAATGAGACAAGAACATTAATTAAAATAAAAAATCTCAGAATGAAAAAAGGGGCCTTAAAAGTCAAGACATAATTTACCTTGTTACAGCAGCAAATCATCTGCTTCACACCAAGGGTGAATGAAAGCAGAGCATGTTCACGAGTCTGTCCATCCTTGGAAATACCAGCTTCAAAACCACCAGTGGTGGAATCAATGATAAGAACAGCACAGTCAGCTTGGGATGTACCAGTAATCATGTTCTTAATGAAATCCCTGTGTCCGGGCGCATCAATAACTGTGCAATAATACTTGGTTGTTTCAAACTTCCACAAAGCAATATCAATGGTGATTCCTCTTTCACGCTCGGCCTTAAGCTTGTCCAGCACCCAGGCATACTTGAAAGACCTCTTGTTCATCTCAGCAGCTTCCTTCTCAAACCTCTCAATAACACGCTTGTCAATGCCTCCAAGCTTGTAAATCAGGTGACCAGTGGTAGTGGATTTCCCAGAGTCGACATGGCCAATGACCACAATACTGATGTGAACCTTTTCCTTACCCATCTTCCTTAAATCTGCAAAAAAATTCAGAGAAAAAGTTGTCGTTTCATCATACTTCAACACACCATATAAAGAAAAAAAATAAGTTCAACATTAAGGCCCTTGCCATCTACAAAACCTTTCAGAACCATATAAATATCAGATTATCTAAATACACATCATACAACAAGCTGAAAAACAGGTATGCTCAATCATAACGCATCAAACACAATATGATTCCAACAGATAAATAAATAGACAGCAAAGTTTATGGCACACCCATACATAACGCATGTTCAGCACACTGTGACGTATGTAGATCTATTCATCAGTAACCAAAAAACTTGAGCTTGAATCGATTAAAAGTAATAGTTAATAGATCTATTCATCAGTAACCAAAAAACTTTAGCTTGAATCGATTTAACTAACATTAAATAGATCTATTCAACAGTAACCAAAACCTTTCTTAAACCAAAAACTTTTACAAGATCTGGATCCAAAGATTTGAATATAACAAGCACATAAAAGCCCAAAACCAAAATAAAAAAATTCAAATAAAAAAAACACTTGAAAACACCATTAGCACCGTTATTAACAACAACTCGAACGAAAAAGAAGGAGAAAAAGCACATCCTACACACACAAAATTGATCTATGAAACATGGACAAAATTGAAAACAACAATAGATTCAGAAAATAAAAATTGCAAGCAACATAAACCAATAGAATACACATGAATCGAAGGAATAAAATCCAGAAAACGGTGGAAGAAAACGAACCTAGAAGAAGCTGCGCTAAAACCCTAGCCGCAAGAGAAGAAGAGTGAACAAAGGTGTGAAGAGAAGTAATGCGACGAGGGTTAGAGGGTTTATTTATAGCTACAACTCTTTTCTTCTGTTTACGAAAATACCCTTACTAATTTACCCTAGTTCCGTTTGTATCTTTCTCTGCTTTCGTAGCGACAATTGAAACGCTCGCTAAAAGCTCGTGCTTCTCACGTCTCGTGGTTTCGGATTAGAGTGAGTTTCACGCGCCTACTAGCGCGTGGATATTTGTTTTGGTGACGGTGCGGGAGGGTCCGAGAATGTTGTGAGGAAGGGTTGGGGAACGCGGCTTCTATTATGCGGCTGTGAAAACGACGCCGTACAGTGCAGTTGAATGCGTGGGAAGAGATTTTTCTCAAAAACCCTAGTGCGCGGCCATTACTCGATAATATTTATATTTATAATATTTATTTAGTTTTTATTTTAAGTATAATGGGAAGAGATTTTGTACTGTTACAATATTATAAATATAAGTTTTTTATATTATTATGCTTTATAATTTATTTTTTATTATTTATAATTTCACAAATTTAAAATTTAATTACAAATATAAATCTCATTGACTCTAGCAATGTATTTATTCAATTTGATAATAATTGTCTCATGAAAAAATACTTATAGTTGTTAAAAATATATATATGAAAAAATATATTACAAATATATATACATATATAATTTATATTTTAAATATATTATATCATTCCAATCTACGTATTTATATATCTATATCTATTATATCTATATTTTTATATCATATCATATTAAACACAATTGATGATAATGTTTCACAGCACACATGTCACCTAAAGATAAAATAAATCAATTAATATTATCTTTATGTACTAATTGATGTTGGATTCAAGGGAACTACTTAAAGAATGCAAAGGAATTGTGATTCAAGCATGAGTTTTTAGCTTTCAATATGCAATGGATGTCTTGAAGTTTAATTAGTGTGAAATGTGTAAGAGAAAAACAATTCTAATGATCCAAGTGCATTACATCCTCTCAAATCCTTTTTTTTCATCGACAGGTAGGGTGAATTCTAAGGTTCCTTATTCCGGTTGTTAAGCGGAAGAAGAGGGAGATTCAAAGAAACGTTTATCCTTTGATCAAAATAAAGATAAGCTCCGGAAGCTTGAAAGAATGAAAATTATTCCATTTATTTTTACAACTCTTTGAAAAGTTTTTTAAGTCCGTTCCGTAACGAGCTCGTGTAGTACTCGCCTCTCTCTCTAACAAAGGATTCAATCCATTAGCCGAAAGGGTCGAGGCAGGAAGGAGAACGCTATATATACAGATCATGAGTGAATAGAAAATCGAAAAATATGATTTTTTTTGAATTGTTGACCAACATTTGATTATAATTAAATTAATTGGATTCATAAAAATCACAAGGCTTTAGTTATTTGACTAAGTTTTTAATTTGATTCAAAGTGTTTTTGGAAAAATACATTTTATAATGTTGTAATCAATTATCTTAAAGACTTAATCGATTATTTTGTTCTTAGTCTATTTTGGAAAAGCTTTCGAGAACAATGTAATCGATTACCTATTGGTATAGTCGATTATTTGACCTTCGGTTTCATATAAACGGTCTTGTTGAACTCTTTAATCGATTATTAATGGGTAATAATCAATTACATAGCTATATATGATTTTAAGTTGTGCTGGAATAATCGATTACCAAAGTATCGTAATCGATTACACAGGCTTAATTGGAAAAGTTGTCTCTATGCTTTAATCGATTATCAAATTTTATAATCGATTACACTATATGTTAATGCTTACAAGTCTTCTTGGATTAATCGATTACCACATATATCGTAATCGATTACATAGTTCATTAAGCTTTTAGAGACTCCTGATTTAATCGATTACCACATTCTTGTAATTGATTACACAATGCATTTTGTTATTATGAGTTTTTTCTCTTAATCGATTATTGGACGGAATAATCGATTATTTTGCTCGTTGCTCATGCCCAAAAACTATGTTGAACACTTTAATCGATTACAAGGTTTATTTAATCGATTACATGAGCGTTTTAATCGATTATTAGGTGCGTTTAATTGATTACAATTAGTTACAAAAAATTGTTATAAATAGGATTGATGCTCAGCTTGTTTTCTAACTTTGTGGAACATTACCATACATATTTTATGAGCTAAAACAGTCTTGTGAGCATTCTAAAGTGTTTTCTATGGGTTTAATCATTTCTTGCTCCATTGTGTTTTGATCATGGGTGCTTGACTCATTCTTCGATCTTGAAACAATTTCAAGATTAAGGAAAGCTGTGCAAATTAATTTGTAATCATTCAACCTGATCTGGTAACTTCATCTTACATTGCATACATTGGATCATCAAGTTGTTTCTCTTCTTAATTTGATTGTAATTTTTGTTTTGGATTTTCTTTGTAATTTGGCTATTGTAATTGGGTTCTTACTTGAAACTAGAGAAGAAGTTTTCTAGGCGAAAGAACTGACTAGTGTTCTCATGTTATTGTCTCTTAGAATCTAATAGAGTTTTAGATTTATGTTCTTTATCTAGGGTTGATAAAGGGAGACATTGTAATTGATTGTAAGAACTGAAAATTATAATAGTGGAACTCTAATCTAGTGTTGATTGGAAGAAAACTGGATGTAACTTCTAGTGTTGAAGTAAACCAGTATAAATCTGATTGTGTTTTGCTTTTCTATTCCTTAACTCATTATATTCATTGTGTTCTTGTTTAAATTGTTTGACCAATAAAGTTAGTTTTGATCCATTGAATTCTTTGGAGCTGAGCTACTTGATTAAATAAGGTTTTTTGGTTTTGAAAAGTGATAAAGATCCTAAGAACTCTGATTTTAATTAAAGAAATTTTTAAAATACCAAGGTTTAACCAATTCACTCCCTCTTGATTAAGTGTGAGATATTCATATTCTTTACCATTGATTCAAATAATAATAATTAGTTTATTTCATATTAATAAATAAAAAATAATCATTATATTATTTATTTAAATTTCATATCAATATCAATTAATAATCTATTTTATTTTTATCCTTATTTTAATTTGATCCGATAATATATAAAAAATATTATTTCTATATGATTAATTTTAAAATTTTATTTTTTCTACAAAAATGCTATTAATTTATATTGATAAATAAATTTAATATTTATTCTCATTATGTATTTTTTTATCAAATTCT
>PYAF01006350.1:602427-639559 GCA_007407185.1 Glycine tomentella
TTTGTATGTTGCGTGCTTGGTGGTGAGCCAGGGTTAGGGAGGATTTCCAGAACCCTGAGTTTACTGAGACGTTTGTCTCACCCTGTGTGGGGTTTGTGGTTTTCAGGTGCTTCTTGTGGAGAGGAGCGACCTCAGGGCAGGAGGCCCTAGTGGACCTGATAGGATGGATGGGAGGCTGCAGTAGAAGACCAGAGCAGAGCTTCAAGAGTAGAAGTTGGTCTTAGATCTCTGTGTAGTTGTAGGATATGTGTATACCCGTTTCCTGTACATTTTATAATGTATGACCCAGCTGTGGTCTTGTTTTGAGCATGTATATGTATAGATGATGGGGATGTATATAAGTGTGTTTCCTCCTGATTATTTGAGTTATGTTTTATGTCATCTGCCTATATAGTTGTTTATGTTTGAACTGGATCAGCAGGGGCTTGTTTAGGTTTCTGTGTGTGGTTTTATATTTCATGCATAATGTAATCAAGAAAAACGATTCCATCGCTTCCGCACCGCGCTTAGTTAACACTGATAGCGTGTTATGTATATCATTGATGATAACATGCCGGAGACGACCGGGGTGTTACAGACACTATCAAACTATAGGGCCTCACTCTCTACGATGGAAGAACGCCATTCAAGAGGCCTATTTTAATCATCACAATAAATTCATAAACAGAAGACAATATACAAAAACATAGAAGATTGAAGACGAAAAAAGAAGAATACTTTCATTAAACTGATTGTCAGCATTACATGGCCTTCATGGCCCAAAGCTAATAAATTAAGAAATACAAAAGATGGCAGCCTAGACATTATCCCCATCGCTGGCACCCTCCTCAATGGAGTCAATCTCTTCCTCATCAACCAGGACTCCACCTTTCACATCCTTAAAAGGGTCGAAGAGACTCAAGTCAAGATCTTTAGCAAAGAGGCCAGCTTGCCTGACAGCCTTGAGGAAGCCATTTTCATCCTGCTACACAGCCTCCTGCTTGTAAATAGCCAGCTCCTCATCAAGCTCCTTGTTGACTGCCATCTCCATTGAAAACCTGAGCTCAGACTCCTTCAGCCTAGCCTCCAGGTCAGCCACCTTCTTGACAAGTTTTGCCTTCTCGACAGCTTCTCTGTCGACTTGGGCAGCCAATGCATTCTTCTTTCCTTGCAGCACCTCACCTCAGTTGGCCAAGTTGTCACCATCCAACCTGGTGCGCAGTAACTTTGACACGACACCACTTGTCTTGGCAAACAGTTGAAGGTTGGACCTAACCATTTCAGCAAGTGCCACAACAACACTTTTCATCTTGGAGTGCTCCACCTGCCAAACATTGCAAACAACGAACTTCAACTTGGACATTTCTTTTTCAAGAGAGGTTGCCTTATTCATGGCCTCTTGGTGGAGCTTCCTGTTCTCTTCCAAGATCGCCAAACTCCTCTGAAGAAAGAGCTTTGCAGAATTTGTAGAGTGTTGAAGACCAACCGATCGACCATATTAGATTTTTGTTAAACGGGGTTGGAATCCTTCTTTCAAGCAAATGCCCCACGCTCCATAAAGAATCAATTTCCCTTGAAACATGCATGAACTCAAGGGAGGTGACGGGGTGAGAAGAAGAAGAAGAAGAAAGGGAAGGCAAAGCATGGTAGGAATTGGTGGAGGAGGAGGTGCAATAATTGTCGACGCAACAACACTGACAGGTGCAAGAGGAGGAGGAGAAGCCGGAATGGCAATAGTTGGCACCGCTGGAGCAGGGGCCACCACTAGAGCTGGAGCCTGGACAGTGGATGGCAAAACACCAAAACTGGGAAGAAGCCCAACAAGAATCATTGCACGCAAGCTGCGAGGGGTTCAGGACTACTTTCGACCAGATGTCCCAACACCATCATCCCTTTTCCTCTTAGCCAAAACAGAGGGGAAGGTGTTGAGAATAGCAACAAAAACATCAGCAAGGCCAACCCCGACATTGGGTCGATCCTTTTCTCCAGCTGGAGGATGAACAGTGGCAGGTGGCACAACATTACCATTTGCACCCACATTCTTCACTAACGGTCTCCATGGGAAATTACCCATTATACGTACAAAGCGCACTGAAAAAAATTATATGTATCAAGCCAGGTCAAAATACACACACGAGAAGAGAAAAGAAGACAAAGAGGAATAAGGCAGAAAGACTTACTGTCTAAAGCAGAGAGGGGGTCATCTACCAACGACAATGACAAGATGGCTCGCGCATCCAAAGAAGCTACCAACTGCTTCAGGATCGCTTTGTCCGCCCTTTCCACTAGGGTCAACAAGTCTTCGTCGAATGACTTGAACCTGATGGGATCCGATTGCCGGTAGAATGGGAAGTAAGGCTTCTCATCCTGGTTAAACATCAGTGGCAGGTCATCTGCCATGACATCGCTGTCACGAACCTTGAAGAAACGGTCCTTGAAGCGACGGAAGACATTGGAGTCAACTTCAAACAGTTTTTTGGACACATTGTTCAAAGAAACCCAGCTTATCTTCCTTGTCAACTTCGTTTGAAAGAAAAACAAAAAGACCAACACACTTGAATGGATTTTGAAGAACGGACACAAAATATCTAACACCCTTACCTCTGCCCAACTATTGGGGTGAAGTTGGGAGGGTGTCAAGTTCAAGAAGTCCAAGAGAGCACACTGAAAATTGGAGAAGGGAAGAAGAAAACCCAGTACCTCAAACAGGCACTAGTACATGAGAAAGAAGGGCGGAGCACCTCGTGCCACCCTCAGAAAAGGAAATCATCACTCTCCCAAGCCTCAACAGTGATCTTATGAGAGTCTTTAGGTGCTGTAAAACGCAGTTGATGGCACATGGCATTGACATACATCAGAGAAGTAAGAGAAGATTTGTACTATAGAACATCTTCTCTGACCCACTCGTAGCCAGGCACGGCCGGAGTGGATGACGGCGACCCAACACTATGGCTACATCGCACGTGGGGAGAAGCTCGAGTGCTTCTACCACCACTCTTTTTCTTTTCTCTCGAGACAGCTGGAGGAAGAATGGTGGTAAGGGGCATGGGTTCCCTAGCTTGAGGGGCAGTGATATTACATTGTCGGGACTAATCAAAAACAATTTTACTAAGCTAATTCTGCAGCATAGAGCTAACTTAGGTCGACTCAGAGACACGATCAATATGGTTCTAGCTTTAAATCATTGGTAATAATAAGGGGGGATTTTTGTCGAACAATTGGTATGCGCAAAGTAAAACATGCAAGAACACAAATTAAAATTAAAGAACAATGCAGAAATTAACAAGATTATCAAGGATTGAAGTAAAACAAATTAGAAAGCATCAATCCAATTCACCAACCCAATCTATTCGAATCATCATCATTCCCGTAAATTGATTCTATCATGAACATTCATTCAATCTCAATAGAAGCAGTTCAATCGATTCTACTCCTAAATTGATTGAAACCACAACCTTAACTGAAATATCATTCAATTAATCTTGTGATTATCATTTGAAATTAAGACATGAATCCATAATCCTAATTCACTTTCAATCCTAAATGCATTCATAATCATGAAAACATAATAGAAATTGAAAAAGAAGGTGAACATTCAAGTAGAATTCGAAATACCGAACCAGAACTCCAATTCTTCTCTTGCTTGAGTTAGATCCTTGGATTGATTAATGATTTAGCCTTCCATGATGATCACCAAGGAAAGCCCTATGAAGTGAATGCAGAAAAATGGAAGAATAGCAAAATGGAAATGAAGAAGATGAAGAACAATGAAGAACACTTGAGAGAAAATGAAGAACAAGCTTTTGATTCTCAAAACTAAAGAAAGAAATATAAAACTTGTTTATTAAATTGTAAAGTGCTGTTCAAGTTTCACTAAAGTCACTAATATATTAGTGTCTAAGTTCTGAAAATAGAATGAGCCATAAACAAACTGATCGAGGTCGTACTCAATCAAATTATTACGATTTAAATGTAGTACTAGGAAGTGACTCCTAGGTCGTCTCTCAAGGATCAATTGTCTGCATTAGGGATTGAAAACGTTTATTGGGGGGTTTTTGGCAGAATGCGAGAATCTAAATTAAAACAGAAATAACAACTAATTGCAGTGATTAAAAACAAGTCAGACCCTTAGAACAGATTGCACCTCTAATATCCTTGGTTCACAAAAGATAATCTGTCCTGCTTAATCCTCATCAGTCCAGATTAATCAACTAAGCAAAGATTAACCTAAAACTTTATTACACGAATTAAGCAAACGTGAACCTCGTCAGGGCAAGCTCTCAGGATTAAGCAAACTGAGATTACTGAATCAATCAATATCAGAATCATTAAGCATGACTCTAATTCGAAAAATACAGAACATAAATCCCAACAAGGAAGAATCAAGCAGAAAACGAATTGCAATTACAGAAAACCTCCATTAAAGGGTTTGCAATCTGTCCTAGGGTCCAACCCTAGGATTTAGCCTTCCATTAATTCGAAATTAACAACAGAAACGTGAATTGAAACGAAACTGAACATTAATCGAAATTCAAATGCAAAGACGAAATTAAACAGAAACGAAAACGAAAACCTAAATCTAAATACTGAAAGCAGAAAGCAGAAAACAAAAACGAGATTAGAAGATGAAGCAGAAACGAAATTAAACACTGAAATTGAAACGCAGTTGTATTCTGAAAACAGAAAATCCAGACAGAACAAAAAACCCTAAAAACAAAGAAAAGCAGAAAACGAAAATGCTAAAAAAACCCTAAAAACATGAATAGTCTGTAGTGTTGTAGACGAAAATTAGTGTCTTGGCTGGTGTCTCTGCATGGGCACAATATTCGAAATATATAGAGTGACTGACCTAAACAAAAATGGGCTTTTCCTAACAGTTTTGGCCCAAAAAACGAAAATAAAATGCTGATGCCACATCCCAATCTTCAAGTCCATGCATTAATTCCAAGCCCATTTAATTATTAATCTGCCCTGAAAATTAAATTGGAATAATTAAACTTAAAATAATCCAAATTAATTAAAATCTGAATTATCGATCTAATTAAATCCTAAATGAGAAACAGTTTGGAATATAAATGTTTAAACACAATTTAGGGATTAAAATGAGTATAGAAAGATGAGAAAATAAAGGTAAATAGTGACTCATCACAAATCCAACAATCTAATTATTTACTATTTACAACCATAAAAATCAAATTCGCAGCACCAAAATTACAAGTGCAGAGGTACTAACTTCGAAGCTCAAAATGACCCTCAAAATGACAGAATTGGCCTCAGGCTATTTCTAGCAAACTTATAGATCTTTTCGTTATCTTTCAAAGGACTCCTAGAACGCTCCATTCGGAGATTGGTAGAACTCTATAGGCCCTACACAAGTCAGATACGTTAAGTGAGCAAAAATCCGAAAATATGCAACAATTAGCAATTAAGCCCACTTACTTGCCTAAGCCAAAAACTGAATTAGAATAGGAAAATAAAAGTCCAAAAGAGGTCAAACAAGCTAAGAATGATAGACAAAAATTTAACTAAAATCACTCTATCAAATTACCCCACACTTGAACATTTGTGCTCCTGGACAAAACTAAAAGAAAGACTAAGAGAAAAATTCAAACTAAAGTAGATAAAAAATTTAAAGAAAAAGTATGAACAAGGAACACATATTTTTCAATGGATCACAACAATGCTCAAAAGTGAGAGATGGAAAAATGGAAGAATAATATTGAGGTAACAAACAATTCATGAAAACATGATCACAAAGTGCAAAGTGAAAAAGTAGTTAAGTTTAGGATTAAGAATGCACCAAGGTGATAGAATCCTCTCAAAGGGTGACACTCAACCTCATATAATGTGTATGGCTTGTATTTACACTCAAACACCACATTAACTAGCACATCCAAGCATTGACAAACCTCTCATTCATTCAACTTGAAATACACATGCATCAAAAGATCAAAAGGACTTTATTAGCTTGTAATGAATGGCTTAGGAAAAGGTGGATAAGAAAAGGATATTTAGGCTAAAACTTAATAGAAAAGAGGGGCAATGGAGAGCAAGCCAACAAGATAAAAGAAGGGTAGAAGCAATAAGATGAAATTTAAAAGAATTTACAAGGATGAAAATGAACTATAACAACTTTTATTGCATATATTTTTTTTTCTTTGCTTGAACTTCTTTTTCTATGCTTATACACATTTTTTTTCTTTTCTTTGAACTTTTGCTATTTGAAATCTTTTTTTTCTCTTTTTATTTTCTTTTCTTTCAAAACAAAACAAATACAAAAACCCCACACTTGTTTGAAACCCACTCTCAAACGAATCTCCTCAAGCTCTTGCAACTGAAGCTTCCTTTGCATACCCACTTCATCAAATGCCATGTTGCAACTCTTCACTGCCCAATAAGCACGGTGCTCAATCTCCACTAGAAGGTGGCATGCCTTACCAAAAACCACCCTATAAGGAGACATCCCCAAAAGTGTGCGGTAAGCGATCCTATGAGCCCATAAAGCATCCTCAAGAAGCTTGCTCCAATCCTTCCTGTTTAGTTGCACTACCTTCTGTAACACTTGTTTGATCTCTCTGTTAAAAACCTCTGCTTGCCCATTAGTTTAGGGATGATAAGTTGTAGCAACTCTATGCACAACCCCATACTTCTAAAGCAAGGATGCAAATGACTGGTTACAGAAATGACTCCCCTGGTCACTGATAATGGCTTTAGGCACACCAAACCTGCAAAAAATGTTGGATCTCACAAAATCCACAATAACTTTAGAATCATTAGTTCTGGTGGCCTTAGCCTCAACCCATCTAGAAACATAATCAACAGCAAGCAAAATATATGAAAAATCATGAGAAACAGGAAATGGACCCATAAAATCAATACCCCAGACATAAAAAATCTCATATAAAATAATGGGTTGTTGAGGCATTTCATGTCTATGTGTAATTGTGCCTCCTGCTCTCTGATACTGCTCACAAGTGGTGGTAAAGTGATGAACATCTCTAAACAAGGTGGGCCAAAAGAACCCACAGTTTAATACTTTCCTAGCGGTCTTCTAAGGACCAAAATGACCTCCGGTAGGTGTGCTATGACAAAATTGAAGAATAGACTGAATTTCATGATCAGGCACACACCTTCGGATCACTTGGTCACTACCAAACCTCCACAAATAAGGATCATCCCAAACATAATATTTAGCATCACTCTTAAGTTTATCTATTTGGGACCTAGATGCATGAGGTGGAACAACAGATGCAACAAGGAAATTAACAATGTCAACAAACCAAGGTGTGACATGCGATGAATGCAAATGCATCAAATGCTCATCAGGAAAATTATCACGAATGGGAAAGGACTCAAGAGGTCCCTCAATCCTGCTCAAGTGATCAGCAACCAAGTTTTCTGCACCACTTTTGTGCTTAATCTCAATGTCAAATTCTTGAAGAAGAAGCATCCACCTGACCAATCTAGGTTTAGCATCAGGCTTCTTCAACAGGCATTTCAAAGCTGCATGGTCAGTAAAGACAGTGATATGGGAGCAAAGCAAGTAAGATCTAAATTTATCTAAAGCAAAAACAATAGCCAAAAGCTCCTTCTCAGTGGTGGTGTAGTTAACTTGGGCTGCATCCAAAGTGCGTGAAGCATAAGCAATAATATGGGAAAGTTTACCAACTCTTTGTGACAAAACAGCCCCAAGTGCATAATTAGAGGCATCACACATGAGCTCAAAGGGAAGCTCCCAATTTGGCGGCTGCGTGATGAGAGAGGTAGTCAGCTTCTTCCTTAATCCCTCAAATGCCTCTTTGCAAGGCTGGTCAAATGTAAAGTCTATGTCCTTTTGGAGAAGCTTGGACAATGACAATGCAATCTTACTGAAATCCTGAATGAATCTCCTATAAAAACCGATATGTCCAAGAAAGGAACGTACTTCCCGCACATAAGCGGGGTAAGGCAAAGAGGTAATCACATCGATTTTTGCCTTATCGACCTCAATACCTCTACTAGAGACCAAATGTCCTAGAACTATACCCTCATGCACCATGAAATGACATTTCTCAAAGTTAAGAACAAGGTTAGTACTAATACATCGGTCAAGCACTCTAGAGAGACTATCCAAACATGCATCAAAAGAGAAACCATAAACAGTGAAATCATCCATAAACACCTCCATGCAACTCTCTAATAAATCAGAAAAGATGCTTACCATGCACCTTTGGAAGGTGCCAGGTGCGTTGCATAGGCCAAAAGACATTCGGGTGTAAGCAAATGTGCCAAATGGACAAGTGAATGTGGTCTTATGTTGATCCTCTGGTGCAATATGGATTTGCATGTAACCAGAAAAACCATCAAAAAAGCAATAATGTGATTTACTTGCCAACCTATCTAAAACTTGATCAATGAAAGACAGCGGAAAATGGTCCTTGCGAGTGGCCTGGTTGAGTCTCCTGTAATCAATGCAAACTCGCCAACTATTGACCACTCTAGTCGAAATCAACTCATTATCTTGATTCTTCACAACTGTGAGACCCTACTTCTTAGTGCTATCTGAGATGGGATAAATGATCTCTGTAGCTAGTAGCTTCGTCACTTCCTTCTTCACCACATCAAGAAGTATCTGATGCATGCAGATGGAAGGATTAATTCCAGGAAGATCAGCAAGTGTCCATCCAATGACCTTTTTGTGGCCTCTCAAAACATGCATCAACCTCTCTTCATGCTCCAGTGGCAGACTACTAGATATGATAACTGGAAACTTCTAAGCATCATCTAAATATGCATACTTGAGGTGCTCAGGTAGTGATTTCAGCTCCAAGGAAGGGGCTGAATAGTGGAAGGTAAGGAAAGACTAGGGGCTGAGGGAAGTGGGATAGTAGGTTCAGAACTTGTATCTATACCTGGAGCACAATCAGAGTGAAGTGCGGAGGAAATTTCTGCACAAATGCTACACATAGCAGCAGAATCATCACAGGTACAATTACAAGAACCAAGATCAAAGTCAGAAAAGTTAGAAGAAAAATCAGAAAGTAAGTCAGAAATATCTACACTATCTATTGCAGCATCAATGATATCAAGAAGAAAAATAGAATGCTCCTCTACAGGATGTCTCATAGCCTCAAAAATGTTAAACTGGACAATGTCATCACCAAACTCCATAGAAAGAGTTCCTGCATGCACATCAATTTTGGTCCTGGCTGTCATCAAGAATGGTCTCCCTAGGATCAAAGTGGAACCATGGTTGGAAGACTCATTCTCCATATCCAAAATGTAAAAAATCTGCTGGGAAGATCAAATTATTAACCCGTACTAGCACATCTTCAATAAGTCCAAGTGGAAGTGCAACACTCCTGTTGACTAAGTGGATGATAACGCCAGTGGGTTTCATTTCACCAAGGTGTAGTGCTCTGTAAACTGATGTGGGCATGACATTAATGGAGGCTCCAAGATCACACAAGGCATCTGCAAAAATAATATCTCTAATGGTGCATGGGACAGTGAAAGTGCCAAGATCCTTGCACTTCTGTGGCAAGGTGGATAATGGAATGTCATGAACAATTTCGCCCTATATCAGTGTGGAAACATTTCTGCCCATCTTCACTTGCTCATTTCCCTTAAGCTTCCTCTTGTGGGTGCACAAGTCCTTGAAGGATTTTGCATATTTTGGAACCTGTTTGATGGCATCCAAGAGGGGAATGTTGACTTCCACCCTCCTGAAAGTCTCAAGCAGATCAAAATCAAGCTCCACTACTATCTTTGCAGGAATGACTCTAGAAGGAAAATGTAAGGGAATCTGTTTTGGTGCAGAATCTATTTTGGCACCATCATCAACTTTTTTACTAGCACCAACATCAATTTTAACACCAGCATTTGGAAGTTCCGTGCCACTCCTCAAGGTAATAGCACTCACATTCTTCAGATTAACAACTGGTTGTGCTGGAAGGTTACCAGAACCTTGCTACTGCATTTGGTTGACAATTGTAGCTAACTGTCCAATCTGAGTCTGCAGGTCCTGGATGGTAGCACTGACATGTTGTTGAAATTGGAGATTGTTGGTTGTCATTTACTTCATTAAATCCTCCAAGGAAGGTCCAGAACTAGCCTGCACAGGTTGTGGAGGTGTAGGTGCAGGTGCAGGTGCAGGTTGTTGGAATTGTGGCTGTTGTCTAAAAGGAGGAGGTTGGTATTTGGTGGTGGCAGGCTGGAAGGGTTGTTGTGGAGGTCTAAAGGGCTGCTGTTGTTGTGGACCAAGATCATACCTCAAATTTGGATGATCTCTCCAACCAGGATTATAAGTGTTGGAGTAAGGATTATACTACTGTTGAGGTCTGAATGACTGGCCAAGTTGCATGGCAGAAACTTCAGCAGGTTGTTCTGTCTCTTGGAGAGTGGGGCATGCATCTGTGGGATGATCAGGGGCATAACAGATACCAAAGAGCCTTGGTTGATTGGCTGCCATCACATTCTGTTGTTGCCCAATAGCAAGCTGCCTCACAAGGGATGTCAACTCAGTCAATTTGTTCTCCAATCTTTGATTGTCAGCAACCATTGAAACATAAGCTTCATTTGCGGCCATCACCTTGGATGTTGTAACTCTAGCATCAAATTGTTGATAGTTGGCTGCCATGTTAGAAATCAACTGCCTTGCAGCAAGATGAGTCTTGTCCATCAGAGTGCCTCCACTAGCTGCATTTATCATACTCCCATCCATCAACATCAATCCTTCATAAAAGTACTGAATCAGTAATTTCTCACTGATTTGATGGTGAGGGCAGGTAGCACACAGCTTGTTGAATCTCTCCCAATATTCATACAAAGACTCTCCAGGAAACTGCCTTATGCCACAAATTTCCTTCCAGATGGATGCTGTTCTAGAGGCAGGGAAGAATTTCTCCAAGAATCTTCTCTTCATGTTTGTCCAAGTGGTGATAGGATCTGGTTGAAGGTCAACCAATCCATAGCAACACCATCCAAAGAGAAAGGAAATGCTTTCATCTTGACATAATCCTCATGAACATCATGTGGTCGCATGATGGAACACACCACATGAAATTCCTTAAGGTGTTTATGTGGATCTTCACCAGCAAGTCCATGAAACTTAGGAAGCAAATGGATCAGGCCAAATTTTAGCTCATAACTGACCTCAGTCTCAGGATATTGAATACATCAAGGTTGATAAACGACATCAGGTGTAGCTAACTCCTTAAGAGTTAGGTTGTTATCAGCCATGATATCAAGATGTGTAGAAGTAGAAGGAGTAGAAGTAGAATCAGAATGAAAGTCAGAAGATGCTATGCTACTGTCTAAAACTACACTATCAAAGTCATCTAACCTAAGGTTTTGTCTATTTAATGTCCTATCTATCTCAGGATTAAATGAATGAAATTCACTTGATGTGGACCTAGTCATACACAATGCAACTCATAAAGGATAATAAAAAGCACAAAAACAACCCTAAAAAGTTTATACAAAAACTAAATTTTAAAATTCCAGACTCTTTTTTTTTTTTACGCCCGCGCGATCAGGGTGGAAGGTTTGGGAAGTTCGCGCGATCGGCGTGGGATCTGCACGATCAACGTGGAATGGCAGAAACTACGGCGCGACTAGCGCCGGTCTGGCGCGATCCTCGTGGAATGGTCGAACCTATGGTGCGACTAGCACCGGTCTGGTGCGATCAGCGCCAGGACTTCAACAGAGGCCTCTGGGTTCGAATTCTGGGCGCGATCAGCGTGGATGGTTACGCTGGTAGCGGCAGCTGGGCGTTCTGCTCTATTTTTCTGGGTTTTCCTCTGTTTTTATGGGTTTTCCTCTGTTTTTATGGGCAAACACAAAGCTAATGCGGCAACCACAAGCACATAATCATGTAACAAGCATAGTTGTGCAACAAAACGTAAAAACGCAAGAATTAAAACTACTTCTATGAACTAATTGCAATGAATTAAAGCTAGCACACAATGAACCGTATCCCCGGCAACGGTGCTAGTTTTGATATTACGTTGTCGAGAAGCATCAAAAACAATTTTACTAAGCTAATTCTGCAGCACAGAGCTAACCTAGGTCGACTTAGAGACACGATCAATATGGTTCTAGCTTTTAATCATTGGTAATAATAAGGGGGGATTTTTGTTGAACAGTTGGTATGCACAAAGTAAAACATGCAAGAACACAAATTAAAATTAAAGAACAATGCAGAAATTAACAAGATTACCAAGGAGTAAAGTAAAAAAGATTAGAAAACATCAATCAAATTCACCAACCCAAGCTATTCGAATCATCATCATTCCCATAAATTGATTCTATCATGAACATTCATTCAATCTCAATAGAAGTAGTTTAATCGATTCTACTCCTAAATTGATTGAAACTACAACCCTAACTGAAATATCATTCAATTAATCTTGTGATTATCATTTGAAATTAAGACATGAATCTATAATCCTAATTCACTTTCAATCCTAAATGCATTCATAATCGTGAAAACATAATAGAAATTGAAGAAGAAGGTGAACATTCAAGTAGAATTCGAAATACCGAACCAGAACTCCAATTCTTCTCTTGCTTGAGTTAGATCCCTGGATTGATTAATGATTTAGCCTTCCATGATGATCACCAAGGAAAGCCCTATGAAGTGAATGCAGAAAAATAGAAGAATAGCAAAATGGAAATGAAGAAGATGAAGAACAATGAAGAAGAACACTTGAGAGAAAATGAAGAACAAGCTTTTGATTCTCAAAACTAAAGAAAGAAATATAAAACTTGTTTATTGAATTGTAAAGTGTTGTTCAAGTTTCACTAAAGTCACTAATATATTAGTGACTAAGTTCTCAAAATAGAATGGGCCATAAACAAACCCAAGAATCTAATTATTTACTATTTACAACCATGAAAATCAAATTCGCAGTCCAAAATTACACGTGCAGAGGTGCTAACTTCGAAGCTCAAAATGACCTTGAAAATGATAGAATTGGCCTTGGGCTATTTCTAGCAAACTTGTAGATATTTTTGTTATCTTTCCAAGGACTCCTAGAATGCTCCATTCGGAGATCAGTAGCACTCTATAGGCCCTGCACAAGTCAGATACATTAAGTGAGCAAAAATCCGAAAATATGCAACAATTAGCAATTAAGCCCACTTACTTGCCTAAGGCAAAAACTGAATTAAAATAGGAAAATAAAAGTCCAAAAAAGGTCAAACAAGCTAAGAATGATAGACAAAAATTTAACTAAAATCACTCTATCAGGCAGCAGGAGGCATCACCCTCTGACGGAGGCCAGAAGAACCCTCTCTGACACTACGAGAGTCTGCGTTCCTTCTCGTGGAAGATGACTCATCGTCAGGAGTTTCCCGATGACTCTCCTCCTTTAAGGAGTCACTCATAAAGATAACCTCACACATAAAGGACTGCTCAATCGAGGCCCCTAAATTGCTACCTCCCAAACCCATAGCGGAATCGGAAATGGGAGACACATACATCTTTGAAAACAAGAAAATGTACCTTAGAAGTAAAAGAATAAGCAAGAAGGAGACCAAGAAAGCAGAAAAGGTTCGAGAAATCAGAAAAGCAAGAAGACAGGTATGACGATGAGGGAAAATGTCAAACGTCCCCTCCATTTAAATGGATGCATAACTTTTTAGTTAATCGCGGGACTTAAAATGACTCCCTTGAAATCCACACCACGACCTAACACCACTCACCCACTATCGCACTTCTCTAGTACGTGCCCACTCCCTGAGTGACATGTATGCACGAGTATGGCAAGTGTGCTACACGCACCTATGGAAAAGATAAGCCTAACGCTTGCTTTCAATACATTCTGCAACGGTCAAATAAAGGCAAAATGTCCAACCTGGACACCTTACTTGCCTAACATGTCCAACCTGGCCCTAAGTCTCTTAGAACTATGAATGAAGATTTTGATAGTTGCTTTGGTGTTTTTCTTCAGCTCCCCTCTTGATGATGCCTTCAGGAGTGAGATACAATACAAAATTGGCTTATTCAGTTTGTTCATATAAAAATAAATAGTTATTTTCGTAAATCTTTGTCAAACATCTTTTACATATCTTCTTAACAAACTGTCTAGGTAGATTGGTTTTTAGGAGTGACCCTAGTTTGTTTTATGACAAATTATATTTTTGGTTTAATTTAATGTAACCCTTGTCGGGTAGTATGCTATTTGTATTTTTTTAATTGTAAATCAATTTCTGGATTATTGGTTTTGATTTTGACTACATTAGTTACATTCTTAAAATGATGTCCGGAGAAGAAGCAAAAAACTAGGAAACGGGATACATACATACATACATACATATATATATATAATTATAATTATATATGTATTTTACCTGGGACATTTGCATAGAATACAAATATCGCTCTATCTGGAATCGTTAATCGTGTGGAAATATTACACATCAATTAATTGGTGGAATTGTGTAACTAGGTCATAATCTTGAGATTTTGATTCACTCATCTCTTATAGAAGGTGTGGACTCATTCCCTAAGAGTAATTCTAATTTGATACTCTTCTTATTTGAGATGTGTGTAAGTTAAAATATATTTTACGAAATAATTTAAAATAATGACGTATACAAGTTTCAAAATTGAGACTTTTGTATTATTAACAGAACACTCCAGCTAATTGAGCTAATAAGTCAATTATGTTAAAAAATAATTAATGTCAATATATATAACACCAAAATTTTTAATATAATACACATATAAATTTACATAATAAATTTTATAACAATTAATTTTGATCTAATAATTAATATATTTTTTACATATAAAAATCATAGTTTTAATTAAAAATCATAGGTTTAATAAAAATTTATAGATTTAATAAAAATTTATATGTGTATTTACAAACCGGTAAATTTTTATTTAAAACTATGATTTTTATATATAAAAAAATACAATAATTATTAGATAAAAATTAATTATGTAAACTTAACCTTACCCTTTGTATACTTGTATTACACCTTGGTAACCGGGGACATGGTTTCAAATATGGAAACATTCATTTTACATATGCAAGTTGTTCTTACCAAAATCTGGAATTGCCACACACAAGGGTGGATGTGATCCAGATGGGTTCCAGACTCTAAACGTCGGACAGTGAGTCGACCTTATTAAGGAGGGGGAACTGCAAAAAAAGGAGAGGACTCCAACACTCAAATAAGTATATCAAATATATGACAATGAAGCATATAGGAGTGTGGCTATCCGAGTAAAAAGAGTCTCGGGATATGAATGAAGCTGTCGTGTGTGGCAAATCCAAGGTGTGTCAATGTGTATGAGTGTGTAGAGAGGTTTGATAGAACCAATATTTATAGGATGAGCATGGGCCTTGGGCCTTTGTTGATAAGATAAACAAATAATTGCAGGTTGTTATAATTCATTATATTAGTTTTTTTTGTTTTCTTCGTTTATAAGTGATTATGGAGAAGTTTATATAAACAGAATCGTAGATATTGTGCTCCTTTGGGAATTGCTCAAGTGGCAATGACATCCCCACACACTACCTTCCCCTTCCATTACTTACTGTAACCGCAGCAGCATCCTTATTGTAAACCATTTCCACCTTAGGAGGATCAGAATGCCTTCTTAAATTAGCAGCAGAAGAATGAGAGAAAGAAAGACGCTTCCTTGCAGAAACAGAACCACCACCACCTTTTTTTTCAGGTGAATGCCTTATGGTTTTGGACCTGGCCTTTGCTGAACTTGTGGCTGCCATGTAACTTGGAATGGCAGGTGAGCTTGCAAGGCTATCATCATCTCTCACTGAGGATCCTGCAATGCTGTGTCGGCGGTAGCGCTCCGACTGAACACTAAACATGCTTATTGAGTCCTCATCTCCACCCCAAACACTACTACCCTTTGTTGAGCTTGATGGCCTTGCTTTTCCATTAGTAGATGGTGCCTTTGAAGGGGAACTTTGAGGGGCAGGTCTTCTTGCTTTTGAGCCAAAAAGGGAAGGTTTTTTACCTTGGAGAGAGTACAATTTGGTGATTTGCCCTACAGACACGGCACTGCTCGCTGCACTCTTCACAGATGCATGATCATTGTGATCCCCCACAGTGCTATGGCCATCCCATGGCCTAGTAGCCATCCATCTCTCTAGCCAACTCCACCCCCATTGGGGATTGTTTGGATCCATAAATGTTGGATTTAATGACTTTGAAGGGCCCTTCCATGTTTGCTGTTTGAGAAAGTAATTAGTTCTTAGTTATACATAATGAAAAAACAAGAGTTCTGTTGATCAAGATTTGTAAGTCAATCAAAAGCATCCAAACAGATTTATAAGAATACATATAAAGCTGCATCTAAAGCCATACTAATATTGTCAGTTGTCACTAAGTAAGCAAACAACCTTAAAGCAAATGACTATTTTATAAGATCAGCATGCAGAGAATGCAAGGTGCAATAGCATTCTTATATGAATTGGTTTTAATTAATTGGATATCTTTTATCTGGCATTGCAAATAGATCCTTCAGAAATGCATTAATAAGCAGTGTAATATTATAGAACTGTACCACGGTAATATTTATTTCCTATAGCATATCTGTAGAATCACTTGAAAAATGGTCTTTCCATAACTTTTTTTAATTAAGCTGATTCATAATGCACCTTTTTTAAGAAAAAACTGATAAATCTTACCTAGTTTAACTTTATTTTTGTTATAGAATTTTCATACACAAACAAATGTTGTATTGTTATGTTTCTTCGGCTATTTTGTGAATAATTAGTGAACCGATCAACTGACTTTATGTGAGAATGGAATGTGAAACTGGATTTATTTTTTCTGATCCACTAAAATCCAAAACAGAATAAAAAAACATGAATGAGGTAGTCTTGCCACCTGATGTGAGAATGAATAGGCCAAAGCTCTCTCTCTTCTCAAAGCAGCTTCTTGCCTGTGCAACAATTTTGCTTCAATTTGCTCCTTTGACTGCGAGCTATCATCCCATTCTTCTCCAACCTGTTGTAAAAGCATTTGCCATTTCAATACATATTTAAAGAGAAGCACTCATCATCACATATCTTCCATGTCAAGCTCTTGTTTTAAGATGAAAAATTACACATTCTTATCCAAAACAAAGACTCAAAACCACTGAACAAGTCATTGGCAGAAGTAAATTAAAAACTATTCTAGATCATGCTTTTCCTGAGAAATGTTTCATACAATTACCTGCCAATGATTAGAGAATCAGCATATTTACATCTAAATCAACCCAAGAAAACATTAAGCTTAGTTCATTTAAGAAAATCGAATTCACTAATCTTGAGCAGTAAAACAAAGGCCTTCTAGAGAGCACATCAATCACACTGGTTCTTAACATACACTGCTTCATAAGTCATAACTGAAGAGGAAAATATGCACAAAATTCTTACAGCAGCGTGCAACTTCTCAAGTTCTTTTTCATGTTTCTGCTGTAGTTGGCGCTGAAGAGCTTGGTTTTCTTCGGACATTCTAATTCTCCTTTCACGAATCTGAGACTGTAATCTTGCTAGAGTTTGCATGCTTCGTAGGGTGCTAGCTGCTTGCCGTTTAACAGATTGCCCTTGTACTAATGTTTTCAACCTCACCAAACCTCTCAACGCACGCAATGCCCTTCTTGCCTATAAGTCCCAAAACAAGAACCATTCATTATATATGCAACATAAAGCAACTTTAGTTTAAACACAAAATGTATTCCTAATGAAAGAAGCTGTTTCGCAAAAAGTGATACACCTTTGAATATAATTATAGCATACATCTTCACATCCTATTAACAAAAAAAATTTAGTTGATAACCATGCAATTAAATCTAGTGGTACAAAAGGAAATGAAACAATTTAACATCATCTGGAAATTAATACAACAAATGTAAAATTTCTCCAAATCCATGGAACTTTCTCTTCATGGAAAATCCTGCAGAGCCTGCTACTACTTTTAGCATAATATAACCATATTACTGCACTATTTGACATAATTGTAATTTATGGCAACTTCTCAATTTCCCTCTTTTTTTTATGTAATTACTATTGTACGCATCATTACCATTATACTGTATTATTAGGTATCACCTCTTGTAATGTAGATAGCTGAATATAGTACATTATGGCCTGTTTCAATGAACCTCTCAATAAATACTTATAGGAGAAGAAAAAAGATAAAATGAATGAGTTTCTCCCATAAGTTAAATCCAAATTATGTACTTCAATTTTTATAGAAATTTTTTCATTTAACTTCTTCAAAAGAGCGATGTATAAATTAGTTTCAACATACGAAGGAAGTTTATTTAATGTTATTTCTTAATTTCTTCTATTATAAGTACTTGTTGAAAAGTATAAAAGACAAAATTGATATGCGTCTATTTCTGCAGCTGTCTCTATCATATCAATAACATTTGCTTAATCAATAAAAACCATGAAGAAGAGATGTAGACGTTTATGGTATATAATATAACCGGTTTCATTCTCTCTTTTGCCATGAAAAGAAAGGACATTCATGTTGCAAATCTGTAAACTGCCAGCTTCAACTACCTTATATAACATAGGATGAACAAGCTTTGTCCAAAAGATGGGTGAGATTTCTTTTTTTTTTTTTTTTAAACGGTAGCTTGTGACTGCATGGTTCTAAATTACGGTTGCAGTTTCGTTATAATTCTTGTTATTATGGAAAATTAAGGAGAAATGCGGCTGATGCAGACACAATCACAGTTGCAATGCGGTTGCTACAAGTCCAAAAACCTCTACATTGCGGTTCCAATTGCAGATGCGAACTGCAATATAGAACCAATTGTGACTGTATATGCACCAAAGTTCAAATAAAAAGGAAAAGAAGTAAATCAATACCATATATCCACGGAATGCGGTCTGAACCTTGATGGCTGCAGTTTCCTCCTTAGTCCTTCCAGTGTAATGTGGCATACTTGTGAGACGAACAACCTCGGCAGCAGCCTGAGCAGCGGCAACAGCAGCCTCTGCAGCAACAGCAGTGGCAAAAGCCAAAGAAGCAGCATGTTTGCTCTGTTCCTTCTCTGCCTCAATTAATTTGACATCTTCTATTGGTGGAAGAACAACTGCTGCTTCTGCATCCTTGTCACTGCTTGCTTTCTTTGACTTGTGGCTTTTCTGCTTTTTCTTTTAATGCACAAAAATAAAAGGGTTGTTTGAATTAGAAACTGTTCCTGAAAATCAATAAATTAAATTGAGAAATACTAGCAAAACACACTTCGATCCTAAAATTTATTGAGAATAAAAAATCGTGGATCTTACTTCGTATTTAATAACCTTCACTGGTGATTTTTTAGTTTCCAACAAAATTTAGACAAATTCTGAAGTACTCTTGAAAAGTAAGGATTTGGTACTTTTATATTGGAAAGTAAGCATTCAACTATTAGCCCAAAAAACAACAGTACCAAAACCTTTAGATTTCTCTTGATACCATACAGAGTGTATAAGAAAAGTGTGTTAAAAAATGTACTGCTAGTAATGGTAATTCTGTTTCCTTTTTCAATGCATATAATAATTAAATTAAACCTTGTCTTTTTTGGAATCTGAACTGAAAACTTTCTTCACTGCAGAAAACCAACTTCCTTTTTTCCCCATTTGCAATTCCTGTTGCTTTGATAACAAAGGAAAGACAAATTAGATCTTAATAACACGGTTAAAAACCTCATATTTCTATAAATGTGCTTTGAATTCCAAGCACACCGTTAAAAAGAAAACACAATTCATGCATAGAATGGGGGATAGGAAACTGCCATGGAAACGTCAACAAAGACTCAACCGTAACTTCAAGCTCTGGAAACAGATCTACGACTAACGTGTCTGATTAAAAAAATAATCAGTAATAACTGACAAGAACAAGAAACTGAAACTAAATCGCAAAAACGCCACTCAACAAAGAAAAGTAAAAGGCTTTCATCAAATTTGTTAATGTGGTGAGAACAAATGGATAAGAACCTGTTTCTAAATCTCCTCTTAATAGAAAACTAACAAAAATAAAAATAAAAATGTAAATTTGGTATGCTGTTGTCAAATGAAGAAGAACCCAGATATGTCATAGTTTCCAACTTTGAAAGAGAAAAACTATCAGAGAATGCAAATTAGTATGCAATGGACAACTGGAGAAGAATCCATAATATAGTATAATACAAAAAGGAGAAAGAAAGGAAACTATGAAACACAGTACAAAACTTCCAATTTTGAAGGCCAAAAAACAACAAAAATGGACAAAATGGATAAAAATGACGACCCAAATGAAGTGGAAAAAACATTCCAAGACCTTTGCGTGAGAATCCCAGAATCCTGTAAATCAAATTCAAAGGTACACTTACTTGGTATGGCAGAGTAATAGAGCAAGCTGAGGCCCACAACAAGAGAAGAAGAGAGAGAGAGAGAGAGGGACCAGATCTTGCCTTGAAGGAGGAAACTTCAACTACCGGAAATGTAACATAACGATATCCACATGCTAACTGGGTCCCAGTTCTGTTGTGTTTGCTGATTTTAATGTTAAATAACAGACAAACTAAACAAAAACAAGAACAACAGTTACACCAAAAGTAGCACAAAATGTAATAAAAGAAAGAAATGCAGGCAATAGATTTCTTTAGAGTTTGACAGAAATGTACTTTCTGTGTAAAATACATTATATAACCAACTTTTTAGACTTTTGGATACAGCTAGCGGTACACATTATATTTCTTTAGTTTTTTTTTTTTAATTTAAAGTTATTATCTGAGATATTTTATTTGATATGTAATTAATTCTTTCACTTATTTCTGTCAATTTTAAAATAGATTTTTCTTTAAAATATTTGGATGAGTAATATTTAATGTTTAAATATTTTGATTTTATCAACTTATTTTTTTAAATACTATTAATAGTTTTTATACTGTATGAAAATAAATACAATATGAAATTATTCTTATGGGTAAATTGTTGAACCCTAGCTATGCAAGCTTTGATTAAACAATTTAATCAATATCATATTATGTTTTTTTTTTCTTTGTGTGGATATCCTCATAAAATATAAGTTAAAAAATAATCTTAATATTAAAAATGATGGTTAAGACTTAACTGAAACTCTCTCTTAAGTAATTAAAAAATCTAAGACAATTAAAATCTTGACCAAGGTTATCAAATTCGAGAGTTTACATAAATTCGATTCATAAATTTATAAGAGTTAATTTTATATAAAAAATGTTAACATACCTATAAATAATATAATAATTTAACAATAGAAGTATGTGTTATATTTTATTTAGTGTTAATTACTACTTTTTTGTTGACTATGGTATTGGTATGAAGAAGCTCTATCGAAAGCGGTGACTAACCTTCGTCGAGACCATGAGCGCACACAAGGTGAATATTCTCTAGTGTTAATTATTATTATTTAGTTTATTATATCATATGGTATGCTTTAAATAGTTTATTATATTTTTTATTGCTATTATTATTTAGTTTATTAATTTTATTATATGCCAAGTTTTTTTTGTCAAGATTATGTTTATTTTAAAACAAACAAAAAGAGAACCTAAGTGAAGCATAAAATAGAGGTCCCACAAACTAGAACATAGAAAGACATCCAAGCATTGGTCTCATGTCATTTGGTCCTTTGGATGGTCAAATTCGCTTTTGATGTCTTCGTGAGAGTTGTATGAAATTCTATCCTTGACATTCAGGCATTGGTTTCATGTCATTTGGACCGCTACAACATAAGCAATCTTCCAAGCATTGTCTTGATGTGGTGAATAAAATGAGGTGTTCTTCATACATTAAATGCTCCAATGGCTTCAAGACTTCAGATGAAGAACAGAGTAAATAATCTACTCATTGAGAGACAACTGACACTTGAAGACAAAGGCTTAAAATAGAGGAAGCTTTGAAAAAACAAGACACGAATCAACTTGCACGAAAACATTCTTCCATTCTTTCTTGTAAAGCTTTCTATAAAACTTTGTATAGCTACTAAGCTCTCAAACCCCTTATATACCTTGAGAGAAAAGACTAAAAGTGTTGAGTGATATATCCGTTTATAAGATAATCACATCTTAGTCATTATGCAAACTTCCAACAAATCTTGTTGATTTGCTTAGAGTTAGTAGTGGCTTGATAGGACAAAGAATATTGGGTTGAAGTAAAGCCTTGATAGAGCTTGTCTTTGTAAGAACTAGTAGTGACAGTGAAGAATACTTGTAACTTTTGATGAGTTAGTAAAAACTTGGTGGGTTGCCAAGAATTAGACATAGTCTCGGGGTAAAGACGAATCAGTATAAACTCTTGTGTTTTTTTTCTTTACTACTCTTCTTTGTGTTTTACTAACAAATAGTTTGAATTTGTTTTGATCTGATAAAGAAAACCATCGTGTAATAAATCTTTTTTCCATATTCTTTATTTGTTTTCTGAAAAATGTGTATCAGATGATAAACGTGTTTTTTGTTAAAAGAAAAAGTTTAAAATTTCTAAAAACACAACTCAACTTCTGTTCTTGTGTTATTTCCTTCTACAACAAATTTGTTGGGTTTAAGATTAAAAAAACACAAAATAGATAGGGAAGAAGATGATAGAAGAAGAAGAGAGATAACACAAAGTAGTGTTATTGCATTAAACAACATTAACAATACAATGAAGTTTGGGTTCAGAAGCTCTCTCTTCTTTTGAACCCAGCTGACTAACTCTTTAGTAGTGGAAATCTAACAGAATATCAGAAAAATAGAAAACGGTTTCAACATGGAAAATTGTTAATTGAACCATCTAACAAACTAACTAAGCCTGTATTGGACACTCCCTTGTAATGCAACTGGATGCGCTCCACCAAAGTAGTTAAGTGGGCGACCAATACAAAAGAAAAATCAAAGAACTAGACTAGATGACCCATGTCATCCATTCACCTCTATCGTCCAACACCACCTTGAAGCATCGAACCAAAACAAGAAATAGTTTGATTTTGTATTTTTTAAATTTTACTAATTTCTTTTGGACCCGTGTTTAACTTTGAATTGGATTAATTCTTGGATTTGAACTTAAAATAGTTTGAAGAAGATCGTAAAATGGAGTTGCAATTATTGATTGATGGAGAAGTGGTTGAGGGTGCGGTTGGTGGTGGAAGGAGTTGGGTGTGAAAAGTGTGAAGAGGAAGCGATTAGTTTTTACATTTTACTTAAAATTAACAAAGTCATTTATTAGCCCATGCATTTTAACATAAATGATGCAAGAGTAATAAGTCATAAACCCACGAAAGGTTAATGTACTTTGTTCTTTTTCCTTCTTTTTTCTTCATCTTCTCTCTAACCAAACAAAATATATATCCATTTTTTATATTTAATTACACTTTTTGTATTACGAGTATCACAAATTAAGAATTATGCAAATTTTCTCTCTCAAGTTTCAATTGCACAAATTGGATTCTCCAAATATCATTATTGTGTAACATTGATCCCTTGTTAATATTTTGTTAAACATTTAATAAATTTTATTGATGTGACATTTAATGATGACGTGATCTAATTATATTCTAAATCTCTCTGTGTATTACAATCATGAGGAACCAAAAGTATTCAAATATGTCAAGTAACACATTATTTTCTAATATCATATTAACAAAAAATGTTAAATATTTAACAAAAGATTAACAAGTGATATATATATATATATATATATATATATATGTACATTCAAACATATACTTTTATTCCAACCATATCCTTGATGCGTTTCACACCTAAATTAAATAGTTACATCTAAGAATCTTCTTCACAGTTGAGACTCTTTCTCTAGTAATTTGTTTATTCTCTTGGTCATTGTTAGTGATGTTTGATACTTTCCTTCATCATCAAATTATTATTAAAATAAATGGACCGTCCAACTCAGCTGAAATCACATCATTATTTCGTTATTATCGAAATCATTAAGTCGTAACCACCAAAGTCTTACAGTTGCGTGATTAACCATTAATCGGCCTCACAATTAACGTAGACAAACCGCAATGTTACATTACATCAAACAATGACGGACAATTTCTTTTTCAGTACACATGATATGGTTGATGATGGTATTTTGGGGTTCTATTCTGACGCATTATGCTATATTGCTATATATTGCATCTGTGGTTAATGAATCCGTTTAAGTTGTCTACTACTGTGTTCGTTAATATTTGTCGTCTTAATTTTTTTACACCGAATAAAAAATTAAATAAAGACTTAAATACATTTTAATTATTATAATTTAGTATTTTCATTTTTTAAAATTATTTTTTGTTTTTAGTTATTTCACATTATGTTTATTTTATTTTTATCCTTATAATATTTTAGATAATCTTTTATTTACTATTCACAACATTATCTAAAATATTATAAGAAAAACAAACCAACAAACATAATTTATAATGATTAGAAAAAAAAATAATTTTGTAAAGACAAAGTAAAAAAACCTGAACTTACAAAGATTAAAAAAATATTTACATAAATAAGTAAAAGAAAATGATAATTTTATAAAATTATCTTTATAATTATTAATTTATTTATAAATTTTATTATCTATTATTAATATTACAAAAATATAAAGGAAACAAGTAATTAATATTACATGATCAAAAGCTAAAATAAAAATTATTTTGAAATTCATTTTTATACGATAATTATTATGAGATTGAGGAAGTATATATATTTTGCATAAGAGACTTTTTTTTTATTCCGAAGGAAAAAAGTTTCTCCAACCAACTCTAGCTATTGATGATTTTTTTTTGGAAGGGGAATCTAGCTATTGATAATTATTTAATGAGAAAGGAAACAAAAGAATTCCTTGACAGCGCAGTTGATTTGTTTCTGATCTTGACCCAACTATTTTTTTCCCTGTTTACGTAAAACTAGCTTGACACATATTCTTAATGATAGCTCTGGTACCATAAACATTTTTTTTTTCTACATGTTGATGGCATATCATGTGGTCACTGGAAAAACAACACAAGGAAAAAGTTAATCTGAAGCAACTTCACGTGCTTATCATGTGCTTCTTCCTCGAGTTCCACGAACATGGCCAAAACTCAAATTCCACCTCAAAGGGCGCAAGAATTGTCGTTAGACCAAAAATGCAAAGCCAAAAGAAGTTCTCCAAGATATAATTTTTGAGATAAGAACACCCAAATTTTTAATGTAAAAATAATAAAATATTATAATACTAATATTTTGAACTTTATTTATGTTTAATTAGTCATTTTTAAAATTCATCAATTAGAAAGAGGGGGGAATTTAATTAATGTTTAATAAAATGACATTTCTCCAATCAATTCCCTCAAAATATTCGAATAACCTAGTTAGATAAGATAATTTAATATTTGTGTTGTTGGGAGGATAGCCATAGAGGCGGGAGGGATGAAATGTTGTTGCTTCCTTTTCAAATATCTCAAATGAATTATTCTTTTATGTTTTTCCAAGACTTTTTTGCAAGTCAAAAAATATTTTCCTAAATTGTTTCTTTTTTCCATTGCACAAGTCTTATCAATTTTATGAAAAATACCACATTCTTACACTCTCTTTTTCACAACACTTCTTACAATATTTGGAGAGACAAGGGAAAGTATACAATAAAATGAGTGATAAAGAAAAAAGTAAATTATAAATAGAGTTTAATCATCAATAAGGTGTAACATGATTAGTAAATAATTTTATCTTTTTAAGTATATCACAAGGGTTTCATTCCTAAGTTGTGTATGAAAAATCTATAGTATTCAAAATATTATTATTTAAATTACTTTAAAGACTAAAAATAAAATAAATATAATTTGTAATAACTAAAAATAATAATTTTATGAGAAAAAAGAAAAAAGAAATACTAAATTGTAAGTATTAAAAAAATATTTAAATCTTTGTTTAATTCAGTGACAAATGGCCCCCCCAAGATAACTTAACGCTTCTTTGTTAATGCAAAGCACGCACAATACGGGGGCGCAAGACTTCTATAACGTTTCTTTGTTAAAAAGGCAAAAGTAGTTGTACGTTACACAAGGAAAACTGTGTACCATGCAATTTTAGATTCTTAAAAACTCTTGTTCGTATCATTGGTAAAATGTTTGCTTTTTTTTTTTTTTTAATATACTAACCAATAATGCCAAAAATTGGATTAATAGTCAAATTAAGTCACAAAGTGGACATCTATTCATACAATGACGGACGCAAGAATTTTATTGAGAGAAAGCGAACATAACAAAAATTATATCATAAATAAAAGTATTCTGAAGATAATACAAATCTAATATACAAAAAGAGACAAACAACAAACCACATATAGGCAAATTACAAACAGGGTGGGTTGATGAATAAGTTGACAAAGTTTAGTGAGTCTTAATAAAATAATTTTCAAATTTAAAATCAAACTCAAAGCAATAATATGGAGATAAGAGATAAAGAAGACACAATCAGTTTTAGCCTCGAAAATCCAATTGGATAAAAAATCAAGACGTCCAAATTGGATTATCAATCCAATGGACAACTCCACTATGATAACAAATAAGTACCTTTAAATCCTGGTGGAGAGTTAAGAATCAGACTTATCAAACGCTTCTATATGATCTCATAACAAATTAACAATTCTTTCAATGATGCAAACATAAACTCTTTAAAGCTCTAATATTATTTGGAATGGAATGCATAATATAAGCACAAAAATATGTTTCTATTTATACTAATTTAAGCATATATTTTAACCAATTTTTGAATGTAATTATAAAAATATTCTATCATATTATGCAATGCAATCTTAAAGATATTTTAGATTATACAATACAATCGTAAAAATATTTTATATTATGCAATACAATCTTAAAAATATTCTATCCTATTTTTGAATACAATATTAAAAAATATTCTATCCTATTTTTGAATACAATCTTAAAAAATATTTTATCTTATTATGCAATGTAATCTTAAATATTTCTATTATATTATGCAATGCAATCTTAAAAATATTTTATCATATTTTTAATGTAATATTAAAAAATATTATATCATATTATATTGTGCAATGCAACATTTTTTATTGTCAAATTATGTTTTTTAATTGTTAATTTTTAATATATATAAAATTTATATTATTAAAATTTTAGGGGAGGCGGTGACCCAACCTAGCCCCTCCTGTGTCCGCCTCTGTATTCATAGATGCACTGTGGTGGGTATGGAGATGGCGGAACAGCCATATTGCATAGGTTCAGGTGGAGTGTTTCGAATCCATTTAGTTGAATGGATCTTAGGTCAAAGAGATTGTACCCTGGCCAAACACATGTCAATATTTCATGGATTGTAAATCATTTGGGACAAAGGCTTCGGATTCGTAGTTTGTGAGATGGATAACTTACATATAGTTTCCATACTACAATATTTTTTTTAAGTTGCTATTAGTTTCATTTCCATTGCTCTTGGCCTCTATTAAAGGGGTTGGGATTTTTTTTTATTTCAAAAATACTCTTTTCATATAATTATGATTTCATTGAACAAAATGCATAATGAAATCATGATATTTAATGAAGGGATATTTTTTGAATGTTCTAAAGTCGTCACAATAAGTGAGAACATGTCAATTGATGCCTTATGGAAAACCATTATGGACGCCATCAGAGGTTGTAGGATTTTATTTGATCTTTTTTACCATCAACCAGATCACGTAGGAGATGGTTATGTTGAATACGAGTGTATGAAGCTTAAATGTGACGATAATGTGGGAAAAATGTTTTTCATCTTTTTAGAAATTAGTAGCAAAGATCCAATTGAGTTGAATGCAACTTTTGACTGATCTCCATATGAAATCTTTATCATGCTGTGCAAATCAATGAGATCAAGACCTACTGATGAGATCATTGCTTTGATGTGTGATAAATCTATGTAGTCATGTTTTTATTTTATAAAATTGTACATTGTTTTTATTTTATTTTAAGAAAAGTTGGTATTATTTGTGTTTGTTTAGTTGTTGATGTTTGTTTTATAAATCAATTGAAGAGACCATTGTTGTTAGTACTAGGTGCATATGGTTTAAACAGTTGATGAACACAAAAAATAAGTAAATCAACCACAATATAAACTTTAAAAAAATGTCAAAACAACAAAAATTATGCATGCTACATCAAAAGATAATAATAATTACAATAACACAAAAAAATCATTTGCCTCTGCCACCCTTCTTGCCACACTTGGCAACCTTGGTTGCCCTCTTTCTTTGTCTCTTTAGGCTACACCCAGGTTCGACGCCATCTAGAACCAATTGTAGAGCTTGTCGTATGGTTTGATGATGACTCGTGCCCTATGCATAGCTCTAAGGTCCAACAAGCTCTGCATAGCGCCTGACGCCATCTAAAATTGATCTTGCAAGAGAAATTTTACTTAGTAACTATTTTTGAAGTGAAAATTTAGAGGGGAAAATTAACAAAATCAAATTTGATTTACTTGGCAAGAGTAGTCTCAACCTGGAACATAGTCTATTATTGGTTGGCCAGAAGGTAGTTGTACTAGGATGGACAGTAAACACACATGAGGACGTGGTGGTTGTTTATCCGCTAACAAAATGGTATAAGGGTGGGAAGTTTTGTAAAACCAAGGCAGATAGTCAAAGGTGCAAGCCCAAGGACCCCTAGGTGGCACAACATCATCGAGAGGAATGACATGCTACTGCCACTCAACCCATGCATAGAACGGGGAGGTGGATGGCGTGGAATGCTCTACACATAGCCAAACTGCCTCAGCACCCTCTCCGAAAGATAAGGTCACACCTCAGCCCAACATCTAGTGAAGCTAGAGAAAGGGTCTCATGTGCGAAAGGCTTGATACCCCTATGGCCCTTATGAGGAAACCACACAACAACATCCATCTGCAGCTCATCTAGTTTCTCCCTGATTGGAAGGGCAAAGCCAGAACATCTGGTTGGTTTCCATCTGTTGGCTACTAGTCATCCAGAGCATCGGTCCTATGCTCTGAATATCCAATGTTGGGCAGATGCACAAACACCCATGATTGTAAAAAAATATTAACAAAAAATTAATTACAGTAATAAAGAAAATAATAATAAAAATAACCACAATACTAAAATAATTTACTTACCGTGAGTAGTGCCATGTAACCTCCAACCTGCTTACTGGTGTACTGGCTCGCATAAGAGAGATGGTCGTATAAGTAAGCCAGTGTAGCGGCTCTCCATGTGTACTCGTGGAAAGCATCCAGATTGTCGAGGTAGAGGAGGTAGGCCACATGGACGTGGGTCGAGGACTTATCGGCAAATATCGTACTACTGACCAAGTACAAAAGATAAGCCATGGCATCCTACACGCACGAGATTGACTCGACGTAGCAGTGATATAGCTTTGTTAGCCACTTCAACTTCACCTTGGCACCTGCAGTGGTCACCACCATAGTCTTTTCCTTTGTTGATATGCCATGGTAGGTCATCAACAGAATCTTCACAGAGTCTTTGTCAAAGGCGGAGGGGACATGATCAAAATGGGTTTGCCTATCAATGGCAAATGCAAGAGACAAGACACATCATCCAAAGCGATGGCCATCTCTTTGACAGGCAAGTGGAAGAAGGACCTCTCTTAGTATCACCTCTCCATAAGGGCATTCATGAAGCCCTTATTTACGACAGGGTACCGTGCCGTGACTAGGCCAGCTAACCCCGACCGCAGCACATAAGCCCTCGAAAGAGTCATAGCACCTGGGCACCGTGGCTGACAAGCTTCAGCACTAACCACACCTGGTGGATCCATACATGACCAACACAGTGGTCCCTGTAAGGTCGAAGCAAGGCAAAATGAACTGGACCTCTTCCAAATAAAGGTCCAACGATGCCCAGTGGTTGTGGCTCTCCATATGGTCCTTATGGATCTAGCTTTAGCTCTATCTGATGTCATGGGCCATGTGTTGACGTTGTCAGCCTCGGATGCCTCTCTGCAGCATCATCCCCTTCATGTGAGGGGCCCTCATGAGAAGGGTTACATCCTGCAACATATGAGGTCTGTTTTCTCTGAGCCATCTGGATTTAAACAGAAAAAAATTAAACTAGTAATAAACATAAAAAAAACATTAACATACAACAAAAACATGATTCTGTTATATTTTTTGATAAATTATACAACGAAATCATGATTTCATTATGTGTTTTACAAGAACCATGTGCATTTTGTCGAAACACACAACATAATCACAAGTCTGTTGTGGTTCTTGCCAAAACACACAACGGAATTGAGATTCCGTTGTGGTCTACGTGATTCCATTGAAGAGAAATGTACAACATTGAACAACAAAATCCAAAATAAAAATTACCTTTTTGCGTAAATGCAAAGGGGCGTGAAGGAGAAGGAGAAAGAGAAGGAGAAGGGGTTCGGGAAGAAAGAAGAGGAAAAGAGAAATGGAGGAGTGGGGTGTTGAAGGGGGAGAAGGAGGGGTGGATTTTTTGAAATTGGGGGCAAAAAGGGATTTTCACTCCTATGTAGGGGTCAAGAGCATTTTTTGTAGGGATTAATATTAACTCTATCTTTTTTTTTTCATGAAGATTAGATAGTTGCGAGATGAGCAGGGCCGGCCTAACAGTGAAAAAGGGCCTAAAACAAATTTAAAGAGAAATTTTTTACTTAAAAAGAGTTTTATGTTGGGCCTTTTTGCCAACACATGTGACATTTTTGTCAACATATGTGACCTTTTTTTTACTTTATAAAAACCAATAGCAAATATATTTTTGTTGGTGGGCCTAAAGTATAGGATATAATTGTTTTATGAGTTTTGCTTCATACATTATATTATTTTCTTCATACACTATATGATAATAGTGTAATACCAAAAATAGCCTTTTGATTAGGTTTATTTTCTAATACACTATTTGGGTTTTCCTTTCTTGAGCTAGTAGTTGCGCGTTCTCTTGGTCTTCACTTTCTTCTTGTTCGTTTCGTGGCTGACGATGGTGGCATTAGTGCTATGCGTTGTGGTCGTTCGAGTTGCAGGTGGTTTGTGGTCGTGTTTGTGCCGTTGGTGGTGGTGTTTGCATCACGGTGAGCGTCTTCTGTCGAATTGTGGTGCCTGATTACAGATTGGCGAATCTGTGGGGATGACACGGATTAGCCAATCCATAAGAATGGTGTGGGGGGATCATACGGATTATGCAATCCATATGATCCCTTTTTTAAAATTTCTGATAATTGAATAAAAATTAGTTAATTTAAATACACTAGATTATTTATAAATATATTAGAAATTGATAAAAAAAATTAATGTTAATGTTAATTTAATTATTTGTATTTAGAAGACAATGAAATGACTTAGAAGTATAACCAACACATGGTATTTGTAAATTAAGTTGAACAAAATTTGTAGACACTAAAAATATATGATACAAGTTGTCCCATATATAGGGTAATGTGTTTATATGTAGAAGTGAACTTGGATTGTGCTTCATACACTATATTGTTTTCTAAAACACTATTATAAAAAAAAAAAATTTAGTATGTGGAGGTAGTATTTTGTATGTTAGGATGTTGGTTGATGTTTGTCTTAGTTGTATATAACATGAATTTGTTTGTAGTGTTAGACTTAGTTTAAGACTATTGGTATAGATTATGGTAAAAACAATAGGTTTGCATAAGGCTTGTTGCGACTATTCCACACACTACGGCAAGTGCACCGCTTGTTTCAAATAATAACGTAGGTAAGTAGAGTATCGTCTCCACAGGGATTGGGGTGAAATTCACAGTAATATTCAGTCGATGTAATTGGAAATAAAAAGAAATTATTCGTGAAGAATGGTTGTGTGTTGAGTGTTGGAAAGTAAAACAGACTATAAAGAAATAAAGTGCAGTAAATTAAGTCGGAGTGTTACCAATGGAAGAGACAATTGTGGTCAGACACAATCCCTAATGTTCCCTACATCTTTCACTTAACTGGTTTATCAAGTTTGATCAGTCAATGATACATCTTTTCTATTTTAGTAAATTCTAATTCCTTAGCAATTTAACCCTTTAACAACAATCCTAATTCCTTAGCAATTCTTGTCAAGCATGTAAAAGACTATATCAGGAGGGTTGCTATTTCCTATTGCTAGGAGAATAAATCTTTTCTACTTTAGTTAATCCCTAATCCTTTAGTGAATTAACCCTTTAACCTGAATCAAAAACTCAATTCCTTGGTGAATTCTATCAAGTTAAGCATGTAAAAGACTATATTATAAGATTCCGCAGCCACGCATCCTTATCCCTAGGTAATGAATAACTGTTATTTTACTAAGGTCAGAAATTAGAATCCCAACGTCCCCATTGCGAACCCTAACCCTCAATACTTAATTAGAATGGCCAATTCCAAATAAGAATGAAACAATAAAGAACAGAGTAAAGTAAAACAATCAAGAAATTCTCATTCAATACCAGTTAAGTTAAAGAGGAGTTTACATTGGTTCATGGCCTTCCCACAATACAAAATTTAGCCTGCCATAGGCTTCAAAGAAACCAAAGCTGTCAAATAAAACATGATTCTGCAGTGACCTAGCCTTGATTCTTGACTTCCAAGGGTTTAGAATGATGTAGGGAAGTGTGGAGATGATGTTGGATGATCCTTTGTTCAGTCCCCAGATGCCTTTATTTATAGATTGATTTAATTAGAGTAACAAAGCCCCTGTGCTGTGCCAATTTCGAAACATATCTTTTTAAATAAGGAAACAGCGCCTTTGCAGCGCGGCTCGCGCGGGTTTTGGCGCTGATCGCGCCGTTAATTCGAATTCCTGGCGCTGGTAGGGTGGGAGCCCGCACTGATCGCGCGACTAGCACGAATCAAAACTGTCTTCAGGCATTGTGGCGCGGTTAGCGCGAAACCTGGCACGGATCGCGTGGAGTCTTCGAGATGGGGCTTGACATTTTGCTATTGGCGCGGATCGCGCGGGTCTTGGCACGGGTCGCGCGGGACCTTCATCTTGGTTTTCTTCTTTCCTTGGCTTTTATTCTCCTCTTTTGACCTGAAATTGCACATTTGGTAATAAAATGAGATGTAATTCAATATAAATGATAATTAAGCTAATTCTAACCTATTTTCCTAAGTATTTAATTAAAATAAAACCTAAAACTAGCCTAAAACTAAGATGTGTTTGCAACACATCAAACAATTCCTAGATTTAATAGTTGCTGTCCTCAGCAACAGACAGAACTCTAAGATAAGAGCAAGGATCAACAATCAAACTGAACCACAATTTACAATCCTAGAATTATCATGCTGAGTACAATCAGTCCACATCAAAGCTTCCATGGTACTTTCAAATCTGTCAAATTGTGAGAGTTAACTTGAGTGTTCCTCACAGAAATGTGTTTATTCACTCATGCACTCAAGTGTATCAGGCTATGATTACTCTCTTACTCAACACAGTCACAGCACTACCATAAGCTTGAAGATATTCTCAACAGATGCAAGCATAATTTGATCAAAAGGTCTTTTAGGCATGTAACTTGGCTGGGCTAAGGGCAGGAAAATCTTTGGAAAAGTAGCTAATATGAGGCTAGATTCAGTCCCTTAAGTCCAATCCTGTGGTCTTCCATGTTCCTTGTTTATCCTCTTCAAAATCTGGTACTTTATTCAACAAATTATTCTTAGTGGCAAATAAAATAAAACAAAACAATTAACTTTCTTTTTGATTTTCTTTTCTTTTCTTTCAAACTACAACAATTTTCAGACTTTCAGCTGATAATCTCATGCTTATTATTTTTCAACTGGCCTGTGCTTGTTCTTGTTCTTCCATACCAATTGAATTCAACTTATTTTCCCTTATGCCTTGATGGATACTTCTCTGTGTTCTGTTGTCATGGACTTGTACCGTACTTTCTCTAGCCTCAGGGAGGTTGGTCAATGGATCTGGCTCTGATTTGGGTAATTTGAAATGAAATGCTCAGGCTCAAATAAGGTACAAATGGAAAAATAATTGAAGGTAAGTCAATTTTTGGCCCTGGTTTTCAGAAGAAGAAATTGCCTTAATCATGTCAAGTCACACTTGCATCTAAAGAAACAATTCAAGTTCTAGAATACTATGAAAATGGAGTCTCTCAAAAAGAAAAAATAATTACTGTTTGGCCCAAATTCTCATAGGTGCTAAACTCAAGTCAATCACTACTGACTTCATTTCAAGCAACATTTCTACTTTAACATGCATATCATATACCAACAATTACAATTCCATTCATATATCATGCAGTTCATGCTATATTTCATTTCACACAAGCTTTCATCAGAGACATCCTATCTATTACTGTGTCCATTCACTTTTAATTCTGAAAAATCTGATGTGCTGCCAACTTTTATTGAAATATTCAGCTAAAAAAAATAATAACTAAAACAAAAATTTTCTGTTGGACATCCTTTGTTTCTTGAATGTGATTCATCAAATAATGCATATGCACCCATTCCCAGATTTAGGAAATTGCTGTCCCTAGCAATAATTGAAAAGGATTATGTGCTGCTAAATACTCAATCATGTATGCATTATTTGAGAATCACAACCAGAATGAACATCAATCCACACAAAAACACACTTAAAACAGTTAATTAAGCAAAACAGCTAAACTAGAACCTACTAAAAATTTAAAAACAATAACAATAGAACAAAATTAAATGGTCCCTTTGCTGCAATATGCAGCAACACTTTGCTTGTTGTCTTTTTTCAGCCTCTCCAAAACCTGAACTGCAGCAAAATTCCAGACTATACCTAATGCTTTTGGGCTGAATTCCCAGATTTATTCCTTTTATTGGGTTAGATTCAACTGGACTGTGCATTAGCAATAGTGTTCAAAATAACAGCACAGTTAATTTCTCAACAAAGTAAACAGGTTTACAAGCATTTGGGAAATCAAACTGCTCAGAATTTCGCAGTGTGCCTATGATTCCCAGATTTAAAACAATGAGAATCTTTAATTTTTTAAACAGTGCAATAATATCAGTCATTAGTGTTTTTTTTTGTGCCCTTCAAAACAGTTTTCAATTAAAATTTTGGTTCAGTAGAACCATCTATTTCACTCAGCCCCAACAAGATAACAAACAGCAAGTGGGCAATTATATTTATAATATCAAGCATAGTCTAGCTAACCATTTGGTTCACTAAGTTCATTCACAAACAAGAGATCAGTCTCAACATTAAATCCTATGTCCATTCCTTGGTTCACCACAATCTAAGCATTAACAGTCATTATTTTGTGGTTGAATTCTTGCCAAGATAACTATTGATTCAAGCAATTCACAAATTAAGCATTTGGGTTACTTGTAAGTTTAAATTTCAGTCCAAAACATAAACAAGGATCAGAATCGGTTTTAATCACATCATGAATTAGCCTCAATGATTCCCAGATTTGGGTCATTACATGTCGAGGCATCAGTTCAAAATTCTAATCGCAGAATCAATTAATTCAACTCAAAAACAATTTTCATAACCCCGCGCGGTCCGCGCGGCAATCGGTGCGATCAGCGCCATAAATCGCTGGAAAGACTTTCAGCTCGAACACTTGGCGGGGTTGGCGCCACACTTCACGCTAGTAGCGTGAGGTGACCGTGTCTTGGCGCGGTTCGCGCCATCTCATGCAGATTGGAAAGATTAGAGACGAATGGTTGGCGTGGCCAGCGCGAGTTTCACACGGTTAGCGTGAATTGGTCGTGTCTTTGGCGCGATTGGCGCCACACTTGGTGCGATTAGCGCCACACTCTTGAACAACCTTTTTATTTTATTTTTAAATCTTTTTGTGCTGAACTAAAATGCAATAACTTAAATGCCTAAAATTTAACATGCATGAATTGTAAATCCATTGCTATCGAAAGAAAAACAAACTCAAAACACCTATGATCCTATGTATTTACATCAAAAGAGTGCTCGTTTAACGTCTTAAGCTAGACGCGTCCTGCCGTTTAATCATTTGTGGATTTAAGTGGAATAGGAATTGCAGTTCCATCCACTTGGTCTTCAAGGTGAGGCTTCAGCCGGCATTTGTTAACTTTGAAGGTTTTGTCCTTGGCTAATGAAGTAATTTCTATTATTCCATAAGGACAAACCTTTTGCACCAAGAAAGGACCAAACCAAAAGAATTCTGACTTACCTGGAAACTTCAGGCGATATTTTGACAGCAACACTCTTTGTCCTGGCTCAATTTCTTTGTGGCGAATTTTGTTACGCCACTTCTTGGTCTTCCCTTTACAAGTTCTAGCCTTCTCATTTGCAGCTACATGTGTTTTGCTTACAGTTTGATGTTCCTTTTGTGCGGCATCCAACTTTTTGGCACATTTCTTCTCAGATGTTTTCACAGCCTTTGTTGCAATCTTTTTCAGCTTTACCCTTGGTACTCCATCTGGAATATCATCTTTCTTCTTCTCCAGCACTTCCAGCACAGGTTCAATATTTTCTGGTATGGATTCTTGGTATGCAGTGTTCAATTTTTCAGCAATCTCTGCTGCTGTGTTTTCTGCTTCTGCTGTATTTTCTTCTGCATTTTCTGCTGCAATTTCTGCTGATGCATTTTCTGCATCTATTATGCCTGCTGTCATCTCTGCTGTATGTTCTGTTGCTGTTGCATTTACTGCAACTTCTTCATCTCCAGCTGTAGTAATACCTGCACAAGCAACATTATCCAAAAAATCTAGCCTAGAATAGTTATGTGTGTCAGATGAATCTTTCACAGTATTGAAAACATTAAAAACAATAGACTCATTATCCATCCTAAGTTCTAACTTTCAGTGTTCTACATCAATCAAGGCCCTTGCATTTGCTAAAAAGGACCTCCCTAACAGCAGAGGGATTTCACTTTCACCCTCCATATCTAACACAATAAAGTCTGCAGGGAAAATGAACTTGTCCACTTTGACTAACACATCTTCAATTACCCCTGATGGTTTCCTTAATGAACGGTCTGCTAGTTGCAAGGAAACTCTAGTAGGTTTTAATTCAGTTATGCCTAGGGACTTACACATTGATTAAGTGTGTACTAGCCCCTAAGTCACATAGTGCCCTCCCTACATTTATATTTCCTATGGCTATAGGGATATTGAAACTTCCAGGGTCTTTTAATTTCTTTGGAAGCTTCCTTAAAATGATGGCACTGCACTCCTCAGTGAGTGCTATGGTTTCACAATCCTTTAACTTATGTTTCTTAGACAGAAGTTCTTTCATGAATTTTGCATAATTAGGCATATTGG
>PYAF01006350.1:639659-659888 GCA_007407185.1 Glycine tomentella
ATGATGGCACTGCACTCCTCAGTGAGTGCTATGGTTTCACAATCCTTTAACTTATGTTTCTTAGACAGAAGTTCTTTCATGAATTTTGCATAATTAGGCATATTGGCTAATGCCTCAGCAAATGGAATATTTATATGTAACTTCTTAAACATGTCTAAGAACCTGGCAAATTGTTGCTGCTGGATTTGCTGCTTGGTCTGCACTGGATATGGGGGTTTCTCAATGAGAGAAATCTCATTGCTTCTTTGGAGGTGCAGTATTTTTCTCCTTCTTCTCTTTTTCTGCAGGTTTTTCTTTTTCTGCATCAGCTGTTGAATTTTTATGCTCAGCTTCTTCATTGCTTACCTCAGGCTTTTCTGGTGTAGTGAGCACCTTACCACTCCTGGTGGTGATAGCATTGACATGTTCCCTTGGGTTTATAACTGTGTCACTGGGGAACTGTCCTTGTGGCCTTTCCGAAATTTGCTTCGCCAATTGACCAATTTGAATTTCAAGATTCCGGATGGAGGCATCCTGATTTCTGTGGTGGGCTCTGGTCTCTGCTATAAATTATGTTGTTGTTTTTGACAGCTGCATTACTACCTTTTCAAGTTCAGAAATACTAGTGGTTGGAATGGGAGGAGGTTGCAGATAATGACTGGACTTATAGTCTAATCCTCCTCCTTGAATATTTCTCTGGTAGTTGTTTCTTGCAGCAAAATTGTTGTTTCTCTGATAGGGTTGCTGTTGTCTTTGATCATTCCAAACGACATTAACCTGCACAGGGTCAGCTCCAACAAGAATAGGGCATTGATTAGATTCATGCTCACCTTGGCAGTATTCACAGCAGACATGTGGCTTGCTGGCTGAAACTTGGGCTGTAGAGACTTGAAGTTTATCAATTTTTTCATTCAATTTAGCCAGTTGTTAGGCTAAAATTTTCTGCTCTGTAAGCATGGCATCATTGCTGCACAATTGTATTGGCTTTCTCTTTGGTTGAATGGTAATGCTTTCATTTTCAGTACAGGCCAGAGATTTAATCAACTCATAGGTTTGAGCTGCAGTTTTTGACCTTATTGTGCCTCCCGCTGCAACGTTAACAATCATACGAGTTTCAGGAGTCATACCGTTAAAGAAAATACGTACCTGCTTACCCACAAACATGTAATATTGTGGGCATCTCCTGATCAATTCTTGGAATCTATTCCATGCAGCATACAGGGATTCTTTTCCATTCTGAGTAAAGTTAGTGATTTCATTCACCAAACGGTTGTATTTGTCCATGGAAAAGTATTGGGCAAAGAATCTTGAGACTAAGTCCTCCCAAGTTGAGATACTATTTGATGTTTGTCTATTTAACCATCTCAGTGCATTTCCCTTAACAACAAAAGGGAATAGGCTTAGTCTTACCGCATCATCTGAGACCCCTTGGTGTCTGATAGTGTCACAGATTCTTAGAAATCTGTCTATGAAATCATGAGGGTCTTCAAAATCTTCCCCACCAAACTGACTTCTTTCCACCAATACAATCAATGAAGGATTTATATCAAAATGGTTAACTTGTATTGGTGGCCTTACAATGCTGGAGTTTGGTCTTGTGAACATAGGAGCCAGAATATCCTCCATTAGTTCATCCTCCGGTCTTGGCTGATTATTTCTTTGTTCAGCCATCTCTGCTTCTGACTCTAATTCTGAGATTGAATCAAAGTCAAAGTATTCAGCTTTTCTTCTCCTTTGTCTGGCTAGTCTCCTTCGAATGGTTCTTTCAATTTCAAGATCGAACTGTAAATCCTCAGGGTTAACTGAACCTCGCATAAAACTTAGAGAAGCGATTAGTAACAAAAAATCCAATCACAAAGATTAAAAATTACTGTAAAAATCTGTTAACCAATCCCCGGCAACGGCGCCAAAAACTTGTTGCGACTATTCCGCACACTACGGCAAGTGCACCGCTCGTTTCAAGTAATAAAGTAGGTAAGTAGAGTATCGTCTCCACAGGGATTGGGGTGAAATTCACAGTAATATTCAGTCGATGTAATTGGAAATAAAAAGAAATTATTCATGAAGAATGGTTGTGTGTTGAGTGTTGGAAAGTAAAACAGACTATAAAGAAATAAAGTGCAGTAAATTAAGTCGGAGTGTTACCAATGGAAGAGACAATTGTGGTCAGGCACAATCACTAATGTTCCCTACCTCTTTCACTTAACTGGTTTATCAAGTTTGATCAGTCAATGATACATCTTTTCTATTTTAGTAAATTCTAATTCCTTAGCAATTTAACCCTTTAACAACAATCCTAATTCCTTAGCAATTCTTGTCAAGCATGTAAAAGACTATATCAGGAGGGTTGCTATTTCCTATTGCTCAGAGAATAAATCTTTTCTACTTTAGTTAATCCCTAATCCTTTAGTGAATTAACCCTTTAACCTGAATCAAAAACTCAATTCCTTGGTGAATTCTATCAAGTTAAGCATGTAAAAGACTATATTATAAGATTCCGCAGCCACGCATCCTTATCCCTAGGTAATGAATAACTGTTATTTTACTAAGGTCAGAAATTAGAATCCCAACGTCCCCATTGCGAACCCTAACCCTCAATACTTAATTAGAATGGCCAATTCCAAATAAGAATGAAACAATAAAGAACAGAGTAAAGTAAAACAATCAAGAAATTCTCGTTCAATACCAGTTAAGTTACAGAGGAGTTTACATTGGTTCATGGCCTTCCCACAATACAAAATTTAGCCTGCCATAGGCTTCAAAGAAACCAAAGCTGTCAAATAAAACATGATTCTGCAGTGACCTAGCCTTGATTCTTGACTTCCAAGGGTTTAGAATGATGTAGGGAAGTGTGGAGATGATGTTGGATGATCCTTTGTTCAGTCCCCAGAGGCCTTTATTTATAGATTGATTTAATTAGAGTAACAAAGCCCCTGTGTTGTGCCAATTTCGAAACATATCTTTTTAAATAAGGAAACAGCGCCTTTGCAGCGCGGCTCGCGCGGGTTTTGGCGCTGATCGCGCCGTTAATTCGAATTCCTGGCGCTGGTAGGGTGGGAGCCCGCACTGATCGCGCGACTAGCACGAATCAAAACTGTCTTCAGGCATTGTGGCGCGGTTAGCGCGAAACCTGGCGCGGATCGCGTGGAGTCTTCGAGATGGGGCTTGGCATTTTGCTATTGGCGCGGATCGCGCGGGACCTTCATCTTGGTTTTCTTCTTTCCTTGGCTTTTATTCTCCTCTTTTGACCTGAAATTGCACATTTGGTAATAAAATGAGATGTAATTCAATATAAATGATAATTAAGCTAATTCTAACCTATTTTTCTAAGTATTTAATTAAAATAAAACCTAAAACTAGCCTAAAACTAAGATGTGTTTGCAACACATCAAGGCTCTTAGGAGAGTTGTAGACCGAGCATTTGGAACACATAATGTTGGTAATGCAGAGGAAGGCACTCAACGCCATAGGCCTACCGCTTCCGCCCAAAGACAACGGTCAACTGTTTCTATTGCTATTGCTTAGGAAGAACATGTGGACCCTGATATTCATGTGACAGATGATATTGGTACCGAGTCAGAAGCTTTTCCAGGTGGCGCAGAAGACTATTCAATTCTGAAAGTCTATGTTAACCATGTGGCGCTTAGAGTATGGGCCAGAGAGGTACTTATATGTTTAATTAGATACAAATGAACCTATATTTGAAAATGTAATGTCCTCTGACAATAACTTATTTCCAGGAACGTCTTGAGTTAAAATTGGCTTCTCACGAACGTAAAGTAGCCAAATTTGGACCCCCGACACCTGAGATTGAAGGAATAGTCACTTCTATTGGGTTAACCCCATTGATTTCATGCTCTATGGAGACCAGAGACAGAGGATTGATATCTTCGTTTGCAGAGAGATGACACCTTTAGACCAACAACTTCCACTTGCCCATCGATGAAGTGAGTATCACTTTGGATGATGTTGTGTCGTTGTTGCATCTCCCAATTATGGGAGCCTTCCAGACGTATGATGCAATTGACATGGGGGAGGCAATTACATTACTGGTTGACTTGCTGGAGGTGACAGTTAAGGATGCTGAAGCTGAGACCAAACAATGCCATGAGGCATATGTTCGACTATCATGGCTTCGAGAATTGTATGATGCAAAGTGTAATGTTAGGCAATGGGTTTTAGTAGCCAGAGTATATTTGCTCCATCTGGAAGGTTGCACATTATTTGCGAACAAGAGTGTCACACACATCAGTGTGGTATTCTTAGACGCATTTCGCGATCTGGACCAATCGGCGGGGTATTGTTGGGGTGCAACCGCTCTAGTCCACATGTATGAAAATTTAAACTATGTATCTCAGCATCACGGGAAACACATTGTCGGATATATTTCATTGCTACAGGTAATTATAATACATCATTTAATTAATTAATGTTAAAACTATTTATGTAAATTATGTTTGTCTTAATATTATGATTGTTGTATTAATTAATTTATTATTTCATACTACAATGTTGGATCTATGAACATTTTCCGACCATTGGAAATGTCATTTCAAATCCCCAGTACGATGAAAGGTTTCCTCGTGCACGTCGCTGGAAAGTTGCGAAGGCTTTCCCAGTTAGTGGTAGTGTTCCCCAAATGCATCACTTTATTTGTCCACGTTGTTACAAATCTTTCTTTGTGAGGATGCAACCATGTGTCTTTCACATAATCAACAAAAATTGGTCATGGTGAACAAGCAATTTCAAACTTCATAAGATAATCACTATATTGTTTCTCAGTACCACAATCAATAAGACTCCCCCATGCTTCCATGACATAGTCCCAAGCGTTCTTTTGTTGAATAAAAGTTTTACATTTTGCCTTCATATTCTTCTCAATGTGAAATCGACACAATAAATTCGTTGACTTAGGAAAAAAAATTTCACGACATTCATCAATGCTGAATCTCTATCAATAACAATGACCTCTGGGAAAAATTCACTTTTCATAAATATCCCTTTAAATCGTTCAAGGGCCCACACAACATTGTTTATACGTTCGGCCTCTAAATAGGCAAATGCAGCTGAAAATGTCAAACCAGTAGGTGTCACACCAACAATGTCAAGTAACGGAAGTCTGTACCTGTTTGTTTTGTTTGTATTGTCTATCAAGAACACCATATGATATGCATTGCTCAATTTTACTGCATCCGAATGTGCCCAAAATAAGTCACATACAACATTTTCATCCTTCAATCTATGCCAAGATGTAAGTCGCGTTGAAGAAGTTTCATTAATTGTTGCATTTTAGTATTGTTGCCTGTAATACGCGTTCGGTATGCATATCTTGCATTGTATATTTGCTTCAAACTTGTATAATTATTGGCATTATGATCCTTCAAAGTTAAGAGAATATTCTTTGGTTTCACCATCAACTTTGTCATATCAGCAACAATGATATTCTCCTCCTAAGTTAGTCGACCGGCATATGGGTGTCCACAGAATGACCTAGCCAAAACATGATTGTGAGTGCCACATATTACATTCACTATCCACCCTTGACCTCTTGAGACTGATTTGGCTCGCAGCTTAAAAGGGCATTCACATTTTCTGGTGCTAGTCGTTGAGTGTACGAAACCTTTTTTTCATGATCTATACTTTCTGCTCCTTTCACAACCAATTAAAACATATGATGTTGTTCCCAGCTTTCCATTTGACATGTCAATCCTCATTATGACAACTATAAAACAATTCTCATATGCAACTGTATGAGTCCATTTCAATACGTCCTCACGGGAATGAAACACCTACCAAAACAGGTAATTAATTGTTAATCAACTAAATTCATTCATTTAAGAACTTTAACTAAACTCAGAATCATATAAATACGCAGACGTCTTGAACGTTGCAGAACAATCAATTGAACAATTATCATTTTCATCCGCATCATTTTCTTGTTCAATGTCTTCATTCATATACATATCTTCAGACATAATATTGTCATACATCCACTCGTCGTTGTCCATCTTAGCAAATCAAAATAAAATTCTTACATTGACAATCCAAAGTAACGCATCATAATAATAATAATATTTAAAAACATTAAAGTCATAAAATAATACAAATTCATAGAAAATACAATACAAATTTCATTAGTTACATAATAAAATTTACAATTAAAACATCCAATTTTCAAAAATATAATAATCAAAACAATCAAAATAAATCATAACATAGCTAACTATCCAAATTATCCATCCTAATTCATCCCCAAACTTTAAAAAGGAATCAAATATTTTTTTCAATTAATTATAATCTATTATAATCCTTTTTAATTTTTTTTTAAAAAAATTATCAAAAAAATCACTGTTGGATAAATATGGAATAGATAATATGTATGCCTCATACGGATTAGTTAATCCATAAGACTCATTTTCGTTAAATATAACTTATGGATTGTGTACTTCGTATCATCCATACGGATTACCTAATCGTATATAATAATAAAAAAAAACATTACCTCACTGCCGCCACCACCAACACTCCGACGAAGGTAAATAATGAACGTCTCTACCACCACCCACAAATGCACAGCCAACGGCGTGTACAACCTCCACAATGTCGGCAATACACCACTCTTTCAACAAAATGAAAACACAAAGCACGACACGGAAGATAAAGTTGTTGAATGTATTTTTGTCATTAAAAAAATATATGGTGTATTAAAAAAAGATATAGTGTATGAAGTAGACCCCTTGTTTTATCTTTTGTTCGATCCTAATGATGAACAGAAACATTTCAACTATCTTGTTAACCAATCCGGCTTCGTACCTCCTCAACACAAACAAGCTGCCCTAATACATGAAATTAATTATGAACTTTTTCTTAGAAAACTATCCCTTAATATAGTCCATATTGATAGGGAAGCGAATGGAGTAGCTGACCACCTTGCTAAGGTTGGGGTTCGTCAACCACATTCTTGGCATATTTGGGGTTCCCCCTTTTCAAGTTTATAATGAGAGATAGTTTTGTTTAGTTCTCTTTTTTGTATTTTTCCATAGAAGCAAAAAAGAAGAAAATACTTTCCTCATTTCTCTATTCATTACTAGTCTTTTGTGAGTTTCGGGGAGTGGTTATAAAAATTTAAAGAGTTATTCTTTGATTCCCTCAAAAAGAGTTATTCTTTGATGTTAGGGTTATGTTCCTACACCTAACATATTTTCAATACACCCAGTATTGTACACATAGTTTCCGAAAATAATCTTTGTAAAAACGGACATGTACCATTTAGTATAAGTCATATGAATTGACAATTCATATGTCCCATTCGTAAGAGGGTAAAGTTGAAAATAAAAAAAATATGATGGATATATTGGAAATATGTTGAATATAACCATTGATGTTATCTCAAGGGAGGTAAGTGTTTTTGAAAAATTAAAGGGTGAGTGTCATCTAAAACGACATCAACCTAATTTTTTCCTTATTTTAATTCTTCAAAAATTTTGCCACTAAATTAATCTCAAAATTTGTTTACCACTTTAATCCTCCATTATTTGATAGAATTTTATATTTTTTTAGTCTGTTATATTAATTAAATCTTCTAAAAAATAATTTGGTAATATGATGTAAATCATTAAAATATATTCTTATTTCATTTTGGTTCTCTTGAATGGATCATTAAAATATATTTTTGTCAACCATAAGCATTCAATTGACGACTTTTTACTACCACTGAAACCAAAAACTTTACATTTGTTTCTTATTTTTTTCACTTTTTATAGTAATTCCTTCAAGAGTCATCCTTTTTTGTAGTTGCTATAACCTTTTTTACATGCTGATATTGTTTGCATGTAAGCTGATACCCACACCCGCACAGTACATACAACTTTGCCATCTCCGAGAAAAAGCAAAATTTCAACCTCATTCATGTATTACATTTCCTTTGAAGCCACGGGACTCAATACATCAAAATCAGAATATTTCAAAAATAACGCTCATTGGGTCCAATAAATGGAACTGCATTTTAATGAACGTTTACATTTGACGAGATAATCTTAACCTAAAGTACATGTGTCAGACTACAGAAAGTAAAATATGGTTTCATTAACCTCATGTAGGAAAAAAGCAAAGAAGAAAGCAAAGATTGATTCAAGACTCAGTAGCGACCACGTCAATGTTGCCATTTCGATTTTGCATTTTCTTCTTTCCTTTGCCTGAAGACTGCAACATAGATCATGGATAATGTTACGAACACAACACTTACATTATTTAAATTTAAAAGCATAATATATTCGAATTGATGACTAAAAATTTAATCCGTTTGTCTTCCCTAGGGAATATGGGATTGGCCCCGTATTATTGATAATTGATAAATATAACAGTTGAGAAGCTCATACTCTCCAATGTAAGTCATTACTCATGTAAGCCTAAGGTGGCACGAATGGTAAGTTTTGTGAAAGCTTATATCTAATGGTGACTTTGATAATGACAAAGTAATCAAGATATAACATTCTCGGAATAGGCAAGAAATCCATTTGAAATAGCTGCATTTTAAAGATTAGGTCCATGTATCCTTTTTTAGATCATGTATAGTGCTTTAATTCATATGCTTGTTCCTCTTGTAAATATAATATGTAATTTGTCTGTATGTTTGTGTGTGTATGAGATATCACTCGAGCATTTCACAAGTTCCTCAGTCCAAATCTTCAACTAGGATGAGGTATGAGGCACCCCTCAAGAAAGAAAAGAGTGACATATCCATGTGAACCTAAAGGATGAGGTATCCCAAAAGTGTACAGACTCGAAAAAGCATGAATGGGACCATACATGAAGAAACTTGGAAGATGCAAGTGATTAAGTCAATCATACCTTTCTATTTGAAATTGATTTCCTAGAAGAAGCCTTGCTCATGATGCTTTTATAATATTGTGTAAACGGAGTGTTACCATTTCGTTTTTCAACCTGCCAAAATTTAAATGTTTAACTAGTCTAGTTACACCAATATGACTGAAAGACTGATTTAGAGATGATTAAGTGAGATAACCTGAAGAAATGATTCAACAGATTGCTGATCCTTTGGTGAGAAAGGCACCTCTTCTCTTTTCTTTTGCACAAATCCAATATTCAGCTCCACCTGAATTTCCCCACCCCCAAAACAAAAAGGCAAAGAGTTGGATGAGGTGGCTATATTTAAATTGTGCTTTAACAACGGACAAAAGGGAAAGGCAAAAAATGCTTAAACATCAAGCAGGGAAAGGCTTCCAAGAAATGACATAACAAGTTGATCTAAACTCTTGACAGAACTTACAGCAAAATTAATAGCCAGTTTGCAATGTGGTTGTGGTTTAAAGATTCAACTTGCCTTACAGTGCGTCAGACATTCAATTAAATGTCAAAGTTAAAGATGGCAAGTAATATACTCTAAAGAGAGAGACAAGAAAACAGGATCACATTTTATTAGAACTTGTACCTGATCAATGAAACGCTTGATAACCCTTCTGAAACTCTCAACAGAAGTTCTCTCAAAGACCTTCTTGAGGTGTATAAGTGGAGCTGTTGCCAGCTCAGGAAAAGATATGTGGTAGCTCCATTGTGCAAAGTGCTCCGAAAGGAGTTCAATGGCAGATGAGACACACTCTTCTTGGAAGCCACGTGATTTTAACCAATGCTTCGGAAGCTGCAATGATTTTAAAATGTCAACTACAACAATTGAGTAAATGATTTAATGTGCCGTGGATTAAGAGGCCTTGTGATATTAGATACATATAAATTTTTAAGAAAAAATATAAAAAATTGTGTGTGTGAGGTGGTTGTTGTGGGGGGGGGGGGGGGATTTGCTCTATCAAATTCATATCTGACCTTTATAGTAGTAGACATAGGTTGCAAGACATTGCCAGATTTCCCACTATCCTTGGTAATTTTGTATTCTAAAACATCCAGCACCAATGATGAAACAGGGATGAAAACCCCACTAGAACCAGAAAGCTTATTAAGCCATTGGATACATCTGACTCTCAGTGGTAAATATCTAGGGCCAGGAAACAGGAGAGCAACTCCATTTATAATCTGTACTATCATATACAACAATGGCTGAAGATCATAGTCATGTATGTTTGCTGATATAAATGTAACCCAGAGATCAATGCAATTGATGTACTGCCAACTGCAAATTGTCTTAACCACCTCCTGTCCATAAAATATAAGCCAGAATATCAGAAAATTTTCCTCAGCATGGTAATATGATACTATGCTTCTATAGAAACTTGTTCATGTTATTCAATTGTTTAATAGACTGTTCATTAAACTTAACATCAATAAAAGGTGGCAATCAATATTAAAATTGATTAAAGCTAACCTTCTTTTTGGTTTGCCACCCATTCTGCAATATCTTACCCAGATGCAATATACATGTCATTGCTTTGTTAGATGACTTTTGCACATCTAAACAACAGAGCTCCACAAAGGAGTTCCTTAGAAAATGTATATGTTCAAACTTTCGCTCAACAAATTGAGAGTGATTAATGAAGGCCTTGTATGTTTTCACGAAGCAGAAATCGAACCAATTAGAGCTAGATGCAGAAACTATATCATGTATAATGAAAAAGGAGTGTGACGATAGAGGCCCATGACCTGATGCCCAGAGATGAATAGAAATCTGCAATAAATTCGAGGGCAAGGTAAGGAAGATTTTACATGGCATGAGATTGGCATTATACACATCTTAGCCAAAAGGCCAAGAAAGTATATAAGATCTTACTTTAAACACAGACCATAACTAAAGTATCAACTCAACAGAATCAAATCACAGTTATCAAGTCATCAACCAATTTGGATGAAACATGTCGCTACTATTAGAAAGTAATATCATGACAGTCAGTTGATTCCTATTCAAATATAATTGACTGCACAACCTCTTTTTTGATAAAATTATAAACAGTTTATGAAATTCTTGCAAGAAGACTGCAAGGTATTTCCAAATAGATATATTTCATACCAACTGATCAGTAAGTAGTTAAAAGAAATTACATGAAATAGGAAACCGGAGAACTATCACTTGAGAAAATGAAAATACAATCTTCTCTCTTAGACTGTATAGACCAGCATCTGTTTTACAAAGCAAGGATAAATTTCAAGAATTTTTTACCAGTATTAAATTTAAGAATACCTTAAGAAGATTGAGCAGTAAAGATGGAAAGGCAAAGAGAAAAATAATTGAAGCTCTGAGCCGACAAATTGAGAAGGCCAATATTTCAGAGTCAGTGACCTGGTTCAGGAGAAACACAGTACTCCTTATGTACGACTTAATAAGTGGTCTAACGGACAACCACTTTGTTGTATTCTTTAGGTCCAAAACAGTTTCCTTCCTGGAACTTGAGCTTGATATTCCCAATAACCTCCTAAATGTAGTATCAGCCTCATGTAGCATGAACATTAATATCTTGCAGAAAGTTTCACTCTTCTGAATGCCATGAGTAAAGACACAACCACTGACACTGGTTGCTTCAGAATCATTGTGGCACGCTTCCCTATAAGCATTTATGAGACATGTAAGGGCAGAAACAGTACACTGTTCTTTGACCACTTTACACAATGTATCAACAGATGCACTTGTCAACAGTTTACCCACATGAGAACATGCACTGTTCTTATCCACTGGCTGCACCCGATCTAAACTTGTTTCATCATCTGAACTCTGAACCTCATAATAAGAAAAAAACAAAGTCAATTTTCATTAACATAAGTGCTAGTTGGGTCAAAAGTTAAAAGTTAGAGAGCATGAAATAATAACATCCAGTGAAGTAGTAGCTGTACTATTTACTATTAATTATCGTGTATAGCTCTAATCTGAGCTACATGTTTGCCCTACAATATGATCCTTACATAATTCCAAGAAACATTTAAAAGTACTTTCGAGAATAAGGTATCATTTTAAATATTGCGACAGATATTCCAAATTGCGGAAAGCAGCCAATCTTTATTACAGAAAGAACACCCAATGACAAGTATCAATCTGATACAGGGAAGTGATCAAGAATGTACAATAGAATAAATCTCCTCTCTACACTCTAGGTATTCAAGAGACCTGGAACTATCCCTTCTATTGAATTCCCAAAATACAAGCTACTCCTCTCTTGGTACCCCTCTTTCACCAACTTCCCTTTTAGTTAGCTAACTTACCTAAGTAACAGTAGTTAATATTTTGTTATATTGAATAATAATGCCATTGATTCTCAGCTGCCCAACCTATTCCTCCTATAGACCATATTTGTTGTAAGCCACTATCATACTCCCATATAGATTTCCAATCCCTCTGCAAATACTAGGGAATAGGAATGCAAGGTGGGAATCTCAGGTAACACTATAATATATGACATTCATATGCACCAGTCCAGCAATAACAAACAGTCTATGCCACAACTGCCACACAAGCAAATTCAACCACAATTGAGTTTCACTTCTCAGCACTTATTCCAACTAAACTGAATGATTCTTGTAACTTTTTACTATGCTCCACCAAGTGAGTGGCATTAAAAAGGGAACAATAGTGAAATACAACCATCCGATCAATAGAAGTGAAATACATTAACTAGCTAAGCAGGCTAAAATTCAATGTTAGTGAAATATTCTCGGAAAAAAATATACAGGCAATTTCCATATTCTTATTAATAAATCTACTCACAACTTCTTCATCTTCGGTTTGTTCAATCTTCATATTATAACTTTCTAGAAATTTAGAAAACCCTGGATCCTGGAGATTTCGAAAAGAAAGCTAAGTTAGATATTTGTACAAGAAACATTAAAAAAGAAGCAAATACTTTATTTGTTATAAGCAAAGAAGATGAAAAATGAAAAACATAATGTGCCACTGCATAAAATTCAGCACCTAAACATACAAGTCCAAATTCATTGAAAATAGTAACAACTAAAGCTTCTCTATCCTTTGTCTATCTTATATGCTTAGTTCTTGCAGAACTAAGTACTAACAAGTCCACAATTTACTGTAGAAATAACTTGAGGCCTGTATCAACTTCAACTACCCTATTAAACTTGGTAAGTAAGTAGGATAGAACAGCAAAAATTTCAGCTTTCAACATCAAACACTAGATGTTTCATGTTACTGTAATCTTGACAGCGCCTTGTAATACTGTCAGGTTTGTTCACTGTTGTTTATCCTTTTTCTGACTAGTATATCCTCTCTGTAGCTGTTGTACCCTCCTTTATTTCCAATAAAATTTCTTTTACTATAAAATGGAAAAAAGGACACTAGCATGGCATAATTGTTCAAAAGAAGTATTAATCAAATAAAAAGGTATCCATCCATATGAAATTATGGAACAATAACCTCTCTCCATTTAACAGAATAAAATTTAAATAGAGAAAACCACCATTAAACCACAAGACACAAGAAAACCACCTTTTCTTTCAATTTGTTCAACTTTTTTGCTTTCTTTAGAAGGTCTGCACAAATATCTTTGTTTTGCACTGATAAGGAACTAGCACCGTTGCTGTCTGAAAGAAAAACTAGCATCAAAGTCTATTGAAACACAAGCAAAGAGAGAAATTACAAATAGTTTAAACTGAAAAGCTAGAAATGTCCTTACTCCCAATATAGTTTTCATTTTCATCATCACTTCCAATAACATGTGAAAAGCTTGAGTCCTAATCATAAACTCAAGAAATCAATACACCAAATATACAATAGCTAAAGCAAATGAAAAATTAAAATTAACAAGAATAAATTATAATTTAAACCTCTGAAAGAAATCCGTCACTGTCTGAATCATCTCCAAGCACCTCACTGCCATCTTCACTGAATAGAGCATCAAGAGAAGTGTCTTGAAACTCTTCAACAACTATTCTGATAACAAAAAATGAGTTGTTTGTTATTAGTGCAGGAACATGTAGAGCCATCAGCCAATATTTCTCCAAGAATTTGATTATAGTAGATTGTCTGTGTTAAATGTTCCTCATCAATTAAGTTTACTTTATCCACAATACCTTGATAATATTCCTCACAACTACTATCATAATTCAAGAAAAATGAATAACAAAACGCACCTCAAACAGACGATTTATAGGAATTATTTCTCTTAGATTAAGACAACATCAACCAGTTGCATTGATTAAAATATTTAGTGTTTTATAGAATTTTCTGTTAATTTATAAACAAAATGCTTTGTTGGGCAACACCCACATAGTTCAAAACCAAATAAAAGGAAAATATTGGTTAAAAACAATGACATCAGAATCAGTACAATAGCAATAGAAACAAGAATATATGATGAGGATCATCAGACTGTATTTAGGTTACCATTTTACCTTTCATTTGATGGATTTGTTGCATCATTCTCTAGGTTTTCTTCAATATCCTGATTATCTCCTGTTGCAGTCAAATTTTCAGAAAATTCAAATGCAAATTGATCAGAAGCCACAAAGAATTGAAACATTAATTGGAAAAAATATATACTCAAATGCCATAAAGCAATTATCTGCTTCCTAGAGCTATCCAAAAATTGCAAAAGAAGAGATCTGAATTCGCAAATGAACTGAGTCAGGTGCTTTTCAATAGGTTTCCTGATTTAATATACTCCCTCCTGTTCTTATTATAAGGTCCAATTAACTAATTCACATAGATTAAGAAATTTGGTTAATTAAGTTGAGAGCATTAAATTTGTCTTAATTTATTTTTCAAAACTATCCCTATAAATAAAACTAACAAACATTAATGAGTTATATTTCTCCACTAACACAGCATTCTAGAACTAATGTTAATGAAGGGCATTTGTGAAAAAATAATTAATGCATAGGAAATTGTAAATTGGATCTTATAAAAAGGACCAAGCTACACTTTTTATTTGGGCCTTATAATAAGAACCGGAGGGAGTATTAAAATAAATGTAATCAGTGCTGTCAAATGGTGGCCAATGGCAGATTGACAGTGCTATGGCATATTTTCTCCAATGTTTATGTCCAAATCGTTTTACTCTTGTTTCTTGCTAAGATTACAAAGAATGTACTTTGTCTTGCTCCTACTAAAGCGAAAAACCTTTTGATTCTCTCCAAAACTCAAAGTTTACAGTTAATTTCTTCTCCCCTTGATTTCTGACTTTAGAATTATATAATTCGCAAAAAGTATGCATTTAGTGATACTCTTTTCTATGTCCCTGGTAAACATTAAACATGTAATGACTTAAGGTTGAGCCCTGATGTAAATCTATCCTAATTGAAAAGTTTGGGGTAAAATTGCAAGGGTAAGATGATATAGTCTTTTTGAGTTTCCAGCAAGTCCGTTTCAAATATAGAAACAACTCATTTGACCATCAAATTTTCTATCTGTCTGTGTCACTGTAACATTGTTTTCTTTGATTCTGCAAAAATCATCCTGCCACCAGCAAAATCTACTCTCTCTTGGCCTCTCCCTAAGAAACTGCTGCAAAAAACATTACTGTCTATGTGAACTGCAAAGAAAGCTATCCATTCACTCTCTTCATTTTATTTTGCAAGCCACCCAACTGAACCCACAGACCCATTACCTGCCATCCATTATCCATCCACTGATTTTTCTTTTATTCCACCTTTTTTTTATCAGCAAAAATATATATTATATATAAGAGATAAATACAAGTAGTACTGATTTATATACAACCAAGCGACTAAAGTTGCAGAACTATGGCAACCTAATACATGAATACATACATGAATTAGGACACCAAAGATCTGGCTGAAGTCTAGGCTCACACCCATATCAAAAAGGAAAAAAATATATATGCTAAAGTCTGAAACAGAAGCTTAAAGTCTGGAATAAATCCCAATTTGGTGATATTCCGCAGAATCTAAAAAGAGTAGAGATGGAGCTCAACAAGCTAGAAATAAAAGGTGACGATAGACAACTGAATGATGATGAGATAAAACTGAGAAAACAATTGCAGGAGGAATGGTGGGCTGCAGCACAGTCAAATGCATCAATTCTAAGGCAAAAGGCAAGGACTAGATGGATCAGGGAAGGGGAATGCAATTCCCGGTTCTTCCATTTTATTCCACCCTTTAACCTTCCAACTTAAGTCCTTTAACTCACCCACTCACCCAGTTCCAACCTTCAATTACCTTCTTGTTAGTATTTTTCTTCTTTCTTTTCAATTAAGATCTGCATATTCCTCTCTTCATTTTGAATTTAGAATCTGAAACTTAGCCTATCTATCTATCTATCTATATCTGACATAAATCTAAGCCAATTCTTCCTTTCCGCCATTCACAATCGAGAACACTGCGTGTAAGCCATTCATTACAAGACTGAGTAAAAAGAAATAATCAAATAAAGACTAAGCAATAGTATTATTTGGTCAGTTTTTATATTTCCCAGCAGTCCAGCACATATGGCTCTTTCTCAATTCCCTTCAGCAGGCACTTCCAGCCAAATTCTTCCCAATAGAAAGAAAATTGCTAGGTCACATGGTGTATCACTCCATACACTGGACCATTACAAACATGATGCATCTGATTTACATTTCCCAATTTCAGCCACAACATGAAATATTTGTCAAACATATTTAGTTTCAATTAGTCCAGCACATAATAAATAAATAATCTTGTGTACAGGAGAGGCACTCCCACAAGAATAAAAGCTAGGTGATTGACTAAGCTCATAAAAATTAAGGCTTTCTAAATTCTAACAAGTAGAAAGAAAAAGAAAACCTGGCACCGAACAAAAACATAATCAAAAAGATGAAAAATAGATGAAGAGCAAACAATAAAATATGAGAAATAATACTTGTGAACAGATGCATTCCAACAGAAGTAAACCAAAAATATAGTTAATCATTTCAATCCTGCATCCTTTAAAAAGGTTGGGAATCTAGATTTTTTAAACTCGAGTACTTGGTTATCTACATCCTGGCTTCATTCATGGTGCGGTGTAGGACATGTCCAAACAAGAATTTCTCAAAATTATATTAAGGAATATTTACCTCCCTAGGTCTAAATTCAAGAAGCTAAGTGGGCATTTTCCATAATTTCTAAAAATATATCTTACAACTTCAGAGACTATGAAACCACTAAAATAGATTAAAAAAATCAAAATCCTAATAAGTACAATAAGCAAGTAGGGATAACACGAAGGTAATTATATAAAATCCCTTACTTTTTGAAGCTTTCCGTTTGAACTTGGAATTTAACTTCCTTTTGTTCCTCAAAACTGACTGCAAATTCTTTTTTGCAAACTTCCTTGCCTTCTTTCCCAACTTTCCCATTTATATTAACAGAGAATCAATCTAGATGCACGCAAAAGCAAGAAAGTAACAATCAATAATAATAACAACAACAATGCATACAACACACATATTACATATGCAATCTTAGTATTGGGATCAGACATAAAAAAAAACTCGAAATTCAAATATATAGAGAGAGACCAGAGAGAGTGAAGGTCGAAACGGCGGCGTATGATGGAAGAGAGTGTGCTGTGCGGATTATGTGAGGCAGCCAAAGAAGTGGTAGGCGGCAGCAAGCTAAATACGAAGTGGACACGGAGGAGAGGGACAGGGTTTAGGGATTTTCTTCCTACACCCAGTAAATATCACATACAACCAGCAATAAACAGTGTAATTCCGAAATTACCCTTTAGTAAAACCTTAAGTTCCGTGTGGACAAATTCTCGTGCAATTCCGCTTCTTCTTCCCGCACCATTTGCCTTCTTCACGGACGATTCTCCTTCCTTGCATCATTCTTCTTCTTCGCGCACCAATCGCTGATCTCAACAACTTCCTCGTTCGTCATTGATCTCCTCGTCATCATCGCTGTGAGTTTCTCCGCCACTTCGCGCACGAGTCTGTATGCGTTTTTTTAGAAAAAAAAATCAATTCATAATAATAAATTAATCCGTATGTGGTTTTTATTTTTTTAACTTTGAATTCATAATAATAAATTAATCCTTTGTGTAGCCTTACATTTGTATGCAACTTTTGATGTTGATCATACTATCAAATTTCGTTTCACTCAATAGCATTCTAGCATGCTATTGGAAGTCTGTTCAATTGAAACATTTCATATATGCAAATCTTAAATACATTGGTCATTGTTTTTTTCTTCAATATTAATGTGGATATGTATGGACTATTACATAGTCATAAAAGTAAAGTTTCAATTAATTAAGAAAAAACTAGGCAAGTTGAGTTAGTCTAGTCTCTCAAACTTGAAACTTGAAAGTGATTGCCAAACACAACTAATATTGTCCAAAATAAGCTTATTTAGTACTTACTCCTATTTTGTATTTAGTCCACATCACAATGATGATTTAACTCCTGTTAATAGCTTATAGTATAGTACAAAGGGATTGGTTGTATATATCAACCTTGCAAAGTTACAATACTACTAGCTATCAGTTGTAACACAATTAGAATAATAGGACAAGCAAATAATCAAATAAACTCTCTGCTAGCTATCAGTTATAACACCATGTTTTTATAGATGTTTAAGAAATTCTTAAATTTAACCAAAAAAATATTATTTTATAAAAAAAAATATGTTTCATACAAATTTGACCAAAATAATATTTAAAGTAATAAATTGTTTTTTTTCTGTCTAAACAACATGTATTATTTTATCTCGTTCAAATATAGTAGAATTACAATAAATAGTTTATAAAAAATAAATGTATTTTTTTAATAATCAACCAATATGTTGTTGATTGAGTACTCCTGAAAATAATTGAAATTAATTGTAAATATTTGTAATTGTACTTTGTTGAAGTTGTGGGTTGATTTGAAGTGTTAGACTAATAATTGACAAAATTTGTAGATTATGGTTAGAACAAGAGGATTGCGTCGGACATTAGGCAGAGTTGTAGGCAGAGCCTTAGGCAGAAAGGTTAGTGGTAACGGGTTATAATTTCGATTTAGCGCAAGTTTACTTGGTAACGGGTTCCGTATTGATTTCTTAACCTGTCAATAATCGAACCCAATTGATAATTTTATTGAGATAGTTTTATTAGGCCCATTTGTGCCAGCCTAATAAACACACATGTAATATAGACAACCTTAGCAGCTAGCACCGTAATGGCTTGCATCTGTGCATTACCTTTCTTTTCCTCTCTGCAATCTCTCAATAGTTGTTACAACCCTAGCACAAATCCCTTCCCATGTCTCTCTTGTCTCGTCTCAGCACTACAATGTCGCTCTTCTCCCTTGGCTCTCAAGTCTCGGCTTGACACTCCAACATTGCTCTCAACTCTTTGTCCCTGCCTCTCTGCCCTCTCACATTAGTTGCCCTTTCTAATTGCTTCATTCTCCTTTTCTCATTGTCGTTGACGTTCCTGTCGTGTTTCCTTGTCAACGTCACGCTTTTGTGTTTCTCCTTCTCTAATTTCGTCTTCCCTTTCCATGATCCACCCTAAAATCAAGTCGCATAAGGGTTCACAATGCTCATGATTTGGATGGCCAAGTTCAAGATATTTTCGATCTCGGATTTGGATTTGCATTTACTAGGATTGTAGATGTTCACAACAAAACTTGTTATGAATCTCTGTTCATTAACAAAATATGTATTACATTTTGGCCATTTTGTTCTCTGAATTCAGGATCTACTATTTTTTTTTTCATTCTAGGAGTTTCAAGTTGACGGGTTTACATGAAATCGAATCGAGACCTCGACATACCTATTCAAACCGAAACTTGACAAAATCGATAGTATACCTCGGTTGGGTTCAGGACACGAATAGGGTTAGGTCAATCTAGTTTTTTGGCCCAAACTCGATCAACTCGATCCGTTGCACATCCCTAATTGAAAGGGTATAGAAAGTTTCAATTTGTAATTTTTAGTTATAGAATTAGCATAAAAATGGAAATCTTTAATCATTTTCTCTATTATAATTATTTTTGTAGATGATTTTATGTCAATATTGTACTTTATGTTTTTATTTTTTATAACAAACTCTTATTACTAATTTAATATCACCTTTTACATATTACTTATTTTATTAATTAAATAAGATATGACATATAGATGCCTTTTGTAATATAAAATAATTTCTTTACATTTTTAAAACGCATTTTCTATTACTTTTATATCTTCATTCTAGTATAAGAAGGCTTATCATATGACTCGAACCTATAATTTTTTCTTGTAGAATTGTTATGCAATTTTTTATTCTGTCTATTATGATTTTCTTATATATTTTCTTCAAAATTGTTCTATAAATTTTGATGAAATTTTGGCAAAGATACAATTATTTCCTTAAATTCATCTAAAAATTAATGGAAAAATATAAAGAATTTT